>VRYO01001878.1:30392371-30437883 GCA_009812075.1 Sialia sialis
ATGTGCGGCTTATAATCAGGTGCAGCTTATAATTGTGAAATTACTGTAATTATCTATTAGTATGCTCTGTAGAGCTTTTTATTCTACTTTATTCTACTTTGTACAAATGAATAAAAATTGATGATATTCCAAGGCAACTTTTATTTCTATAGCCTTTTAATTTATAATTTTAGGCACTGATTTACTGTAAATGCTAAAAAATATATTCTCTTTCACAGCTGCAAAGGTTTTTTGAGATATTCTTCAGAAACAGTTCTCCCCAACAAGCCTTCAACAACATGAAGGAGGCTATAAACAAACTTCTGCTTATAACTGAGGTCTTCAGCAGATCATCTGCCACAGGACAAAATTCTTTCTATCAGTAAGTGACTTGCAGCAGTCATTGTAATGCTAGTGTCAAGATAGTTCCTCAGAACAGAATAAAAATTGCAGAGTATACAAAAATCTTAAAATAAAAAATTCCCATCTATTTCATACTTCTTTGTAAAGTATGGACATGCTGCATTTAAGGAGTACAACTCTTCAACATCCACAGTATTTCTAGTGAAAAGATTATGGTCAATACTTAGGACCAGCTGCTGTCCTAATGAAGTGTTTCAGGCAGCACAAATGAGCAGAAATCACTCACAATTGGGATAGTTCTAACATATATAAAGCTGTATTTCCTTTCAGTGAGCATTCTGTCATATGTCAAATATTTAATACTAGAGTAGCCCAGATTGTTCAGAGCTGGCTCTGGCAGGCAATCTGAACATGAGACACTGTAAAACACTTTATGAAGTGTACGTCATGAAATATACCTAGGCACCAACAGTCACATTTCTGTGTGTAATCACTACTATTAGTGTTATAATTCTTACACATAAATCCACCTCAATTATGTAATATTTTTACTAAATAAAATTAATGCTTGTTCTGTGTATGTTATGTCCCATCCCTGACATTTTTATGATAAGTACTAAATAAGTTACTGTATATTAAATTTATGTGTTTAAGCTATTTTGAGAACCAGGTGTTTTAGTAGCAGTTTTGTAAAACTCATTATTAGACTTACACAAGTTGGGAATAAAGCTTATATTGTGAGTGGAGAGGGTAGCAAGGAGGAGAGGATTGTAATGCGGATTAAGCTATTTTGACAGTGGTCCAAAATCTCTTTTCTACCATTGAAATGGACTGTCCTGTTTGTGTAACACAAAACTTGTGTCTAACTCCTGGTCCACGCCTCCAAATATCCCATAGCTGCAGCGGAACTCTTCGGCTTCACGAAGCCTGGAGTGTTTCACCATCTCTTCCCCTCTGAATGTCTTCAAAGCTTTTGCAGCGCCTCATTCACTCTCTTCGAAAGGCATTTCTTCCTTCAGCATATTTCACCCCCCTCTCTGTCAGTCATTAAAAACACTTTTATATAGCACTATTTTCATCACCTCACAGTCTGACTGCTTCCATGTTTAATGCTGCTGGCTCTTCTTAGAAATTTATTTAGTCTGTATCACGTTGTTTCTTGACCCATGTGTGTATGTTTTCTGCATGTGTTCTCTGGACCTATGTCTATATTTCATTTTACTGTGTGCAGGGATATGGTTCAATGGTGGACTTAGCAGTGCTAGGTTTATGATTGGAAACAATAATCTGAAAGGTTATTTCCAACCTAAATTATTCTATGATTCTATATTTCACAACAGTACCTAATCTCACAGAAACTGATTCCTTTTACGTTGTATTTCAGATGCAGCCAATGTTTTCAAATGCTAACCTTTGACATTGGATTTGGCATGTCCATACACCCAATAGTTCTTAAGGTGAGAAAATCGCACAAATTATTGCTTGACTCAAAAAATTTACACCAAGAAGAACACAGCAGAAAACCCTCTTTGACAGGTACTCTCAAATGTCTAAGAAATGTACCAATAATTTAATACTAATTATGGTTGATTGTGAAGAGTTTCTGTAGAAGAAACTAGTTTTTAAGAGTCAGAGTGCCAGACTGTCAAAATGTGTAAACTTTTCAGTATACATTAAAAGACTAACTATTACCCCAAATGAATATCAGTGAAACAAAATTAATAGGAGACATTGCATGTTAGGGGAGTTAGGTTTTAAATATGGTAGAACAAAGATTAGTGGAGGAAGTACAAAAACACAATTGGCTTTTACTACAAATTGAAGTTTTCCATAAATTGGATTGTACTTCTTCATTTCATTACCTGCTTTGACCATCACTGTGCTGACTTCTTCCTGGATCTGCAAGGCCCTTAAAGCCTATTTTTAGGGGAAATGAGGAAAATGAGACCTATGCCAGTTTTTGTACCATTCCCATCTCAGAATAACCTGTCCTGAAACAATTATTGTACTGCTTTCCAGCTGTTCTCATTATCTCATGTATACATGTGAGTATACATATACCTAGGTATGTAAAATGTTTCTTTATATTTATGATATGCAAATATTAAAAAAAGTTGGTTAATATATCTCCACTTAAAATCTATTCAAGTGTCTAGTAATAACGGGGCAGTCAATCACTGCATTTTTCAGGAAAAAAAATCCTTTAAACCCATAGGAAAATTGCACATATGTAAGGAAGTTTGCAGAATTTAAAACGTCCATGAAGACAATATTTTAAATTAGTCTGAGAAGACTTGTTTAGCTGGTGTAGGAAATCTGGTATGTCATAACAATTCAGTAATTGCATACCAGGCTATAAAAAAATTATCCCAGAAGAACTTAAAAAAAAGAAACAGAAAACATGATGTTTACCTTTCTGTATTGAAGTTTCAACCATTATCTATTTTCCATAAATTTATAGTAAATCGGTAGGATTTAGTAGTTTCTTCTGAAAAAAACAAATGGCTCTAGAAAATATCTGTTCATAATTAATGCAACATTGACTTTGTATATTACAACTTGGAAATCATAGTATGCAAAAAACCTGTTCATATTGATGCTATATTTGTGTTTATGCTAAAATAATGATTTAGTAATATTTCATAACCATGAATTTGTTAAAATTGTTTATATATTGTAAAACTTATACTTTCACCCAAAGTAACAGATGTTCTGTAGTAAACCATAGAAAACTAGTTTTGCAAGAGTTATGTTGACATATGATCTGACATTTTATATTTTTAATCAAATTTAAAATCAAATATGGAAAAAAAGCTTTTCACATGTGGCTGCAATACTGCCCTCAGTCCACTGGAGGGGAGCAAACATTGTGTTATGGAGTTGTGATAGAAAATGTGTGAGTACTGCTTCTGTTGGTTTATAATCCTGTCAGTTTCTGTTGTTCTTACCCTTTTTTAAAAGTTCCAGCTTAGTATTTACTGCTATGAGAAGAGTGGACTTTTTATTCAAACTATACATTTTTATAATTTTTTCCAACAGGTGCACGAAAACTTTGACTTTCAAATTGAGAATGAATTGACTATTCAGGACCAAATTTCCAAAGAACTTCTTTTTGAAGATACATTTAAATTTCTCTTATCTAATGAATCCTCAACATCCAGTTTCATAGAAGCTTTGCAAAAAATATATGGATCATCTGTTAACAAGGTAGTTAATTCCAACTTTTTCTAATTATTATTTAAAAATGTTTAATTTCAAATTATGTCCTTCTGAAATTGTTGGTGCCAACTTATATAATGAAGCATTTATTTAATCAAAATCATCTTTTATTGTATTTTGGGGAATAAAACTGTAATTAAATTGAACAATTGAATTTTCTTTTGCAAAAATTCTACTCTCCAATGATGTCATTTTCCAAAATGCTGTGCTTGAAAGATATATTTAAAGCTTTAAAAAGTAATTTTCCCACTATTTTTTTAAATAATCCTTTTTCATATACAGATTTGTGTGTTTTCAGAATTCCATTCAGAAGTGGTTAAGTCATGCATGGCGATCCATGAGCATCAGAATTGAATTTTGTTGTTTACAATTTTGTGTCTTATTCTCAATGAAAGATCCCGTTCCAGTATTTGTTTTATTTTATTTATAGAATCTGCATAAATTTTGCTTCACCAGTGAAAACCATTTAGCAGTATTTCTCTCAGTCTGGGAACTTTAAAGGATGCATTTCTGAGGAGTCCTCTGATTGAAAGACTTATGGAGACTAAATTATCCAGTCAACTTCTACCTCTTGGACAGATGTGGCTAAAACAGAGTCATGGGTTCTAAATTTATGTCAGGATAAAGTGGAAAGCTGCAGACATCCAAATATGCAGTGATATGATTCCCCAGCCTGTGTTCCAGAGAGGAGTAGTCTCCATGGGTTTGTTTCTACTCGAAGCTAGGGCACAGTCTGCTTTGCTCTAGACTGAAAAATGGGATGAGCTATCAAGGAGCTGGGGGGCTGAGGTTAGGACTAGTTGAGAGCTGTGGTGACTTGGTCCTATGATCAGTGAAGGAATTGGGCTATAATGAAAGCACATTGCTTTCCATGTGATTTCACCAGAACATGTTGTCCTTTCCTTTACAGGACAGAACTTACAAGAGAGAAGATGAGCAATGTTTCTCTTTGGAAGAGATAAAGTCAATGATTACTTTCATAAAGGAGCTGAAGAGTCTTGGACAATTTGAGCTGGTAAAATAGATAGGGTTTTGTTTTACTGGATTTATATTTTGTGTACAGTAATTTCACACTTATAAGGCACACTGTGTTATAAGGTGCACTTCCAGGTAGCCAGGAAGTCCATGGAATTTGTCCACATATAAGGCTCACCGGCCTATAAGGTGCACTCTTTTTTTTTTTTTTTTTAAAGTGAGGAGCCGTGTGCAACAAAGTAACAAATTAGTAATAGAATACTGTCAGGTGCTCAATTTGCAAACAGTTTTCACAGATCAGCGTAGCCTTTAAAAGCAGCCCCAGGTGCCCTCCCCACGCTGTGGGCCCTGGCACTCCCACCATCGGCGCTGGATGACGTGGCTGCCTGAGCGGCGTCTGGAGCTGCCCACATGGGCGAGAGGCCGAGGCTGCTGGTGCAGTGGGGTGGCCGGGGCTTCCAGCGAGGCAGCTGGAGCTGCCCGCACAGGGGAGCAGGCCAGGGCCACCGGCAACTCGCTGGGATTTGTCCATATATAAAGCGCACTGGTGATAATACGCACT
Organism: Sialia sialis; assembly: GCA_009812075.1. Classification (NCBI taxonomy): domain Eukaryota; kingdom Metazoa; phylum Chordata; class Aves; order Passeriformes; family Turdidae; genus Sialia; species Sialia sialis. The sequence continues at coordinate 30,397,470 of VRYO01001878.1, forward strand.
TCTGGCTTTGGACCAAAACTTCAGTCAAAAAGGTGCGCCTTATAGGCGTGAAAATACTGTAAATCTCTTAACATTTCTCCTTTGCTGTCTTTGACAAATGTAATTTGGCTGGACAGGGAATCAAGGAGATAGAGATAACACTGATTTTACTTTGGTGGGTCATTTGAATTTAATTTAAAATATATAAAGAAATACAACAGAGTATTTAAGCTGAACTTCCATTGAAAAGGACAGCTAAAGCTTAAACAGAGACCAGAAAATAGAAGGAAAGGAAAAGAAGGAAAGCTATGTAAATTACAATAAGGTGGTAGGAAAATAGAATGATGATAAACCAAAGTAGGAGGGAGTGGAAGGACTAGAGAAAGTATAATACTGAGATCATGACCAGAGTGTAGATGTAGATGAAAAAGTGGCAAAAAACCCAAAGCAAACCACAAAAAGAGAAAAAAACAAACAAAAAACCCCCAAACCCAACCCCCCTCCCCCCACCCCCCCAAAAAAAACCTAACAACAAACAACAAAAACCACAAGTGGAATATATCATGTTCTTCATTCTTTGAGTTCATTTTTGGAGAAGAATACAGGTGGAGGAATAACAATCAGTGTCTGTGAATACGCACAGTTAATGAGAGAAATGGTGAGTATTCAGAAATAAAGGATGTGCAATTGTTCAGAAAGTGTGCATGATATCAGGATTCCTATGAGACTTCCTGGATGACACTTTCTGAAGAAGCATTGAATTAAATAGATTTGGAATTCATAGAATCATCTGTGTTGGAAGGGGCCCAGAAGGGTCATCAAGTCCAAGTCTTAAGTGAATGGCCAATACAGGGATAGAACCCATAACTTTGGCATAATTAGCTTCACACTCTGACCAGCTGAGGTAAGCTCAGGGCCAGTTCAGAGGCAGAGGAGATCAATGTCCACATCAATACTGGTAATCCTGATTTGCAAGGCTGGGCATCAAGGCCTTTTCTAGGTATGTGGGAAAGAGTATTAATATATGACCAGCTGTATGCTGTATATACTGTCTTATCATTTTTCACATATTTGCACCCTAAAAATACCATACTGTGTTGTCTCAAATCAGTGTCTCTCTTTACAGCTTTTCCCTTCTTCTGCACCCAAGATCCAGATGTTGCTGCGTGATCTTTATGGAATGGTAGACCCAATGAGGCAGCTTAGTTCAGTCCTGACTCTGCATTTGTTGCTTTCCAAAGTCCTTCAACAGTTCCAGCTCACGAATAAAGAGGAACATACAAATCTTTCAGAGTGGTAAGATAACTGTTGTATATGTTTAGGATAGTTTCTCAAGTTCTATAATTGCAGTATCTCCAGTAAACTTAATCCTTCAGTAGGTGTAGATGAGTTGCAGCCCTTGAGATGAAGGTCGATCATCCCATAGGAGCCCTGTCAGCCATTCTGCCATTAGAACTGTACCTAAGTTTCTAAGTAGAACAAGTTTTGCTTCTCTATCTAATGTGAAGGACTCTGGATTGAAAATGAATTGGAACTATTGTAAATTTTTTAAAGAAAGATTAATTAGGTACATTTTTTTCCTGTAAACTCTAAATTAGGAGCGTTTTCCAGGGTTAAGACTATCGTAATTTATTCAGCAATTAAAAGCAAAACTAAAGAAAATATAAATTTCAGGTGAAGATTTTCCAAAATAATTAATAGTTTTGATTGGCTCCAAATTTGTTGTCCAACAAAAGACAGATTAGAGAGCGTAATACTCCGAGAACCTCATTTTAACTCCTTGTGAAAAGATGGAAAAGATGCTGTAATGCCAAGGTCGGATCCACTGAACTTTTGCCAAAAACTTTTAAGTTTTATGAGGAGAGAAAGAGGAAATAAAGAATAGAACAAGGGAAAAAGAGAGGCTGGGAGGAAGGAAGGAAGGAAGGAGAAAACCTATAGTATACTGTATGTTTAGTACAAAATTTTTCAAAGTGTATTTTCTGTTTTCACTCTTAGTTAATGGTGTTTCATATGCATGTATGCCATACTGACTACTGACATTTATGATTTACAAACAAGGACTTGGAAACAGAGGTACATTAGACAAAATGTATGTTCCATTCCACTGAGTCTCTAGATGAAAGATATTAGTTTGTACATTTTGCTGGGAAAATGCTGTAGTGAGTATATAAGGCATCTGTAAGATTTCTTAAGTTTTAATTTTGAGTTGGACATGACTTTCAGCAAATCAATAATTATCTGTATGTTTGTCTGCTTTACTGTAAAGGGGAGCTTATACTTTATCGCTTTATGTTACCGTTTATTAATGTTTTAAATAAACACAGTTCCAAAAAGTACTAAATTATTATTGTTACTGCTGACCACTCTGATCAGTCTGTGAGAAGGAGCTCAAAGATGCAGCTGCTTGCATTCATATGTAAGCCCTTGCCCTTTTGCAGAAATATTTAGGTTTGCATATCAAAGCATACCAGCCTTTAGGAGCTTTCTGTTCTAATCTGAGCTGTGCCACTCACTCACTTTGAGCAAGCCTCTTGGCCTCTTTTTTTCCTTCAAGCTCAACATTATTGTATGTGTATAAATATGTAGAAGTACCATGACCTTTCTCCAGGGCATAGGCCAATCTGCTTCTTTGCTCTGTATTTTTCTGCAGTGGCAAAGCTAATAATGCCATTGTCTTCATTCACTGTATTAAAAACCATGTCCTTTGATATTCCTAAATCAGAATCTTCCACTCCTTTGGCTACATGCATGTGTCGGATATGCATGTGATTATACTTAATTGCAAGAAAGAAAGAGCTTAGTTGTACTTACTCCCCAAATAAATTAGGTATGCATTCTCTTTGAGTATTGATTAATCTTTTTTTTTTCCACAGCTTTGATGAGTTTGTATATCAGAACACTTTTCCTGAATTTCCTTAGTTAAGGCCAGGTTGTTCAGTCAATTTATTTAAAAGCTCTTATTTCTCTGACCGTGTAAAACTGGTATCTCCATTTATCAAATCTAGTGATTCCATAACTGACTGTCCAAGCAGACAAGAAATATATGGGAAAAATAGTAACTTCTGACTGAGGTCTTGTACAATTACAGTAATTTCACGATTATAAGCCGCACCTTTTTCATTGAAGAATCCAGCCTACCCCAGTAGTGCGGCTTATATCCAGGTGCAGCTTATTTATGGACAAATCCCAGTGAAATGCCAACCCGGAAGTGAGAGCCGGCTGGGAGGGCACCTGGGGCTGCCTTTAAAGGCTTGGCTGGTCTATGAAAACTGTTTGCAACTTGAGCACGTGACACCAAACCCAGCTGGCGTGATTCTGTTACTAATTTGTTACTTTTTTACACATTCCTTAAGGGAAAAAAAAAAAAAAAAGGATGCGGCTTATATTCAGGTGTGGCTTATATATGGACAAATCCTGTGATCTACCCAGCTACCAGGACGTGCGGCTTATAATCAGGCGTGGCTTATAATTGGGAAATTACTGTACTTTATTTACCTATGATGACTTCATAGGATGAAGGCAGGATACAAAGATGTTTCCTGGACTACATTTTTAAACTATTTTCATCTATATGAAGGGTTGAAACCTTAAATTGTATTAGTAACTCTCTGAATTCCTTCTACAGGAGAAGTAAGAACTCTAGAAACTCATCTCAAACTATAATTAAATAACTGCAGCCTAGGTGAAAATGACCACCTCAGGTGCACTGATACAAAATATTACACCAAACATGTACTCTGAAAAAAAATTGGCTTTTTTTATGGACTTTTTTCAACTCTATGCAGCTTATACTCAGATAAACTCATATCGACTAGGACATACATAACTGCTGTCTTTTGGAATAGGGGCAATGAGCTGTCATTGAAAGTATATTTGGCTATATCTGATAGCATGGAAGAATCAGATTAGTGAGTAAAGCTAACCCTTCTGTATCTGCAAAAGACAAAAGCCTAAGTAGGTTAAAGAGCTGCAAATGTTTTTTGAAGTCAACTGATATACTTGTATAAGTGGTTCTAGCTTCTCATATGCAAGCCCTTTTTTAGTTCAAAATGGAAGCATCAGCCCTCAGACTGAATTTGGGCTGAAAATACTGTTTTTTTTTAATTTAACTTGGTCATGTCAATTGCCTGTGTAGTCTGAGGAATTAACGTGTTTTGGACTATGGACAGATAAACACAATGACAAAGGAAGACAAGACTAAGATCACTGACCTAGAATGGGAAGAGTGAGAGACAGAAGGAAGTGGGTTGAAGTGCCAGGAAATTAATCCCACTCTTGATCTGAATATTTTTATTTCACTTCTGATGATCAGCACAAGATATTTCATTTAAGGACCCAAATGCCTTCATGGAAACTCTGGGACTGAAGCCAAACAAACACTCAACGAAATAAAGAGCTTATTTGGAAAGGAGAGCTACATAACATCATGTAAAGAAAGCAAATTCACAACTTTACTGAATATTGAAATATGGTCTCAATCTTGAGTCTATGACCCATTAAAAGTTGCACCATTCACAACTAACATATCCATCAGAGACACCAAAATTGACTAGTTTTTTCTTTTTATATTTTAAACTTGTGAAATATTCTATTTCTACATGTCCTTCATTTCTTATGTCTGATTGCATAGACAACCAGAGCTATATTAATATTGCTACTGTCAATCCTTTGCCTTTCTTGTTTGCTGAATCAGAGAGATCCCTAAAGAACAGCTTCACAGTCAGTAGTTTGTGATCTACACGTTGGGAATCTTTTCAGAGGTACATGCACAAGCATGCACTCACCAAGGGTACTGCCATAGAGGCAATAGTTTCACTAGCGTTAACTGCAAAGTGTGTAGGCATAGAACACACCTGTACTTGACACCTCCAAGATACTTAAGTGAACAGGGGGCCACTCAAACAGATGAAGGTCCTTTATTGAGAAACAGCATGTGAAGGAAAGAGGTCTGCAAAGTCCTATGTATTAGGAGGAACTTCATAACTGCATTGTATCTCAGTCTGCTCATTGCAAGGAGCTTGGAAAAGGAAAGCTTCATGGGAATGAAGATTAAAAAGCTCAGGCTGCAGCAGAGATAAGTCATTGAACCATAGAGTCATTTATATTGGAAAGGTTTCTCTCATCCTATTACTTAGTACATGGGAAAATGCCTCCACCTGGCTACAACCTTGTTTCAGGGAGTTGTAAAGAGTGATGAGGTCTCCCCTGCTCCTCTTTTTCTCCAGACTAAACACCCTCACCTCACTGAGCCACTCCTCATAAGGCTTGTGTTCCAGCCCCTTCCTTCATTCCCATGCTCCAGCACCTCAATGTCTTTCTTGTAGTGAGAAACCAAAACTGAACATAAGATTCAAGGTGTGGCCTCACCAGTGCCAAGGGGAAAATCACTGCCCCAGTCCTCTTGGCTATGTTGTAATCTGAGTGTGTTTCTCTAATATGATTTCTAAATACTACATTTTGCTACCTGGCTGTAATCAGATATAGTTATTATATGTCTCTTAATGTTGTCTGATGTTAATTGCAGTCCCTACATATTTGAGATTCATGCAGGTCACACTCTTCCTTTGTGAGCAGGGACTTTGTAGTTGTGGCTGCCACCACGAAAACACGCTCCTGAGGTGCTCTCTGACTAAAACCAAAGTCTGTCATTTTATGAGTTAAGAGTTAAGTCATGTTGCTTTCCCCATAAAACAGGATTTGGGACCAGGCAAGCAATAAGGGACAGCAGAGAGAAAAAATGTATTTTGTTTGGGCTCCAGATGTATGAAATGAAGCATGCAGAGTCCCCAGGCAGGTACAAAGGAGAGCCACTTTTTTGCAAAAACCAGGCCTTTTTTATCAGCCAGGCCTTTATCAGTAACCTAGCTTTAAATCATAACAAACGTAATCCAACCAACCACCATGATGGGAACACATAATGGGTATATGGCTTGTTTTTCTACCTCTAATTCAGCTGAGTCACTTTCCCACAGTCCTCTTCTACCTAGCCAATGTAGCAGGACTGAGCCATGATTTTACAAGGGTTACAAGGCCCTTTTTTTATAAGGCTTTACCTATATGCAACAGTATTTGACAGATGTTAGCTGTTACATCTTTGATAAGCAGAAAGAAACGTGCAAAATCACTTACAACTTGGAAAGCAAGCCCTCCAAGAGTTTGCTAAGTGCCTCCTTTGAAGTAGGTAATGAATTTGCATGAAATTAGGGTGGTGTCTAAACAATGCAAGCCCAGAACTACGTTTTCCTGCACAAAGACACACAGATCTGACAGCTGCTTCTTTCCTTATCTCATCGAGTTAATGCAGAAATCTGTTTTATCACTTTCTCCATTATTGACTTCAATACTGCTTTTAGAAGCGGCTGTTGAAACATCACTGATGGATGGTTGCACAGAACGATGTTGCCACCTCCATTCCTTGCAACAGACAGTGGCTTTGTATCCTTCAAAGTCCAAAGTGCATTATCCAGGAAGAAGCTGCATTATGAGAACTTCTAAAGGAAACACTAGGACGGAAACCATGAAAGCTTCAAGAAACGCTAATGGACCTCCAAAAAGGTCTTATCAGCCAGAAGGTTGGATTGAAGAGAAGCCTACTCCCTTTTTTCTACCATGCTACCAAAATTCTACTTGAAAGAAAAAATCTGCAGAGTTCACAACATGGGCACCACTGACATGTTGATTATGTTTTGCAATTGACTTGTCTTTTTTTCACTGAAATTTTCCACACACATACACACACACACACACACACACACACACAAACACACACAGGATTTGTTTTGAATTTGCAAACAAAGTAAAACACTTAGAGATTCCATTTTAGGAATTCATGCTAATATCAGTGCAGATAATCTCCTGGAGACATGCCTTCATTTTTATTTAATTATTTTGGAAAAAAGTCTAGCTTTAATCTCAAGTATATATAAAAAGATCTATCATAGAAGCAGTTAAGAGATATCGTTTGGTTTATTTTCTTCTTGGATATATCCACGCCTCCTTTTCCCAGCAATGCAACTATGTTTTGGAATTTATTTCCTTTTATCTGTTTATGTGATATGCTGCCATGTATTATGGAATGTGTGTCTTTTTCTGTTACGTTAATTCAGGTAATATCTCTAATGCTGGGAATACGAATCCAGAAAGTTCATTTTTCTGTGGAGAGTACTAAAATATCATGTGCCCTGGGGTGCCATATAGAAATTTTTGCAAAATATTTCATTGTTTCTGTTCCTCCCATTCATGTAGAAATATGTCTGCTATTGAATTGACAGGCAACTTTCTCAAGAAAATATGAGGTCTAAGCAGAATGTTCCTTTTGAGTTCAGGAAGAGTCATGAAGGTAAGGGTTCAGAGTAAGATATCTTATATACAGTATGTTTTTCCTATTTGTATTACAGTAATTTCACGATTATAAGCCGCACCTTTTTCATTGAAGAATCCAGCCTACCCCAGTAGTGCGGCTAATCATCAGGTGCGGCTTATTTATGGACAAATCCCAGCGAAATGCCAACCCGGAAGTGAGAGCCGGCTGGGGAGGGTGCCTGGGGCTGCCTTTAAAGGCTTGGCTGGTCTATGAAAACTGTTTGCAACTTGAGCACGTGACACCAAACCCCACGCTGGCAGGATTCTGTTACTAATTTGTTACTTTGTTACACGTTAAAAAAAAAAAGCAGATTATATTCAGGTGCGGTTTATATATGGACAAATCCCATGGTCTACCCAGCTAGCTGGATATGCGGCTTATAATCAGATTATGAAATTCCTGTATTTTTGATTACATGTGGATTTAGATCCTGTTGCCTTGCATTCCACCTGGAAAGCCTTAGTTTACTATGTAAAAAAGACCAATTTCTTCCTTATCTTATGTAAGTTGCTACGTGAGCAGCAACCCATGAGCAGCATTTGCAAGCCTAAAGTAAAGATCTCTCACTGTAAAGAATAAAAGTACATGTCTCCTAAAAGTAAAAGATGGTTGCTTCTCCAATAGGATTGTAATCAGGGTGAGAACAGAAATTATTAGCTGTTTCTGCTTATCTTTCAGCATTGCATTATCCCAGAAAGACTGGAGAAAGACACTGCAGTTATGGTAAGTAAAGGTCTTTCTAGACCACAGAGGGGAAAAAAAATTCATGAAAAAGTTTCTTGGGTTTCTCTACATTATCTGTAAGTTAAGAGTATTTGTAGGCTCTTACTGAGAAAAAAAAGAGTTTTAAGTATCAATAATGTTTATAAAACATTCAATAAATGGGCTATTCTGTTAAATAAGCCTCAAAACCAAAATTAAACATTGCTGTATGTGAATACTAATGCAGGTATTCCAGTATTCATTGATCCCTTGTCACACTTCAATAGACTTTTCCCCCTCTCTTTCTGATAACCTCAGCATACATTTGTTCTTGTGGAGAAACCTTTAAACTTCTTTGGAGTGTAATCAGCTTTGTTTAAAGCTTTGTCTTCAGCTCTATAATGGAGTATTAAGAGATGAGGAGTTTTTCTAAAATACCTGCTTGTAGGAATATTTAAAGTATGTTTAAAGATCTGTAAAAATGTAAAATATGTTTTTCTTTCGTGGCAGCAATGCTTTCTGCTGCCTCATTCCCAAATTATCTGAGAGGCACATTTGAAAATACAAAGCCATTGCTGTATGGTGGAAAGGTTTTTGTACACACTGAGCCTCATGTCCCTTCTGTTGTTTATCTCATGCTGCCATCAGGAACTATTGTTGTGCCAGATAGAGGCCAGAAATACTCATAGCCTGGCTGACTGGCATCACATTCAAATTGCATGATCCTTTTTTAAAAAATTTTACTTTGAAATTCCTCTTAATTTTTAAGCTAGTAGTGAGAAAAAAAAATCCAAGTAACACATACAGAATGTGGAGAAATGTTTATACTCATCTGTAGGGTTTTTTTAAAATACCTTGTGTGTGTCAATATGTGAGACTCTATTCCACTACAAAGCTTGCCCAAATTCTGTTCTTCCATTGGAATATCTTCCATTAAGTTTTAATCCATGAAAAAGAGTTCTCAAATTCCCTGTTTAGTTTCTCAGGGCAGATATTTAAAGATAGATTGGCATCATTTTTGACCCTTTTAATTCACAAGATTTTTCAGATATTATAGTGAAGGAATTTCCCATCTGTAATGTTTTCTGAAGTACCCAATTTAAAGCATGTGCTAATGAATACATGTAAAGCAGTTTTAAATGTATTATACTGTAAATCTGAATCCAATAGGCTGGATTAAAATATTTGTCATAAGTGGGTTGCCAACAAATAATTATTCTTATGAATAATTTGGCAAACACTATGAAATAAAGGACATATTTGAGCAAATAGGATTTGATTGTGGAGATTTCATGCACAAGGAAAGGAGCTGGAATTTGTTGATATAGGAATTTTAATAAAACATTCTTCCAACTGTACTGCAAATGACCCCATGGGTCTTGATATTTCCATGTGACTAGTTCTTATGAACAATATGTCTAAATTATTTTGATTTTTATTGGAAATTACACTTGTACATAAACCCTGTACACAGCCTGGTACCAAAGCAGGTTATGAATTTTGGCCTACCTCTTTAAGTTTCAGTTAACTAACAAGAGACAGATCTCCCAGACTTAATCCTTCCATTTTCAAAGGCTTACCCAGGCTTTGAGTTCTGTGACTAGGACTAAAGTGATTGGACACTGAATGTTTAAAATCCCTCCAAGGGCAACAGATTTCTCTCAAGTGCCATTACAAACTCCATTAAAACTTTGCAGCAGGATTATGAGTCTCAAAGTCACTAGGCATTAAATATCTTGCCACTGTACGTGGTTTCAGTCTGCCAGAAGTTGCATGTTGTTCCAAATGTTCAATACATTTCACATTTTTTTTCTTTGATGCCTTCTTGGAACAGATAAAGATACCCTATCTCATATCAGACGGATCTTCACCAGTCCACAGCTGGACTTGAATCCTCAGTTTAACCCAAGGATCAGAGAATATTATGCAGAAGTGCCATTCGACATGGTGACAGTGAAGATAGGAGCAGAACCCTCTAACTGTCAATGCCACGTTCACCTCGATGACAAAAAAGGGCCAAGGTATGAGCATCAAAATATGAGTGTAAAAACTTTATCTTGAAAATATGTCATAATGTTCCACAATTTTCTTTAAGCTTCCAAAACCCAAATAGATTAGTCATAGGATAGTCAGAGGGAGTTCAACACAGAAACTTGTATTTATTTCTAATGTCCTGAAGGAAATGGTCATATGTTGTTTTCAAGCCATAATTAACCCTAGCGTAATGGAATGTACAGCTCCAATATCTCACCCAGCTTCTGCAGTCACTGACAGCACCAAAGCTGATTGGGAACAGACTATCACTACTCTGCACACAGTAGATGACAGAGAATTCAAGCTTTTGTATCCAGGTGTTAATTTTGTATGGTGCCCTAATCTACTGCCCTGCTGGGCTCGGTATGTTTACATGGGTCAAAATAGGGCAGCCGGCTTCAATAGAAGAAATAAGTTCAAGTTTACTAGCTCAGAATGATCCTTTTTTGTCATAGTTGTATTCTAAGAGATTGCCATAGTATCACAGAAGTCACATTGAAAAAGACCCTTAAGATCATCTGTCCAGCTGTTAACCCAGCACTGCCAAGCCCACCACTAAACCAATGCCACATCTGCACGGCTTTTAAATTACTCCAGGATGATGACACAGCCACTTCCCTGGGCAGTTCTAGTGCTTGATAACCCTTTCAGTGAAGAAATTCTTCCTAATATCAAACCTACACCTCCCTTGGGTGCAAATTAGTGGTTTCCTTTTGTCCTCTCACTTGGGAGAAGAGAGGACTCCCCATGTTCTACAACCTCCTGTCCAGCAGTTGTCAAGAGTCTCCCCTCAGCCCACTTTTCTCCCTGCTTGGTGCCTCAGCCACTCCTCATCAGACTTGTGCTCCAGTACCTTCACCTTGCTTCCTTCCTTCTCTGGATATGCTCCAGCCACTCAATATCCTTCTTGTAGTGGGGTGCCCAAAACTGAACACAGGATTTGAGATGCAGCCTCACCAGTGTCAAGTACTTGGGGGCAATCACTGCCCTGGTACTGCTGGCCACATTATTCTTAATAGAGGGCAGAATGCCATTGGCCTTCTTGGCCACCTGGGCACATGCTGGGTCATGCTCAGTAGCTCTTGACCAGCACCCTCAGGTACTTTTCTGACAGGCATCTTGGCAGCCACTTTGCCCACAACCTGTAGCTCTGCCTGGGGTTGTTGTGACCCAAGTGCAGGACCTGGAACTTGTCCTTGTCGAGCCTATACACTTGGTCTCAGCCCTTCCATCCAGCCTATCCAGATCCCTCTGCAAAGCCTTCTTCCCCTCCATCAGATCAACACTCCCACCCAACTCAGTGTTATTTGCAAATTGACTGAGGGTGCCCTCAATTTCCATGTCCATGTGATTGGTTTGGCCACCCAGCTGGTTTTTTACCCAGCAAAATGTATGTGAACGTAAGGTGTGAGCAGCCAGTTTTCTCCAGATGAATTCTGTGGAAAACAATTCCAGGGCCTTCACTAAAGTCTAGGTAGGCAAAAATCACAGCCTTCCTCCTATCTGTTAAGTGGGTTATCTTGTCATCCACAAGAGTTCCAGCTTATGTGATCTTTTAGAAAAGTATAAAGCTGGACGATAGCGGAGAGAGCAGAGTCATCACTAAAGATCGTGTTTGAGCACTGACTCACAATAAACCATGATATTTAATTGTTGCTATGAACTCTGGCACAGTTTTGACTTTCCCAACCAGCTCTGCCAGAGACAACAGCATGTACCAGGGACAATACCAATAGGTACGTTGAGTATGACCTGGTTTTTAAGGTTGGGAGGAACAAAAGCTGTTTATTTATCTGGGTCAGGTACCTCAGAACCAGAAATCCAGCTTATTTACATACTAGTCATTAGTGAGTGGAAAAACAGGAGAACAGGGACAGTGATTTACATGGGTAGAAAAATTCTTAACCATTTCAGGGCTAACTTTGCTTCATGGCATGAAGTACTTAGTCAACACACCACCTTTTGACTGACTGTGAAGCAGATGTTTTGACCTAGAATATCTGCTACTAGCCAGAAAGTCTGTGCAGTTATTACTGATCAGATGCCCAATATGTTTCCTCTATTTTCAGTAAGAAATTAGTCTTGACTTATCATTTCAAAAGAAACTGTCAGTATATTCTTCCCCCCAACATTTTGCTGTTTCAATGTGAAATGCCTTGGCGGTCAACCTGAATATGTGTGAAAAACCTCAAAGATTTTTTCCTTTCCGTAGAATGAAAAAGATTAGCAAGATGGTCTTTACACTGAAAAACCCTGCATGTGCAGATTCAGCATTTATTTATTCTTCAGCATTTATTTCCCTGCTAAAGGAAGAAGAGCACAGATAAGCTTTGCTCTGGTTTGTCACTCTGAGCAGTTTGTCTGGAAATCTATCACATTTGGCTGGTGGACAATTTCAGCAGCCAGTTACACTTCTGATTGTATTTATCTCACTGCTGACTTCATCACAAATTTGAGCCTGCAGGAATTATTGTCCCAAATGGTTTCATTCACAGATTTCATGTTAGAATATTTGCCATTGTTCACTAAATTTCACTCTCAATATTTTGTCTTCTTGATGGAAGACAAAATACTTACAAATCCTATTTAAAGCTGGTTTTATTTAAAATCTCATGTATTTTGTAAGAGAAAGAAAATGTTAGAAATAGCAGCCTCTAGGAGCAAGTAAAATTTAGCAGCCATTAAAAGAGCATATATCTTTGTTTCTTTAGTGTTTATTGCACTTCTTTCCTATTTTGTCATTCAGCATTGCTAACTACCCCCTTGGCCTTGGAGTGAACAAAGTCATCATTGTCTTAACCGATGATTCGCAGCCCAGCCCTGAGATTGTGAGCAGCTACAAAGTCACAATTTATCGAGAAGACCGCCCTAGTCTCCCTTTGTTTGATGACTACATGATGTGTGGGTTTGTGCAGGTATTGTCTCTGCTTTCTTTTGCTATACACATTAATAGGAATAGCTGGTTTCTGTTCATTCCGTGGTATAAATTCAGGTACATGAGCCAAAGCTCAGGCAGAGCCAGTTTTTGTTGCGATTGTTTGAAATTCAGTATTTATGCAACATTTTGGATATAAAATGCAAGCCCAGTGTAAGTACCTGTTACCATATATTTGAGAGCTCCAAATTAATTAATCCCTGCCTTGATGAGCCAAAACTTTCTTTTAACTTTTCATAACTGTCTCTTTCTGACATTGGAGCCATGGAAATAATTTTACCAGGAAAGATATTTAGATTGACAGTGGTATTTATCAATGCTAAAGACAAATGCTGCTACATAATTTATGGATGAAAACTGTTTATTCCAGGTCAATAAACACAGTAAAAAAACCCCTCGCTTATAATTCCAAAGGTAGGGGTGATTGTTGCTCATATCACATTTGTCCAAATACAAATTTGGGAATGCACATAATTTATTCCCTACAACTAGCAGTCCTTAGGAAGGAGTGGGTCTGTTGAATGAAAAAAGGACTGGAGTCTGTCCAATATGGCTTAAGAAGGGCTGGGAAAGCTGAGCTTAGGCTAAATTAGGCTAAATTAGACACAAAAATGGAAGGAAGCTAATGAAAGTAACAGTGAAGATTTCAGTTAGTGAAACTGTAGTGATAAAAATATTATGCATAAGACAAAAAACCTGGGACACATGCTGGATCAGAGCTATTTGTTTTCCAAAGTTTGAGGACTAAATGTTGGTTGCTGTTTGATATGATGGGCAAAGATAAATCAGCCAGTTCAAAGCAGTAAGTGACATTGTAAATGGTAACCATGGACAGTGCATTTTTCTGTGGAATTTTAGACAGATTAAAAAGTTTGGTGGGTTCATTCCAGAGCATCCAGGAGTAATGTATTTTGTCACAATTAATTCTGCAACCAGGAAGCAGAATTTTCAAAACCATTGTGTTGAAACAGTCATGCTTGTTCATGTCAAATATCTAATGCTATCTTTATTTATTTTCTGTATGATGTTCTTAGTATATTCTTCAGCAAAACTTGGTTCCCTTCCCTGGTTTCTTTCTATATACTGCAGAAGAGGTTGGGAGATCAGGGTGGTAGAAGTCAGAGCATTTATATGATGGGACAGATCAAGAGGGATTTTGTTTTTCTTGTGGAGAAATAAGCAGTAGGGCTTGAAATGAGTCAAAGAGATTATAAATATTGATAGCAAATTCTGTGTTGACAATAATTATCTCAACCTGTAAATCAGGACTGCCAGACAAAATGCATGCAGTAGTCATAGTGTACTGACTGCTGACCTGAATACCTGACTATGGTGTTGTCTCACCCTCCACCTAGTCTCTGTCTCTTCTCTTAGACTTCTCTTACAAGCTCAAAAGGTCAAGTACCATCTTCTTACTATTTGCACTGACTCAACACTACATCTAATAGTTGCTACAGTAAAATAAGAATATACACATATAATACCTGAGATTTCGGTTCAGTTGTACAGCAACCTGATTGACATCTTAAGTATGACCTAGTATGAAAAGGGGAACAGCAGTCAGTTGAACTAGAGTTATATTACTAGGAGAACACACTGGCTGGAAAGATGTGAGAAAAGCTCTTTTTGTTTCCTTATTTGGGACACGTATCTGAGTGTAGGAACAGCAATTCAACCTCAAAAATATCTTCCCACACAGAGGTTAAACTGTTGTTATTGTTCTATGATACCATTTATTAGACTGAGTATGAGTCTTTGAAGCACTCTGAAGGCAAAGAGATCTAGACTGATAAAAATGAAAAGTGTTTTAGAAATTTCTTTTGATTGAGCTTGGTTTTCTGCTCCTCTGTGAATAACTACCCTCTAACTAACACAGTTGTTCAGAGCTACGGATGACTTCAGGAGTTTAGAGGGAAAATGAGATGAAAAGCATTCTTGTGGTATCTAATAAGCACTGTGAAGATACAGTATGAGATTCTAAAACAACTTTTAGATATGTTAGAGGCAAACTTATCAGAAAGTGATTTTAAAAAACAAACAAAGGCTGGAGCTGGAGATAGAAATGGTATTCTCAAACACTTAAAAGTCTGCATTTTTTCCTATTTGCTAGAACTGAATGTATTGCCTTTTGCTCAGAATGATTTCTTTTTGTCAATACAAAACTCACATCTTAAACAGCATCATTGCATTTTGCTCTTCATGCCAGAGATAATTATGCAGTCTTGCAAAGCCAGTTGATGCACCCCCATCAGTGGCATGAATACTTGTTCTCTTAGTAATGACGCCCTGTTTTAAGAGAAAAAAAGATAAATCCAGCATGAACTGATGGCGTCTCCTTTGGACATTTGACTAGGCACTACTGGGATCACACATGAGGAAAGAAAGGCCACTGGTAGTGGTGTGGTCTTTCTCATAGAAGACTTCAGTTAAAATTCTAATCCAGCAGCTTTTTTTCCTCACTTTCTTCTACGGTTAATCTCATTAGGATATTCAGGTTTCACTGCAAGATGATACTAAAGGAAGCTTACAATAAAACGACAGAGTGTGGGATGTGCTTTCCAACAGCCTAAAAATTCTCATGCAGTTGAATAATCCTGGATTAATTTCGAGGCATTGATTTGAGAAGTGTGTGGTTCCAAGCCTTGCAATCTCTAAAAAGGGGAAAAAAATACGGTCTCCTGTACTTTTTGATAGCAACTGTAATATCCCCATTAAAACCAAATTAGTGAAGGATAAACTGTCATCTCACAATAGCACCTTCAGCAGGTTTGCTGTCTTCTATTCTGTGTTCTGCTTTTTGACAGTATTGTTTGGACTGCAAATGGAGAGGTTATTGATTTATGCTTGAACTTAATTTTGTGCAATTGCTGACAACATTCAAATTAAGTATCCTTGAAAGAAGTGGTACCATTTCATTATCACTGCTGAAGCTGTGATATGGAAGATAGAATCCAAGGCAGTCAGCAGAAAAACAGTGAGCTCTCAAGACAGAGTTATCAGCATCACTCTCAACGGAAAGATCCCAGACTATGTACATACTGTCATAAAGGACAAAATATTTTATTCATTATTGCACTGCCCATTATCTTTAAAATGCAAACAGGTCTATCTGTGCCTCACTTGAAATGTGTGGATGCTGCCTCTTTGATTGTTAATATTTGCCCAGTTGCTATCATGGAGAGTAACTGCTGATGTGCTTAAGGAACTTTTTTGACCTTGTGAACTTGTGTACCTACAGTGTTCTGTTGCCACATGACTTATTTTGTTTGTTTGTTTGTTTGTTTTGTCAGTTGGTTGGCAGTGGGTGAGTTTGGATTTGGTTTGTAGTTGTATTTTAATAATACAGTTATTTATTTGGGTTTGCATTTATACTGAGAGCAATGATATCTAATGATATATTTTGTAGCATAGTGTGTTTCATTCTCTGTCATTTTCTTTTGTGCATTTGTACATTCAATTCCAAAATCAGTGCAGTGCAGTGTGCTGATGTTCTGGCTGTCCTGCAGCTTTTAAAGGTCTGAAAGAATGAACTGACAGAACAGCTTCAAAAACTTCCCTGATTTTTGTAGAAAATCCTATTCTTATGTATTATTATCTCTTGTATTTTTGTAAATCCTTTTATCTTATTCTTTTCCTGATAGCTTAACAATGCCAACAGAGCTATGATATAGTATTGCTGACTGTATAACACTAAATGGCTGCAATGCAGCTGGAAACAAGATGCTAGCAAGAACATGTTTATTTCTCTGTCTGTCTGTTAAACTTCCATTGATCAAAAAGCAGTTAAGGCCTAAGACTAGCACATTAACTATATTTAACTTTAGTATAGGCTTTTTTGGAATAGAGATGAAAAAGTTCTTTAGAAAGAAAGAAGCCTTAAAAAAAAAAAGGAAATAATTTCATTTCTATGCTCAGGAAGATATTAGAATAATTAATATTTTTTTTTCAGCTCAAGTTATACTTTTCCAAAGGAAAGTAAAATAGTTTTACTTCATTTTTAAGCTGTGTGCTGTTGCCCTTGCAAAGCTTTTCATACCAGACAGCTGAAATAAAAACGGTCAATGATATAAACAGGTATCAACTCTTTGCCTACTACTTTTATGCAATGATTTCAAAGAACCTTGCAAATATTGCATGATGTCAAAAAAAACCCCAAAAACTCAACCACTGCCCCCTGCTTCCCCCCAAAAAAACCCCCCCAAAAATGCAACCAAACAGCTTAGGAAGGAAACAAAGAACTTGTCCTATAGTAGGATAGGACAGGCTGGATGCACACTAATTTCTTCTGAATTTCCCATTAGCTTCATTAGATTCAGCGTCACAGCCACTGCAAACAACCCATCTCTTCTGTACCAAGGACATTGTAAATGCTGTCAGCAAACTCTTAGAGTTTGCAGTGGTTCTTGTAGCAGCAGCTGACTGTCTTGCTTAAAAAGGCGTGGAAAGCACATCTCTGCAACTACAGACTAATTATATCAGCAACCAGACTGTATCTTATTTGCAAAGTTAGCTTACTTAGCTTTTAGAGGAAAAAAAAGAATATCCAATATAGGAGCAATCATGCATTGCATTCTTCTGCCTTCTCAGGTATAGAGCTGGTGAAAATTTTTTTTCAGTGGCTTTGAGTTTTTCAGAAAAAACATAAAAATGCAGCAGACATTTATTTTGTTGTTGCTGTTTCTATTCAAAAGACCTTTGATTCAGTGAGGACTCTTTGACTTAATAAAATTTAACATTCAAAATTTGTTTTTTGGTGTAACTGTTAGATATTTTAGCTCTTGTGCAGTCCAGAATGCAAACTCTTTTCAAGGAGGGAGTGTCTAGGACAACCAAAAAGCTCACTCATAACATCTGAAATAGCCAAGACTAATTTTCCTCAGAACACTGGTGAGAACACATTATGACAATCATGTATTCCAGGAGCAGTGCCAACTTAAGCATCCCTTTCCCTGCCTGCAGCTACCATTGAACCAGATGGGAAAAATTTATAAAAATGAACTAGTTTCTAGGATAAGGTTCTCATATGTGAAAACAAGGTAGGGGGTAAGTGCAGGGGCAGAAATGAGCTGCTGGGCACAGAAAGAGTGTTAGTGAGTGCTGTTTAAGGCAGATTCTTTTTCTTCATGAAGAAAATTCACATTGAGATTGGAGTTAAAGCTCTTGCTGGTTTTAAATGAGCAGGAGCTTAATTTTCAAAACGTGAAGTGATTTTGAAACACACAAAACACTAGAAGTACTTTTGCATTGCTATTAAACTATAAATTATTTTGGTTTTGTGTGACCGAAACCCACTTCTCAGGAAAAACAAAGTGAGGTTCACACAGCCTTGAGGAGCAAATACGTAGCAAACTGAATATATGTTAAATCATCAGCAGATCAGGTGAAAGCCACAAAATAGAGAGTGAACAGAGAAAAAAAGAAGGCTGAGGTCTTGTATCTTCAACTGCTATATGTCAACATGGTTCAATTAATTTTGGGGGAGCAATTCCAAATTATACTGATTGAGTACCTGTGCTGACAGAAACATACAGCTGAATTCTTTTCCATTATATCTGCTAGGCAATGCATAAGAGTGAATACACTTGCATAAAACTGGTGAATTTTTTAGTAATTTTCCAAATATTTTCCAAATATTTCCAAAATATTTAGGTCAAACAACATCTTGGGATAATCTAAAAAACTACTTGAAGGTATTTTAAAGTATTTAAAGATCAAGAAATGTTTAATTATCATTCACAAAGACCTAAATTGAATAACATAAGTTGTGCTTCTAAAGAAGTGTATTTAAGATGATATGGAAGGGAGAGATGTAAATAATAAATACACTAATTAGCTAATTTTCATATAGAGGGTTAATCTATGTGTGTATCTCAGAGCAAATTTGTAAAGTCAGCATATTCTGTCTTTGTCAACATCTATACCACTGGCGAGAGAAGGCTCACCACATTTTCTTAATTATACCGAAGACTTTTGTGATGATTTAAAACATCGTTCTGTACATGAGTCAGAGGAACAATTAACCATTCTGATGGATATTCTTTACATTTATGCAGTTCTGTGCTAAACTCCTTCTGCATCTCAAAATTAGGATGTTGCTGTTGGGCTGACACCTTAATCAGCAGCCAGCATCTGCTGCTTTAAGGAAACATCCCAAAAAACACAGCAGAGCATGGATCCATCATCTGAGGGAATTAATACAACGCTCTAGAAGTCAAGGCTGTCTTTCACCTACAAAGTTGACTTCATAGACAGTCTGCACTATCATCTGGCAGTCACAAGTTCACATAATCAGTGCTCTCTGTGAGACATCTGCTGCACTCTGATGAGGCCACACAGAGCAAATGGGCACAACTTGGGCATAAAATTGAAAGAAAGAAAAGAGTGAGTTTGTATGTGCTTCTATTTAGGCATCTCTTGCCTTGAGCATGGAATAAAAATTTGTAGTTTTTTTCTTTATCTCCAGTAGGCTGTGCCTGACTAGGATCATCATCCTACTCTTCAATACTTTGGAGATGCCACATTACAGAGCCCAAAATTTAAGAGTGAAGTTCATGTTAGCTCTAGCTGGCCGATGAAAAGTTTACAGTCTCACAGTTTACAGTCTTTTGCTTACACTCCTGATTTTTATTTGTTGTGCTTAATCTTCTCTATGTAGCTAAGTTGCCTGTTTCACATATGATTCAAGATTAATACTAGATACCCTGCAGGAGATCTTTCCAGAAGTTTCAGGCAGAGACTGAAGAGAGCAGATGTTTCCATGTAGCAGCAGCTACATTTATAATTGTTGCAATGCACTGTACTTGGGAAATGGTGTATTAAGTGGATCACTGATGGATAAATTTCCACCAGTGCTTTGAGGCAATGTGTATGAATACTGATCCGGTGATTAATCAATTATAAGCCAATCGTGACTGGGATGACACCAACGAACTAATTTGGTTTATAATCATTAGCCAGAAGCAATTTTAGGTTGCTATAAGAATTAGGCCTTAAAGACTGAGAATTTTATAGGCAGCTTCCAGCCTTAGTTTTTCTAATGTTCCTTTTCCTTGGTTGGCACTCCTGTGGATAAGAACTTCTGAAGTCAGGAGTGATACCACTCTTCAGCACCAGTGAATTTATTGACACAGCTAGAGTTGTTTGCAGCAGCTCCTACCTCTGCACTAGAAATTTAGTACCTCCTACTATTCTTTTCTTCTTTTATGTGTTTGCAATTTAGCAGTCTTACTAGGAGCATTCCACCCTCCTAGATACTCAGTTAGGTGACTCTTGACTTGAATTGTTATTTTGCTGTTATGCTGCCACAGAAAAATGACAGTAGTAGAAAACTATGTGATGAAAGGGAAACCTCAATGAGCTGACAGAGTAAATTCATTCTTTTGTGCACTCGAGCCGTTCTTCCCTTTCATACAATTACTGATGTCATGAGCATGTATGGTGACATATTAAAGATAGAGAGAATTAAGATCTGCCCATAAACTTGCCAAGGAGAAACTCGTGATTGCATGATTAAAAATGTCAAGGAGTTAAATTGTGACCTGTATGATTGCAACTGGTAAGCAAAATCCCACTGGTGCTAGTGGGGTGTATGGTTGGACATTTCAGCCTTATAACAGCTGGTCCCTAAAATGCTACAGGATGGGGAGATGCTGAGGCAGATAGAGTGCTGTGGGTGCAGATTCTGTAGATATACTGCTATCTCTGAGCCCATGACAGACTGCTAGTACAGACTGGAAGAGATCCAGGTTTTTCTGATTCCTTGCCTTTAACCAAAGGATTAAAATGTCTTTTTAAATAATAGCAGAAAATCATTGTGGGTGGCTGTGAAAGGAGACAGATGACAGTAAGTGCTGGGTAGGCAATTCTGCTCCTGGGAGAACACTGTTCTCTGTAAGAGTTTATCAGAAAACTTATTTTTATATAATTTTTGTCAGCTATGTGGTTTTTTGTTTGTGCTAAGTTATCAGGCAGTTATCCCACATATTTTGATTTTCAGTTATGGTCCTTTGCTCTTATTTTTGATATTTTTAATATAATACAGGTCCAATAAAACTACTGGAATCAACTACATTTTGCTAGAGGACTGGTAGCAGTAACTTTGCAAAAGACTCCTCATACCAGAGACTTATTTTGTGCTTATTCTTTCTTCCTGCCTCTGCCCTACACAGTAATTTCTCCATGTATTGCTGCATTGTGGTGCAGTTCAGGCAGAAAGTTTCAGCTTGGTGAACTGATGGAAAAGAGGGAGCCACATGCTTGAATCACCTCATTCTGAGGCCAGCCAAGAGAGGGAGTGTTTGGGGGGACCTGGCCCAGCCTGACTAGTTGGGTTGCTTCCTTCTGGCTGCTCCTGCCTACAGAAAGGCACTGCTGGAGCCAGACACTGGGCAGGCAGAGACAGGTTCTCTTGAGTCATGTACTTTGTTGTACTGATGATATTACCTTGTGCAGGTACCTGAGATCTCTGGAGAGGAACAGATCATGTACTTGAGGACTCTCTTCCTCTACCAGCTGCTGTTCCATGATTCCACAGGGAACCTAGCTTACCTGTCTCAAGCACCATGCTGGGTCAGGTTTTGCATTGCCTACATTAACTAGGCTAAATTAGGAAGATAGAGTGAAGCCCGTACCTTTTTTTGCTTCCATTTCCAGCTATACAATATCAGGACTTAAATTTAACTGTTCAGTAAAACGTAAATCCTTACAGGTCTTTGAATGAACCACGTTAAGTATGAAAGCTTGAAACTTTGAGTTAAACAGTTCTCCTTTACAAGTTCCAGAAAATCCAATGACATTTAAAAGTAAAATAATTGAAGGGGGTAGGGGAGAAGAAGGGGTCATCCAAA
The DNA here is from genome assembly GCA_009812075.1 of Sialia sialis. Taxonomy (NCBI): domain Eukaryota; kingdom Metazoa; phylum Chordata; class Aves; order Passeriformes; family Turdidae; genus Sialia; species Sialia sialis. The sequence continues at coordinate 30,419,332 of VRYO01001878.1, forward strand.
GTTTCTGAACTGAAATATTTAGTTTATGATTTGGGTAGATAGCTGTGTCAGTGTTTGCAGTCTGTCAATGTATTGAATTCTGTCTGATTCACAAAGAGAAAGTTCATTAATTACAAATAACTTGCACTGTATGACAGCACGCAAAGTATTACAACCATGATCAGACTGCCACTTTATAAATCACAGACAAACCAGTACAGCATATGGGTGAAGTATTTGCAATGCATATGTTGAACATAATTCTGTGGGGTGTTTATAAACAGTCGCTGCAGTTTGCACTGAAGCAAAAGTTATTAAGGTTAAACTTAACATAGTAATGACATAATAAGTCAATAGCAATTTGTCTGGACTTTTAATGACAGTCATAAAATTCTGATTTGGTAAATGAAAAGGCAAAATTCTACAATTCAGCCAAATGGCACAATAGAACAATGAAGAGTGTGAAGTGTTTTATTGCTGCACTCCATAAAGGCTGTCACTCCTTCCAGCTCTATGGTCACAATGCATATTTGAAATGCAGATTATTTTCCCTGTGTACTATTTTGGTAAAGAAGACGGGATATGACTGAAATCTTGCCAGGGGTCTCATGATCTGATAGAGGTTTGACCATTTTTGTTCTCCTTGAAAGAGCTGTCGATGCTGTGGCTCCAGGTGTCAGTAACTTACTCAGGCCTCCACACAAAAAATGGGAAATGGGATAATTCCATGTCTCAGTGAATACCTCAAATAAAACTGAGACCTGAAGATTTTATCCCAAAATGAGTCACTCATTGAGTTCTGGACCTGTCCATGATAAAAGTGGGAAATTTGGTCACCCTTGTTAAGAAGCTTGACAAATTTCATACTTCATAATCTGGACAATTATAGAAGTATTTAGCTTAATTCATGTATGTCTCAAACTTCTGTCAGAAGTAGTTGCACCTAGGTCACAGAAACCTAGATGTATTGTAGTCTCATCTAGAAAAAACTTAGGAAACTCAGAATCCAACTTATTTTCTCGAAGTTCAAGAGAACAAATAAGGAAGTCAGTGTTCTAGATAATTTTACTTTGTTCCTCAGTAGCTTCTTTTTGTAGAATGTTCTTAATAGAGAACAGAACAGAATCCTATCTGGCTTATCAGATTTCTTTATAGAACTATAAATGTATGAAAAAGCTTTTACTGTTCTAAAGACTTCTGTTTTTGGCCTATATTACTCCTGAGTAAGATGGTAAAAATCCTTGCATGGATAATCATAGTTTAATTGGTCTGATTTGGAGTTTGTTGAAGAACTTGATAAAGAGCAGTAGAAAGCATTTACTGTGCAAAACGAGTCCAACACCTGAAGGACAAACTTCTGCCAAAGTCAGGAAGTCAATCCACCACTGCGCTTGTTCCTTTTGGAAACAGGGTAGGTGTAAATCACAATCACTTATATAAAACACAAACTCATATATGGCAGAGACTCAGATTTGATACACTTTACTGAGAAAATCAGTTTCACAGTATAGATCCATTGCTATTTCTGTAGCTGTAAAATCTCTGTATCCTACAGAGAGCTGTTATTCTCTTTACCTGGCCCTCTACAGTTTGTGCTTCAAAGCTGAAATCCAGGGCATTCATTATTGACTGTTCAGTTGGTGTATTCTTTTCGGTTCACCTCATACACTGCTCTCAAATTCATCTGAAAATGTGAAATAGCCTGTTGAATTTTCCCCTCGATGATACCACAATAGATGTGAAAGAGGAGCATTCAGCATAAGGCTGCTTAAGTGTTAACAGATCATGAAAATTGGCAACAACTGTTGTGCTGAGTATCATAACCTGCAAGAGGAGGGCCAGCAATTCCACAGTGATGAGAAGAGAGCGCTTGGTGTTTGAGCTGTGGTCACATTTGCCTTTCAAGTCATTTGGGCCTCCATGCCACACTTTTCAGAAGAAAGCTAATGCAGCTGCCTTTGTTAATCAGTCAGTATGACCCAAGCCCTCGGGGAGGCAGGCAAAGGCAGATATGTACTGAGACACACAATCCTTGCTGATTAACAGTGAAAGCTGGTAAAGTTACTCTCTAAGCCTGTCTGGCCCATCAGCTGTAGAAATGTAATTTAGATGATTATCTACATGCCCATTAAACCTTGTGACCCATCACTAGTCTGTTTGAAGTTTGCCTGCTTAAACTCGCTAATAGGAAGAATAGAAGGATTAACTCAGAGGCCATGAAATAAGAGAGCAGCAAAGAAGATGACAAAAGAGCAGAGGAAAACTTCCTACTGCATGTATTTGGTAAGGAGAAAGAATTACACGACCACGATCATCTCAGCAGATACTGTTACTTTATGGAGCAAGCAAGCCATCTGGAATTCAGGCCATTTAATCCTTGTGTGTGTGTGCTTTCAATCTATTTTGTTTAGCTGCACAAATAAAATGAAATACCTGTGTGATGAATGTTGTCAAGTTAAGCGTTTACTAAACATAGTGCAACATAAAAGAGTGTGGAAAGCTGGTGGACAGTAAGTGTTCCTGATTTTGTTCAGGGTTAGTGTGTAGATGTAAACAAAGGAAAAATTTAAATCAATCACATCAGAATAGCTGTAGTCAGGTCGGCATCAAGTCCAATCTTGTTCCCTTTAGGATAAGAAGCTCCAGCCATTACAGATGTTTGTTAACTTAAGGATTATGAATGAAAGTCTTACCAAGTGATCTATTTTTATTTGGTCAAATTAAAATAAATATAAATGTTTATAGTAATCTACCTAACTATTTGCAGAATGTTGCAATGAAAATGGTCACCAGTTAAGACAAAATTAATAGAGAAAAGGTGGGATGCATTGCAGAGAACAGAATGGAATACAAGAGTACCTCATTAAGGGTGACCTAGGGTCTGACTTGTTACTGGAAGAAAATGAGCTTGAACTTGAAATGGAGTCCTGAAGGTCATTTGCCTGCTTTTACATATACTACCACTCTTTAAATGAATCTTTGCCCTTTTGCTAAAGACAGCCAATTTGCTGAGAAAAATCGGTTGGGAGCATATTTCACTGTTTTTCAAAGAAGAAAAAAATATTCCTTTCATGCTATGTTAGAATCCCTAGGTTTTGCAATATTAGATCTCTTTATAAAGAAATGTTGTGGCCTATTCTGGTCTATTTTGCAATACTTTTGGTACATTTGTTTGTTTAGATTTTTTGTTCATATACTTATGATTAAACATAGTTCTGTTTCTCATTTAATTATGTTGAATCAAGCATATTTTCCAGTTATCTCAGAGTGTTCATTTACATATACAACTCTATATGAAACACAGCAATATGCTACTGGCACAATTCAATGCTATAGCAATTAATTTTAGAACCTGAGATTTTTCCCCACAGTGTTTTTAGTATTTTTGTGACTGATAATGAAAACACAGATACCTGATGCTCTGAAGCTAATGCCTGTACTTTGTAATAAAATACATAAATTTTAAAATTGCACTTTAAGCATTGCTTGAAGAAGCCTTGCACATTAATCTGGCTACAAGTTTTCCAAGTTGTTGTCAACCAGTTGGATCTTCAGTGTAAAACTGTCAGTCTTCATGTGTTGGCCACACTGGCAGTGGTTTTCACCTTGAAAAATATGAAAGTTTTAGAAGGGGAACAACCTTCTGGTGCTGATCATAAGTCTTCCTTTGAGTGGCATGTACTCAGCTGTTTGAACCAGACTGCTTCAGAGGACAGAAGTTATTCATAAATCTCATTCCATTGGTGTTGTCTGAAAAATTAAGTAGATGCCAGTATCTGCTGGGAGGCCTTGTAGAAAACAGATCAAAGGCTTCTGGAGTTTATTTAAGAAGGAGCAGTTGTGAGTGGCTTAATGTGTGAGCATGGCATGGAAAGTGAAACAGCCATGACAATGAGCCACCATATGCAGGAGTCCTCTGGACTTCAGTAAAGAATTTGAGTAATATGTGGTACAGGTGGACTGTTGTCTCAGCCTGTCCTTCTGTTACTCCTTTGTCTCTAAGGAAGGCTTTGCCTCCTCTGTGTAATCCCATGAAAAAAGGGGGAAAATGCTTCTGAAATTCTCCCTCCTCCCCGCAGGAAGATGGGAAATGGGGGGATATGGCCAGTTCATCATGTTTCTGCTGCTGCTTCCTCTTCAGGGAAAGGAATCCTTATTGATGTTCCAACATGACATCTCTCCCACAGGAAACAGTCCCCCTCAAAATTCTCCAGTATGCCCCAGACTGCAGTTTTTCATGAGCTGTTCTGGCACGTGTCCCTTTCCACAGGGTGCAGTCCTTCTGGAACAGACTGCTCCAGTGTGGGTCCCCTATGGAATCACAAGTTCTGCCAACAAACTAACTCCAGCATGGACTTCTCTCCGCAGGTTCTCAGTTCCCTGCCAGGAGCCTGCTCCAGTGCAGGCTTCCCACAGAGTCACTCTCCTCCCAGGCATCCACTGCTCCAGTGTGGGGCTCCTCCATGGGCTGTGGTTGGATATCTGCTCCACCATGGCCCTCCACAGTCTGCAGGAGGCACAACCATGGTCTGCATGGGAATCCCTGCTCTAGCAGCTGTAGCACCTCCTCTCCCTCCTTCTTCACTGATTTTGGTGTCTGCACCATTGTTCATCTAACATATTCTCACTCCTCTCTGCTCTGGTCATAATTACTTCTGCACAATAAATATTTTATATTCTTCTTTACTCTGTTATTCCAGAGGCACTACCACCATATCTGATTGGTTCAGTCTTGACCAACTGGTCCATCCTGGATCTGGCTGGCATTGGCTCTGTTAGACACGGAGGAACCTTCTGACAGCTTCTCATAGGAACTACCTCTATAGCTCCCCCCCCGTAAAATCTTGCCATGCAAACACATTACAGTTTTGTAGGATGCCTTGATTTATAAAATACCTTGGGTCAGCTGCAACACCTTCAGTTCAGACCACTAATAGATTGTATTATATATTGTGTCTGTGCTTTCCTACGGAATCATTGCTCCTGTGTATTACGGATTTTGCATTATTTTCTTCTCTCTTCAGACATTCCCTGTGTGGCTATGTTTTCTTCGTGGATGGCACATACAACAGTGAAATACCCCAAAAAGCCAAAATCTTAGAAGAACGTGAAAGGGCTTAAAAATTTAAATAAGTGGCTATCCTGGTATCTCAAGGTGGTCCTTTCCCCTTAGTCAGCTTTCTCTTTAATGAGCTCAGTGGAGTACAAAGGCACAAGCATTTTCCTGGCCAAAGAACACTCTGCTGGGAGGAGGGCTGAGGAATATTTCCAGTCACTCTGATCTCTTAGTTTGAGTTCCTCTAAGGAAAGGAAAAGCTTCAGCAGAGAAGTTCTCAACTATTGCATCTTTAGCAATTAAATCACTTTAGAAAATGAATCAAGGAACTTACTTGGAACTGCCATGTGAAAAGGTTACAAGGAGAAAGACAGCAGGTATCAATTGCCACAATATTCACTTCTTATCACATCAAAAGCTTGGTATCACATCTTCCTTCAAGCTGCTGATCTGAAAGAAACTGACTGCTCATAGTTGCCAGTTCTGCATAAGTGGCACAGAACTGTGTATGTTCAAAGTATTTTTTTACACCTTAATGCATCCAAGTGACCCTAGATACCTGTGTTTTGGTACCTGTACCAAACCTTGAATACCCTGAATGCTGCTGGCTGGTCACCTGATAGGGTAAGCTAATTTCCATGACCTCTTGTTGTTACATGATTTTTTTTCCCTATGTTGTCACAACTCGAAAACCCTACTGATACTACTGATAACTGTCCTCATTGTGCTATACCTTTTCTGATCCAACAGCCTAGAGTTTTTCATGCAACTGAGCTACAGATGTAAATAAAAAAATACATTGGGAAAAAACTTCGTCTTCTTTTAATCAAAACTAAAACATTCCTAAGCAAACTTATTGTGCAATATGCCATCATATGTTTTTCAAGAGATGAAATGCTTGACAGTAAAGTTGCACAATTTTAATTTAGTAGTAGTTTTGGGGGGCTTTTTTAAAGCAGATGTTTAAAACTTCAGAATTTTATTGTGAGAGAGTGTGGATGTGCTGGAAATTGGTTATGATAGGAACAAAAATCTCAAAGAGCTGCCAAGTAAGTTATAGACAAAAGAGAGCACTAATAGAATGCAGGAACTAAACAACAATATCATAACAGCAAAAAGACAGAAAATACTTCAGGGACCTCTAATCCCCATGGCTTGATGAGGTTTCAGAGGGAAAACATGACAATCTAGCACATTTTTCTGCAAAGTGGTGTGCATGCTTAACTTCCCACACTGGACATTTCCACTGAAGTCAGTGGGATAACTTGTTCTGAATAATACCATATGTCTCCATCTTTTCAGGTCCAAAGTCTGAAGCTATATTTATTAGGCCTGGAATGTGTATAGTTGTATCCATGCTCACATTTGTCCAAGACAGTCATTATGTATTTATTCCTAAAACAGAATCATATTTGTAGTATCTATCAATGTTTTTTAATTTTGTCTTCTAATTATTTTTTAATTTTTTAAAGTGAATTATCACATTATTAATTTAGAGAAGCATATTCATTGACTACACAGAGCTTATAAGTATCAAGGATTTTCTTGTACGTATGGGGCCTGGATACTCTCTTCTGAACTCATTCTGCAGTGGGATTTCCTGAAGTCTTTACAAATTGGTAGAACATAATCTACTAGAATAATCAGAACTAGCAAAGAAAGAATATAGCCTCTTATTCCTTTTTTTTTTCTTTCTGTCTTTCTTCCTGCTTATGGGTCCATGAGTAAAATTTGGTTGTTTTTTGAAAAAACATTTGGGCATATTTGTGGAAAAATATCTGTTAGGTCTACCATCAATGTCCCTTTCAAAATGAAAAACTATGAAAATGAAAAGTCTTCCTCATCTGGTAATATAATAAAGTTTGATCAAACTTTGGGGGGTAAACCGGTCAAAGACGTGTAATTTTGGAAATCCTCAAGTGGATTTGGAATTTTTGTCTCAATTCCCATTGGGTCTACTTCCATTGGGAAGTAGGGGAAGTACAGTGATTTCAGACTGATAAGCCGCACCTATTTCACTGAAGAATTGAGCCGATCCCAGAAGTGTGGCCAATCACCAGATGCGGCTTATTTATGGACAAATTCCAGCAAAATGCCAACCTGGAAGTGCAAGCTGGCTGGGGAGGGAGCTGCTGTGGAGCCGCGGCTACCTGGGGAGGGAGCTGCTGCGGAGCCATGGCCGGGTGGGCAAGAGGTGCGTGGAGAGATGCTGCAGAGCTGCTGCTGGGTGGGCAGTGAGCTGGAGCCACTGGCAAGCGGGTGGCGAGGAGGCAGCGGGCGGCTGGCTTCGAGCATGCGGCAAGGCGGTGGCGGGGGGCTGGCTTCCAGCACTTGGCAAGGTGCTGCCACTTTTGAGCAGAGAGGGGAGCGGCAGCAGCCAACGCTGGGGGCAGGAGTGCCGGGGCCCACGGCACGGGGAGGGCGCCTGGGCCTGCGTTTAAAGGCTTCACAGGTCTGTGAAAAGTGTTTGCAAATTGAGCACCTGACAGCAAACCCTGCGATCGTGCAATTCTCTTACTAACTTGTTACTTTGTTGCACATGGATCCTTGCTTTTTTTTTTAAAAAAAAGTGCATCTTATCACCCAGTGCGACTTATTTATGGACAAATTCCATGGTCTTCCTGGCTCCCCGGAAGTGTGGCTTATAACCAGGTGCGGCTTATGAGTGTGAAATTGCTGTAACCAATGGAGAGGGAGAAAATTTAATTATATGTTTTGTGTTGGAGTAACTGATCTTTTACCTTGTGAGCATCATACTTGGGTAACTCTTCAGGCCTCGAGTTGTCATATTTTCACTCATTTATTAACAGAGTAACAGAGTACTCAATTGGCTATAAGTTCCTTGCTTGTACTTTTAAAATTTCTCCATAAAAATGTTTTATCAGCAGCATTAAATCAAATGCTTTTAAAATTATTTCAATCATGCTTTCAAATGCTTTTATTCTGTAGCTTGTTTACTCAAGACTAAAAAAATATATACGAAGAATGCTTTACCTGATCAAGAGATAATTGAAGCACTTTTTAATAGTGAAATGCACTGAAGTATTGCCCAGTGCACATTGTGTATTTTGCCAAATATGATTTTATGTTCTTCCTTTCCTAAATTCACTAATAAACACAGAAATTCCATTTGTCAGAAATCTGCAAGATACTAGTGTTTACTGTCAAATCGACCACTCCTCTTACTGTTTCTTTATCTTTGCAGTTAAATACTTAAAGTTTTCCCTTTTCCAAATCTTTGTATTCTTTTCACTGAATGAGTTGATGAGTCTAACTTAGGAATAAACACAACACCTGGAATTTTCTAGCTGATTGTGCAATGAGAGTAGAGGCCAAACTGAGGTCTTCATGAAGATCTGTACATTCCACAAAAAGAGTATGAGAACAAAATGCAACAAGAATTCTGTAGTTGTACTTGATTTTAGGAGAACATCAAAAATGTGTAGATGCATCATGCAGGACTGTGTGTTAATGTTCATGTTCAAATCTTAGGATCTGACTTCCATTCCTAAAGCAGTGTGGAACAATTTAGAGGAGTTGTTTTGGTTTGTGGGGGGTTCTTTTAAGCTGAGATTCAAATCTTGTGCCTGAAAACTTGAAATCTAAATGAAAGCTGTAGGCAGGGCCAGTCATGAGCAGACTCTCTTTCTTTGGCTGTACAAGACTCAGCCCTCCAGTGTGCATACTCTTTACCACTAAACAGATGGGAGGAACACATAACTAAAGAATTTATTAGTATTTTAGTAACCCTGAGATCAAAATAATATAGATGTGTTACAGTGTCCAAAGGAAAGTTATCTTTACAAGCAGTAAATCCACTGAACGGAACAGCCGTGTAAGAACAGCATCTATAGCAGCAGCTCTCAGTCTGGCATGAACTCTTACACTGGTATTTCATTTCTGGTATTCAAAGTTTCTTGTCTGTGATAACCTCTGCCACTGCCTCTCTCTATTCGATTGTGCATGCAGTCTTCCACTGCAATATTTTGACTGCTACTGGGGGTTGGAGAAACAAAGGCTTGTGTTTAGAGCAAGAGTAGAGAAATAAAATTAATACCAGTAGAAGGTTACGGTACTTTGTTTCTCCTGTATGAAATTTTATAGGTCTTATATTTTCCTCTTTGTTTCTCCCTCCCCTTTTTCTTTCAACCTTCTCACTTTTCTTATTTCCTTTGAGAATTCTGCTGAGCGTGTATATAGACTGAAGAGAATGAGGTTAAAATTTGCTCTGCAGGAGCCAATGCTCCAGCCATCCACCTTCCCTTAAGGATAAGGTATAACATTTGTCAGCTCAGCCACTGTGGAATTTCACACACAGGCTCCACTTTCACAAACCTTCCAGTTCCCCAGCTGCAAGAGGAAAGTAGATGTCAGAAACATTTTAAGTTTGAAAATAGGTTGGATATTTGTTCGCAATAATCCAAGCAGATTGGATTGTGGTCTAAGAAGGATTGGAAGATGAGTACAAAAGACTGTAAGGCCACCTAGGATAGGTGGTGAAACCCAGAATACTGTGACACTCTGCAATGATTACCTTTTCCCCCATTGCAAACAGGGTTAAAAATTAAATATTCTCTTAAATATTGCACCAAATCACTGAGCACTTTCGAGGCAGTTGGTGAACAGGACTTTGAGATCCAGGATGTAAGGACATGACTTGGCTAAGCACATACATTAGCTGTCCAGTTTTCTGGATGGTGTAGAAAATACTCACAGGGAGGCACTCTGTTCCTTTTACCTGAGCCCATGGAAGCTTTCTCCAGAGTTTGTTTGGCAGGGTACTAAGGCTCAGGCCCAATATCTCCTAGTAAAGACAGTGCACTTTAAGCTTTTATACACTGGCAATTCTCAGTATTGCTAACACTTAGACACACATAGAGAGCAACTAGTGTGATAAGCAATGCTACCTGGCAAAAAAACCTTCCAGAAGAAAAGACATGCCTATTAAAGCCATAATATAAACAGCAAAAAAAGCATTGTAGATCACAATGGGAGAAACTTGCATTATATCTCACTACTAGCAGTTCCTAACTTGCAGTTGTGCAGATTAAATGGCACTTTTTTTTTTCTTTTAAGGAATTTTTGCCAAGGGATGAGAAGGTGCTTGGTTCATAGAACCCCAACCATCTTTAGTTCTGCTTTGAAAAGCATACTTTTACACATACTGATTTCAATTGTGCACACAGATTTGGCCACACATTTCAAGATTTGTACACATGACTAGGATGCATTTTCAAAACTAATAATGAATATTCAGACGTCTTTTAAAAAATGAGTGATGACTAACATATTCAAAACAACCTGGAAGCAAATTCAGGTTGAGACAGAGGGTCTTGAAATGTCCAGCAGAGAATTCAACATTAACTGCATGAAATTCATCTGTGTAAAAGAAGGGATAGATTATTATCTTTATTTTACTTATATTCATGCATTTCTTTTCAGATATATTGCATACTTTATGCTGACATTATGAAGCAGTTTACTGTAATCCATAACAAACCTAGGTTTTTTTCTTAAGCTGTTTTATACTTTTTGCATTTTATTGTTGCAAATGAGCACTGAGCCTGCATTCAGCTGTTGCTGTGCCAGCCTGGCTTAACCCCACCAAAGAAACTGAAGCTTTGTAACTGAGTACAGACTGTACGTTTGTACATTTTGCAAAGCATCTGGAAACTTTGGTGGATCAGTGCCAAACCCATAACTCATTGTTATTGCTTTCATTATGTGATGATTTTATGACATATAATATTCCATTTTCTTAACAGCACTCTTTTAAATGCAAATGTCTGGGAACTGCTACATTTCTGTCCCTAACCTTTGTTCATTGCTAGCTTGGGAAAGGGTGTTTTATTGGAGACTGGGAAAGATGTACTTGCTTGAATCTAGTGCTTGATTATGACAAAATTTAGCACCTTTCCTAAACAGTTTAGGCATCTGAGTCATCTTCCAAGACAGGAATGAGGGCACCATGACGCATCTGATCTTAAATCAGAAAATAACATGAAGGACTGAACCATTCATTCACTGTCCGAAAGACTGGTATAGTCTCCTCAATAATATCATTTTCCTGGGAACATCAGAATTCCCATTTGAAATGAGCACATCAGAAAAAATTGAATTAAACAAGCTGAATTTTTTTATACCTCTGGGCTGTCTTTAGGAGTGTAAAGAAACCTAACAGATATTTGCTGCTTTGAATATTTGCAGTGTTAACCACAGGTCTGAGACTTATTTTCATTTGGCAGGTGAGTTTTTGTACTTAGGATTTCAGAAATCACCAAATTTCACATTTGAATTATTGCATTCATTTGGAAGTTAGTTGATGCGTGTGTTAATTAGGTTCAGAAATACTGATACATTGTCTGTCCAGGCTTTCAGTTTTCCCATCCCTGTTTTGATTATCAGATGTCCAAAGAGGCTTCTTTTGAAGGCTGGTTCAGCATACTGGAATTGAAGCAATTTGGTGAGTTTTTTGTAAAACGAACTTTCAACCCAGAATGTCCTCCTGCTTCCTTCAGTCTTACCCCAAATAAAAGAGAATGTAGCTGCTAGTTTATTTTTCTTCTGCCTCTACCTTAATTGTGTCCTATCTTTCTCATTCTTAATGTTCTCCTCCTGTTGTTCTCAATATTCTGCAGACAACCCTTTTCTCTGATGGGACAGAATAATTTGCTTCCTGACCAATAGTTGATTGGTGATATGTCATTAGTGAGGTGAGATTCAGATGGATGCAAGATGAGTACTGCTGTCTCCTCCTCCTGACTGTTTTTTTTCCTTCATAAGAAGTGCAACACTACCTTAAATAATTGTCCTGCTGATGGTCTTAATAGTTCCTTTTGAATCATATTCCCATGATCATCCTGGATCAGAATATCTGACTAGTGAGTCTTCAGAGAAGCTTTCTATTACTGGTTTATGGAATTCTCCACAGTTCCAAATCAGTATAGTTGTCCTAAGGCAACTGTGTCTGTAATTTGATCTCTTATATAGTTTGATGACGAGTTGATGTACAAAAAGATGGTTCTCTGTCACCTTAAATACCATGCAAACCTAATTTTCCAGTCAAGAAAAAAATCCACTCGTTTGGGATTTTATCTGAGATAAAATATTTGCATCTGGAAGGTTGTGTTTTGGTCCCCACTGCACAAATGGACATGGACAGGCTGGAGAGGGTCCAGCACAAAGATGATCAAAAGACTGGGAAGCCTGGCAGATCTGGAAAAGCTGAGACTGCTGGCTTTGTTCTGTCTTGAGAAAAGATGACTTAGGGGAGACTTTAGCACCATGTTCCAGTATTTACAGGATGGCTACAATTCCTTTTTACAAGGAGTTACATGGAAAAGATGAGGGGTAAGGATATAAATTACTCTGGGGGAGATTCTATTTGGACACAGAAGGAATATTTTTCGCCATGAGGTCAGCCATTGAAATAAACGGCAAAGAAAAGTGGTAGATTACCCAAAGCTGAGCACCTAAGATTCAGTGGACAGGTTGCTGGGTCATTTTGTCTAGAGTCTGCTTTTGACAAAGAAGTTGGACCAGGTGATTCTTGAGGTCCCTTCCAACCTGGTATTCTATGTTTTTGTGGCAGTTCAGATTGAGACTCCAAGAAGGAACGTCAGACAAAACCAGATTGAGAAAGTTCATGACAGAATGGGTTTTCAGTGGGTACTGCTTCTTTAGCAAACATGCGGTCACTTCTTATAGAAATTCTCCTACACTGTTTGAAAATAAAACTAACCAAGTTGCTAGACTGCAGTATGTGGAACTTGAAATACTTCAGAGCCCTCAGTAAATGAGTTACCACACTTCTGCCTGCTTTGATCCTTCTAAAGTCTGTTTCAACCTAAACTATTCTGAGTCTGAGAGTGTAGAGACTGTTGAGAATGCCTCAGCTCCATAGATTACTTCACACTAATAGTAACTGCATCCCATAGTATGTCTTTTCTGTAATTCCTGTACACAGGAATCACAGGTGAGTTTTCTCACCTCCTTTGTTTATGTGTCCCAAGAAGTAAAACAGGGAATATTTTCTGCATATAGAAAAATTTCACCTATCTTTGAAGGTTTGGGTTGACTGTAGCCTTTCCAGTTTTCTAAATCCCACAGATAAAACTGTGTGCCTGCCAGCTGGCAATCAGATGTACAAGTGAATAGAACTCATTAGCAGGGACTGGTTGTATTTGGATATTGGACTTGCTGTGTGTATATCCCACACATAGCTGCAGCTAGATTCCAACCTCTGGACCTTTGGCAATGTAAGGCAGGAACATCATCTGCCAAGTCAAACTGCAACTCCCCACTCAGCAAGCTAGAAGCTGTGCCAAAATTGCCTTACTGTGAAGCTAAATATGATGCAAGTTACTACTCTCATGCAAGTTAGTCCACCTGAGAAAGGGGAACACATTCACTAATATTGTTTCTCTAAACAGTTGTATTTACAGTTTTGCAAACAAGTGTTTATTTTCATCACATTCAAATTAAAATAAACACCCTAATCTTTTTTAATTAATGTTGCTCTGACATTTTGAAGGATAGAGTTGATTCAAGGTCCAAAGAATGCAAGGTACTCCTTCATAGCATATTTAATCAAAAATTTTACTCACAAGAATTTCTCTTGATCGTATTCACATAAAAGTAGCTGGGGTTAGTAATCAGTATCTTAGATTAATTCATATTTCTAATAGTTTTAATTGAAATGAGCGTAAATAACCTGAAGTTCTCTGTTAGCAGGTCTTTCGGTTTAGAATTCTGGATTCACTTTTTTATGAAGCCTTCTTGTGCTTGAAGGAAGACTTGTTCATGCCAGAGTCTCTTCTGTATTGCACTGTTTTAAATTAACTTTATAGTTGCAAATCTCCAGAGAATTGCTATTTGCCCTGTGAATTAATTTCTTTCTACTAATGGTTAACTAAATATTCATCTATGAAAGAAGGGAAGGTCCTATAGAGAAGAAATAATAGATCTGAAACAGATATTTGGCAAAGAAAATTAGTGCTCATTCCTTTTGCCAATTGCTTTTTCTTAGTATTTCATGAGTGATGGATTATGTGGCTTCTCACAGACTTTTTAGTTGTGCTGTGGAATGCCCTTTACTGGAAGATTTTAAGTGAGATTTGTAAAACTGCTGGTACACTGTGCTATGCCACATTTAGTTAGTCTAAACTGGAAATAAAGTAGAACTGCTAATGATTTTATCAATTTATTTTTCTCCTATCTGAGATTAAGAACTTCTCTTTCCCTTCAGTTTTAAAGAAGTGAAACAAGAGAGAAGTATAATTTAGAGACTTTTTATTGGCAAGAAATCTTGCTCACAAATGCTTTACTCTGTAAATTAAAGGTCAAGAGGGTTTTAAACTAGGATGTTCCTTGCCAACAATTGCAATTTAGGAAGCAATTATTTGTAGCTAATATGGTTTGGGACAGATGCCATCATTAGAACAATGAGACTTTTCCCTTGTTTTTGACCCAGTAAACATTCTGTGATGAAGCTATTTAACCATACATATGGACATTAGGGAAATGAGGGAAGACTTTGAGAAAGGAAATCTCTGAATTGAAGGCAAACTCATGATACAGATTTCAACGCAAATTGAAGCTGGGATTGAGAATAAAGACTTTATTTATGATTGCTGAAGACTTAGGAGGTTGTTGGAGGTCAATAGAACTGTGGTGTTGATTTACATGAAAGTATAAAAGCAATTAGTTTAATCCATTCTTCAAAACATGCTATTATGTCTATCTGGTTTAAATTAATAAACTGTGAAGTAGTAGAAAACAAAGACATTTTCACACGTTTTACTTGCTAGCAAAGTAATTTCCAACTGTATATTGCTGCTCTAATGCTTTTACAGAAATTCAGCCTAATTACTAAATATTGAATTTCCCAGAAAAAATTTTCTAGATTGAAAAGGTAGGATATTTTTTGTAAATGCCTTTTTTCATCTTAAGAAAGCTGCTTTGCACAGTTATGAGAAGCAATGTATGGTCACAAGAGGTAAAGTTCTAATCTAACTTCATAGGAAAATGGTAACATTTTATCTGCATTTCTGGACAACTGTGCACAATGAAGAAAAATTATTAATATTATCCCTCTTTTTTCCTCTGATATTAGTGGTAATTCCATCTGAAAGGAAGATGCATTTGTTAGACAAATGTGGCTGAACGTGTTTTAGCCACACAGTTCCTGTTGTATCTCCTGTCAGAGTCCTGTGGAATGGCAAGTGTCCAAGGACACAAGAAGATGTAAAACATCTGTTCCAACATGAATATGGCAAACGACTTTAGAAAACATTTGTATCTATTAGCATCAGCTGTGTTGCATTTCTTAAACTTGTAGCAAGTTCTAGTGTTCTGAACAAAGTCAGAGTATGTAAAACCCTGTTCTTTTGAAAGAGAAGAACAGAAATAGGGTAGAAATGAAACACTTAAAAAAAATGCAAAAAGACCTGTGATCACATGTAAATAATGAAATAACGACTTAAAAAAAAAATTTTTAATGATGCTACACACAGATAGCAGAAGAGCTGAATATATATTGTCAAAAATTATAATGATTTATTAGCTTCAGGATCTATCCAGGTGTTTCTGAAAATAAAATTTGAACTGTGATTGCATACACATCATTAAGCAGAACTATGTTAGGCTGCCTGTTTTCCTCTATAACCCTGTGTTGCAGATTTTACCGAAACACACTCCACTCTATTGATGCTTTCATCCAGTGAAGGAAGGCTCAAGACTCGCATATTTTAAATAAGTAAAAGAACAAACAGTCTTGATTACTGAGATTATGCTTAGTTTATCCAGCAAAAATGCTGAGTAATTAATTTAACAAAAATTAACACGTAACATATTTTAAGCCTAGATAAGATTTCAAAAATAGCCACAGAAATCTAAAAATGTCAGTTTAGTCCCTCTGTGTGGGATGATTCTGCTGGCTAATGCCGTGAAAGGCAAGAATAGCTGTAGGCTTTATTGTGCAAGTTTGGTGTTTGGTCCAGGTAGGTGAAATTGCCATGTTCTTAACTAAGGGACATTTTCAGTGATCTCTTCCAGGCACAGATCCAGAAAAGCAGGGTCAATACATCATCCACACCTTCTTTATTAATTCTTGCCACTGGAGATTATATTAGGAAATAAACTCTTTATTTGTTTGACAGAATTTGAATGCCTGACAGGCCAAATTAAGATGGAGCATTATAGACTAGGCTTTCTCTGAAAGGTTAATCAATAAAATACAGGCCTCTGGTAGAAAAACTAATGTTTCAGAAAAAGAAAGTGGAGTACTGTAATTGTTTTGTTCTACTTCAATAGTTCTGTGTTTCATGGCTGTTTTCAGCAAAGAGCAGCTGGAAAACTGAGTCATGGATTAAAGGTATATCACACTCCATAGGAACTTAATTTTTCTGTTTTACAAGAAATTAAACTAATAATCATAAACTTTAGACAGAAGCACAGAAAAATGTGTAAATCCACTGAAAAAGAAATGTGAATGTGTACTGTCTCCTCAAAATGTATTTTATTGTTCTCTCTGAAAGCAAGATATTGAAAATAGCTTAGCTTCAAAGCTTGTGTTTCATCATTGTGGCTTATTAGCTGTTTCCAAAGCCCATTCAAAGCTTGTGTGTTCTTCGACTGCTTCTACAGTCTGTGAAAGAAATTGCTGTATATTGTGGACCATTAAGTTTTATATTTGGTTTGCTATAGGAAAAAATATTAACAGTATCTACTGCTGCCTATTATTCTTACAGTAGGAAAGATGGAGACATGTGGATCACCTCTGTGCTTTACAGCAACTTGAAAGACATTTGTTTGATAAGTTGCCCGAGAACTGACATGGTACCTGAAGAGCTACCATGTGCATTTCTGACAGCTGCTCCTGTAGCTGACAGTTTGCATTGATCTTCTGTAACAAACACTTTGCTTGGTCCCTGCTTTCTGCAAAAATTAAAATATGACAGTGGGATGGAAGGCAAAGGCTTCTGTGACCCAAGTATTTTTCAGGCTGCACATTGTGCATAGGATTAATCTTACCTGACTTCTGTTTTCAACCATGTGACCTAGTTCCTTTGAATCCCTGTATACTGGAGTGAATTAGAAATTTTAAGGCACCATTCAGTTGATCAGTTCTGAATATCTGTTTTATCTATGTCTGAGTGGCTTAGTTATAAAGTTCTAGTGTCTGTGTTTTAGGTTCTAATATTTGATCAGACGAAACTTATCTTCTGTAATTTATATTCTGAATAATCTGGATAAAAGATGTTCCACTAAAAAAAGTCATGCAAGCAAAGTCTCACATGCAGAGGAGGTAAAGCATGTGATACAGACTCCTTTAGCAGGATGTTGGTTGCATTCATTAGCACATGAAATTAATGTAATTCAAACCTGATGTTGTTAACCCTTGGTACCACTTTGTGATTACTGAGTATCTGGTGGTGGATATTCAGAGTTGGAAGACTTATGGGGTGGTGAACAGTGTATACTTGTACTTGAGCAGAATGAAAGCATTTGACCCTAATGGATTGGACTGTGTTGGATCTGGCTCTTCACCTCCTGAAAATTCCTAAAACTCTTATAATACTGGGTCAAGTCAGTATAGAGGTAACATGATTTTTGCATAAAGGTTTGTTTTGGAAAAGGGAGTGAAAGAAGAGAAAATGAGGCAGGGGATGGGAAAGAAGACTGGCAATGAAGGAAAATGAGCAGAGAAACCACTTTTCCAATAATAATTTTATTTGAAAGAATAATTTCATTTTTTTTTTTACTTTTTCCTTTTATGGCTTGAAGCTTTATCCTTCATCCATGGTTTTATCATCTGTTAGGAATTTAATGTATAATTTAAATAAATGATAGAAAAGTAAACCCACTAGTGATAAGAATGAAGGCTCTGTCTCTATGAAATGAAAATTCAAAGTGTTCACTTCTCACCTTATAAAGTTATGAAGGTTTACTCCAGTCACATTTGTGATTGTTCCCTACCTTTAGGTGTGAAAATCATTATTAGTTGTCAAAAGCTATTGAAATATAAAAGTTGACCTATAAATATTATTTGCTCTTATTATTTTGCAATAGAATAATATGAACACCAAAGCAAATTAAACATAGAGTATAGAAGTTATAAAATGCAGTTTTTATTATTTTGAGTTTTTAAGTTCCTGCCTGTCAAAAAAGCTCCTTCAAAAGTGTCTGTTAATCCTAAATAACAACTTAAAGGAAGTAAGGACCATCTGGAAAAGTCTTTTTCGTGAGAAGAACAAAGAAACATATAGTGTTAAGTCTTGGTGTGGATTTCTGTCAAGATGGAAAGAGCACATCATACACTTTATTTTGGATATGGTTTTGACAATCTCACTTGCTGAGCAAATGCTTTAAGAAGCTTGGAAACTTAATTAATAATAATAAGGACCTGGATCAAGTTCATTCCTCTTGATAGGAACATTCTCTTTGCATAAGCTCTTCATGGGAGCATTTCTGTTAGGGTGATACTTACAGTAAGTTCCCTCTGTGGCAGATGGGCA
>VRYO01001878.1:30438883-30454008 GCA_009812075.1 Sialia sialis
GAAATTACTGTAATTTGGCAACATCCACATCAACTTCTGAAGCTACTGCTGTCTGTTCTTTGACTCAAAATGGCTTCAGCTGTAGTGAGATAACTTACAGAACCTCGTTAAGCTGGAATTAAAGAATCAACTCACATGTCAAGATATGAATTACACAATGCTCTTGGGCCAATAGCTTATCTCTGTCATAAAATGTTATAGTTACAAAATTAAGACAACTTGGGATTTCATAGTCATTTTAAATATGTCCAGATTTGCTTCAATTCCCTATGTCTCTAGTGTGTTTGAGGACCCCCTGAACAAAATGGAGTTGTTTATCCCTATTTAAATCTGAGCATGTCTCTCAGATCCCTAAGCTGGAGCATTAGTCCTTCAGAGTCGTCTCAGTCCACTCAGTAAAGCAAACAGAGAAAAGCAATTCTTCAGGGAGTGAGGTGGAGAACCTAGCAGATACAATCATAACACTACAGAAAAAAGCCTTTTTTAAGTCCATAGCAAACCTATCCTTCTCCTTCTGAAAGATCTCTTCTCAAAGATAAGGATCACTTTTAAAATTAGAATTATAATTTAGGTGGTGGTGGTAAAAAGGACATTCACTGGCTTTGTACTCTGCCTTTCCATAATTTCTGTAACTGTCTTGCAGCTTGTGAAAAGACCTGTGAGTTTCCTGCAAAAGTCCCTGAAAAGGGGCTCACAATAAATATAGTACAGAAAGAATGCTTTGGGCCTCTAACACCAGTTCCTGTAACCAGGAGCTGAAGCAGTTCTTCCTGTTAAGTGCTGAGTATTTTGTTCTCAACCCAGCAAGGTACTGATACGAGTGCTCAATCTTAATCACGTGATCCTAAAGCAGGAAAATGTGAACAGGAAACGATGTCCATTTCCCTTATGATGGAAGCAGAAGCTGATATAAATGAATACATATTTTGAGCTTTGTATTGCTAAAAATATCTTGTCTTTATAAACCAGAACTGATAACCAGTGACTGATAATCAGTCACTTGTGAACTCCAAGTGCTGAATTACAGTGCCTTTTTCAATTGAAGCTGCATAATATCTAAGTAGGTTCTAAAATAGTAGTAACAAAAACTAGAGGACATTCTTTCAATCATTCAAATAAAACTTCATTGCAACAAGTATAGTGCAGCTGATAAAATTAGGGTTCTATTTTTGGCTCATAGAAAAAAATATTTTTATTGTTTTCTGTTTGGGTGTTTTAAATATATGAAACCTAAAGTGGAGCAGAATTACCAGGCCAGATGAACCCCTACTTTAGAGTTAGTAAATTCTTATCCCACTGGAGATTTTTTTACTTAAACTACTGACTGAACTCACATCAATCACTACATAAAGGATTTGAATTTGCATCTCCTACGTCTCAGCATTTCTCATGAGAACTATAGAATTATTAGATTGTTAAATTTGGAAGAAACCTCTAAGATTATCAAGTTCAGCCATCAACCTACTATCACTACTGTTCACCAATAAACCATGCCCTTCAGTGCCATATGAACACATTTCTTTGAACACTTTCAGAGGTGGTGGCTCTATCTCTCTCCTGGGCAGCCTGCTTGGGGTTTGTCAACTCCTGTGAAGAAATTTTTTCTAATGCCTAATTTAAACTTCCCCTGGTGCAACTTGAGGTAATTTCCATTCACCTCTTAGACATTACAGAGATGTTTCAGTAAACTACTGGACGTAGTCTGGCATATAAATTCCCAGGATATTTGCTAATCAGCCTTCCCTAACAAAACTAGAGGAATGCCCACTCCTAACTCGAAAATCCTCACCATCAGGTTTCCTATGTGTGTGTGAATAACAAACTGCACCATGGGAAGCCCTCAGGGCACTTTTGGCCTGCAGCAGCTGCCTTAGGAAGGAAGGTTGAGGGAGATGTTCTATTTTAACCCAGAATGCACAAGGTTTCCATGAGAGTTCCTAGCAGCTTTTCTGTGTAAGAGGAGGTTGGCAAAAGGGAGCCAGGATCTTTATGGAAGAGATTCACAGCAGAATAAAAGCTGAGGGTCATGAATTGAAACAGGGCAGTTTCTGGCTGGGAGTACATAAGGGAACATTTCTCTTTTTCTGATTCAGGCTGCACAGTGGGGTTGGGCAGACTCCATACTTGGAGGTCTTCAAGACCAGAATAGCCAAGCAATCTGAGCAACCTGGTCTGATTTAACAGCTGAATCTTCATGGAGCAGGAGATTAGATTAGAGACCCCCTGAGGTTCTTTCCAAGTGGAATGATTTTGTGACTCTGTGATTCTGTGAACTGTATGGAAAAAGATGCACACTTTTGAGGGGGGGTAAAACAAACCCCATGTGCTCTTCGACTGTGGCAAATTGTTATGATATGAAAGATTCAAAGCTATATGTGTTTGCTTAAATTAATGATGAGAAGTGCTTTTTTGTTTCAAAATTCTATGGTTTGACATTTGAAGTATGCTATATAATTTATGAAATATAAAGAGTGTTACAACTGAAACATATAAAATATAGATGAACATACCACAGCCTCAAGGTAACCCATTTCTTACTTTATAAGCCAGAAATACTTGTGGAAGTATCACGGTGTTCCAGAGTGCTATACTGTGCAAACAGATCTCTACTCTTAGTTGACAGATGTAGAGCAAAAAATATGTGGTTAGACAACCCCTTAAACACTGCACATGTGAGTGATGCAGGCAACAAGTTATTACAGATAAAATAACAATAAACTATGGTCAGTTTGCTTCTACTTTGTCATTTTTCTGACAGTGTATGATAATTTGACAGTATATATAATATAATATAATAATATAATACAGTACTTCACGATTATAAGCCGCACCCTTTTCATTGAAGAATCCAGCTTACCCAAGTAGTGCGGCTTATATTCAGGTGCGGCTTATTTATGGACAAATCCCAGCAAAATGCCAGCCCGGAAGTGAGAGCCGGCCAGGGAGGGTGCCTGGGGCTGCCTTTAAAGGCTTTGCTGTCTATGAAAACTGTTTGCAACTTGAGCACCTGACACCAAACCCCGCGCTGGCAGCGATTCTGTTACTAATTTGTTACTTTGTTACACATGGATCCTCGCTTAAAAAAAAAAAAAAAGTATGGCTTATATTCAGGTGCGGCTTATATATGGACAAATCTCGTGGTCTACCCAGCTAACGGGAGGCGCGGCTTATAATCAGGTGCGGCTTATAATTGTAAAATTATATAAGATCATATATATAAGATTAAAATAATATAATAATAATAATTATTATTATATATATATATATTATAATATATATATATAATTTGACAGTTTTACCATTACATCTGTATGAGGAAAGCTTCAGATTAAAGACCTTCTATTTCAGAAAAGGACAATCAGACCTGAAGGGCTGCTCTGTTGGGAAAAAAACAAATATATGAGTTTTATCTAGTAGGGTGCAAACATAAGTATGCAGGGAACTTTCACTTTGCTTTAGGTCCTAGAATTTGTGACATTCAATATAAAGCATGGTGTAACAATAGAAATTACTTTTGTAACTTGCTGTATTTGCTACGGAGAAGTACTTATGAGTCTTGTGGACCTTAGAAATAATTGCACTCAGCAGCTGACACTGAAGTCAATCAGAAGAAAGGGAAAAATGTCTTGGGAAATGTCCAACTTCTTGTAAAAACTGGTTATGAGCAGCACACTGCCAGTGGACCACCATCACTCATAAATAATTATAGCACAGTTTTTGTTTGGCTTTAACTCAGAACTAACTTCACTGCTTCAGTCAATTACTGGAGGGTGAGAAAAGCAGAATAGGACCAAGGAGAGCTTTTTTTGCTTTACATGAAATGCCTTACAGCACATTCAAGTCTCATTTAATCATAGAACCATTAGGGTAGGAAAGGATCTCCAAGATGAAATCCAACCTTCATTCACATGAACCTTTGCTTTTGCGTTCTGATACAGTGAAGAGGTTTATGCTGTTTTACCAGGAGGAAGTGGGATCATCCCTAAGCCATTGAACTTGGCACTGTGAAGGCCATTTGGAGCCTCTGCATGTCTGGGATTTTATAGCTGCATTGAGGTCATTTGTTGGACCTGTGTACCTTTCAATCCCCCACTATGCTAGATGATGAAGTTCATCAGCCTGGAAGGAGCTTATTTAATCCCCACAATCACTATGTGGTGTTCTATTAAGATCAGGCTTTGTGTGGATATTTTGTAGTGCAGAATGGTAAGCTAGATTTTATCTACTCAATGTTTTCTTTGAAGTTCACTCTTTAGTATGAAAATAGTAATTTAGTGCTTTCAGACTAGCAGCCAATCTTGAGCTGTTTCCTCCTATGTTATTCTTTCAACACTGTAGGATAGTAGGTTTAACATTGCAAAATAGAGGGTTTTCAAAGTATTTCCAAATATTTTTAACAGTTGAAAACAATAATTTAAGCAATGCTATTCAATTGCCAAAATGTGGCACACCTAGACAGTCATGTGTCCTAAGAAAACAATTGTTTGTTTAGCCTATATCCTTCTCTTTCACCTTTCCCTTTTCTGACCTCCCCTCAAGATTTCTTATTGTCTTTCTCACATTGATAATATGAAAAAATAATTGGAAAAAGACAAGAAGTTCTCAAACATCAATACTTTTCTATAAGTATCCTCCTCTGATTCAGTCATGCAGAACTGCTGTTTTTATGAGAGAAAGGGTTATTAACAGATTAGTGGGAGCATCAGCCCAGCAAAATTACTCAACATCTGTGTAATCCTACAAAAAAAAAAAGACTGTAAAGTTTATACAATATCTACTGTTGTCAAATGATAAAAAGGCTGTAAAAAGGATGTGGCAGGAAGTAATTAAAATCAAGTAAAAGCAAGATGACAACATCTTTGTGCTAATACTTAATTTAACGTCTCTTAAATAAATACGTATTTAATATAGATTACAATATACAGTATATAATGGAACCTAATGTATGCTTTATTATAATACAACGTAATCTTTGTTGGAATAGATCCTTTTCATTATCTCAGTCCTTTTTTCAATAGTAAATCCTCTAAGTCTGATTCAAACTGGAAATAGTTTTGCATTTTGCAACAGCCTAGTTTGCTGCAGGGCCAGAGTCTCAATGTCCACAGTAAGTTCTTGCAGTTCCTTGCCACATGGAAGAGAGCCGGCCTGGGAGAGAATCTGGTCTGTGTGATTGGTTCAAGCTTTTTAGGACTTTTTGTAGAGCCTTTTTACTACTGGGAAGACACTCTGCATAAAATTCTTAATCAAGATAACCATAGTCTTACTGAGGAAGAGTAGGAAGATGAAAAATAGATGGTTAAAAACTAAGAGCATGGGCAGGTCTAGGACGATGCATCAGTTAGACTGTGTAAAGTAAAAATATTGAAACTGTAATATTCAATCAATTATTGTAGAGCTGATCAAGGAGTGTGGCTTGTAATCAAATAATTCTTTCAGTCAGAAAAACAATGTGAGTTATAATGTGTGAGGTTTTACTACCGATGTGCATGCATCCATGCCAGCTCTGCTGTAGGAAAAACTTGTTCTACATCTCCAGAAAGCTGAATTTACAGTAATTATTTTATTAGTGGACACAAGAAAGTTAAACACTAAACACCTCACAGGCTGACTCAAAATGCTTGTGAAAGGTGGAGAAGTCCCTAGCTCTACAGAGAGTTATTTCTTTGAAGTGCTGAATCTTGGTGAGTGAGTTTCACCTGGTCTGGGAACATTGCCCAGATCCAAGTGTAGCCTCTGTCCTTACAAGAAAAACAGTAGTTAACATGTTTCTAACATCTCAGTGGAAACAACCTGAGTCACTTTGATTCAATTATGTTTTTTGTGCTATGCCATCTGCATTAGCTGCCTCCTCTTTGCTTCCCAGACCTGAAGTAATTCACAGAAATCTTTCAGATATCTTCCTATAAGGGAGAGTGAATTTCTGTATGAAAGTATTTCTGTAGGTCTGGGAAAATTCCGTGTCCAACAGTACCTTAATACCTTATAGAGAGAGCCTAAATTTTGATTTTTAAGTTTTTTGGTCTTTTTTTTTTTTTTTTAATTTCTATTTCCACTATGTCCCATCTCTATGCTAATGCAATCTCAATATTTATCAATGCAAGACTTCAGCTCAGCATCACTACCATGTCTTGTGCAATGGGATAAATGCAGTCATTAAGCACATTTTTGGGTTTTCAGAAGTAGCTGGGTTTTTTTTGAGGGAGATCTTGTTCAACTAGGGACTGCTTGATTACTTTAGCTGAATGAAGAGTACATATAGTAAATTACTGCAAGAAGGCTGTTGGACAATGCATGGGAAATTGTAACTTCAGCCTGCTTATTTGGCACTAACTGCATGCAATCTGTTTCTGTCCATTGGGAGAGCTGCCTGCATGCAGTCTCCTGTTCAGTGAACATCAGACATTTTCAGTCTGCTGTGCACCAGAAGGTAAACCTTTAAGCAGTATCTTTTAAAAGAGATCATGGTTAGTAAAAATCCATTTTATTCGCTTCTGTGACTATAGCAGCCAGTGTGCTGCAAATTCACTCCAGTCAACTTCAACCATTCTAAACCATTATGGTTTAGAAAATAAATCACTACATGGCTAGATTTTTAGGTGTTCTAGGAAAACAAATTTACCCATCTTACTCCTATGTTCCAGCTGTGTATATTAATGAGTATCTGGGAGTATGTGAAATTTAGGGCTGGTCACAGATATTAGACATGGATGAAAATACTCTAACTCAAAGGCTCTTTTGAATGAAATACATTTTGAATGATGATTTTCAAAGTCAAATCAGTCTTTCATTAGGTCATTTTTTTATGGTAACCCACAGTATGGCATAAGGGAAGCATAAATGATAACCAGATTCTGTCTGTAAATGTATTTAGCTTTTCTGTTTTGATACAGTCACTGTTATGACTTTTTCTTTCCAGGAAACTTTAGTCTCAATTGATGTTGACTTAATTCAAGTAATTTTATTTTTACCAAAGCTTTTAACTGGCAAGGAAAAAAGGAGATTAAAAAACCCCATCACTTCTTAAATCTTCCTATTGTCTGACTCTCTTTGAATCATAAAGTAATAGTCATACTTTCTGCACTACCATGGGCTTATACAGAACATTTTGAATATAAGTAGCTGCAACTGGAGTTATGGATAGTGTTGGATGGAGACCTATCCATGCACTCCCCAGGTGTCCCAGACATTTGCACAGATACTTTCTCTAGTGTCATTTATACATTCTTAGTTTTAGCCCTCACATTTTTTTGTACAGGCAACAGTGCACTAAACTTGACACCAGTAATAGATTTTTCATAATGTATTTGCTGGTTGCAGTTTGGAAGATTTGTGTAAATGCTTTTTATCTAAAAATATACTTGCTCAAGGTCTCTTGACACACTTAAGCAAACAGCCTAATGCCTTAATAAGAGAAGGGTCTGATCTTTGGCCAGAAAAGCCACAGAGATTTATTCTTTATCAGAGATGGGTCTTTATCAAAGGTCACTTTAAAAACAGAGCCAAATACAGAGGGGTAAGGCAGTGCCTCCCACTGAGCTGCTGGGAAAACTCAAGGTGTAGGGATTACCCCTGCCCAGACTGGGGGCACTGCAATGATCACATCTATTTCAGGTGCCTCTTTTCTTTTTGGCACCTTTTGGATGAGAAGCAGTAGTGGATGAGATGGTCTTCCACAGAAAAACATCCCCAGGCTCAAGTGTGACCCTTTGGCACTGCCCTGTGACCCCCTGGCTGTCTGTATATAGTTGGGTAATATTTTTCATGCTTGAGCAAACCATTTGGAACGGTCTCAATGGGGAGCAAGAGTAAGTCCTTTCACCAGCAATATTACTGTCTGAAGTGGAGGGTGTTTGGCTCTTTGGAATTGACTCAAATGAATCGAGTGTTCAGCGCGACTGCTCTGAGGATCTGACTCTGTGTGTTCCCATTAAAGACAGTCAGCATCAAAGCCCTGGCTGCTCTGTAAGTGTGGCAGTGCAGACTGTAAATGTGTAAAGGGAAATTCCTCCTGTTGCCCAGACATACAAGTGTAGTTTCCTTTAGAGTGAAGCTTCAATGTATTTGTAGACCCTGTCTTTACATGGAAGGCAGGAACTCACAGGTTTTTTTGGCATTGTCTGGAAAAGCAGTTTCAGAAGTCATCTACCAGGTGTTTCTGAGTCTGCATTATTAATGGCTTTCTCAATGCTCCCCAGACCATGTGTGGCTATGATGTTCCAATATATAGTTTACCACAGAGAGCTGAATTTCTGTATAAAACAGTGTGTGCAGTAATTCCTTAAACAAAAAACATTTTCATTTTCCCTGAAGCCACTATTACGTACATTACATTTTGAAATCTTGCCTTCAGTCTGTTCATGACTCACTAATACCTTTTCAGCCTTTTGGGCCCCTTTAAGCTCAGTTTAGAATAAAAGAGGAAATACTGATGTTCTTTTTTTTCTTTTTTTTTTCTTTTTCCTGGTCACATAAAGGAGAAGAAGCAGAAGAAACAGAATCAATAAAATCAGTGCTCCTATTGAACTGATCTTGCAGAATTCCATTAGAATTCCATTCTTTTGCATCCTGTCTGGCAGTCACCAGGCTTGCTATTCATGATAAATATTTTGCTGAAAAAAATCAATGTTACATTCCTTTTCTGATGTTCAGGAGATGTCAAGGAGAATCCGGGGCAATCCTTTGGAGACAGCAATTTAGGGATCCTGAAGTCTAAGTAAACAGAACATGTCCAAGCAGTGTAACTGGGCTTGTTGTATACTGTGGAGGGTGTGTTAGTGAGGTAAACCTTTCAGAAAAATATAGATTTTTTTTTTTTCTAGTAGAACATCAGATATAATTGGGTGTAAGAAAGTACACACACACAGACACAGACACACACACACACAAAATGTTTGGGTACAATCCTTTGTTAAACCTGAAACAGAAATAGAAGAACTCCGTTTGTAAATCTTGAGAAGATTCTCTACGTACCAGCACAGTGATTAGGGAGTCAGATATATTCCCCCACAGGCAGTGATATGGAAAGTATCTTAGATTTACCTTTCTATGGGAGTTATACATCCAATCTTAGGTTAAAGGAGAACCTGTCCTTCACTTTGAATTGCCGCATGATCTCTCAGGGATCTAAGTACAGTAATTTCACGATTATAAGCCGCACCTTTTTCATTGAAGAATCCAGCCTACCCCAGTAGTGCGGCTAATCATCAGGTGCGGCTTATCTATGGACAAATCCCAGTGAAATGCCAACCCAGAAGTGAGAGCCAGCCGGGAGGGTGCCTGGGGCTGCCTTTAAAGGCTTTGCTGGTCTATGAAAACTGTTTGCAACTTGAGCACCTGACACCAAACCCCGTGCTGGCGATTCCATTACTAATTTGTTACTTTGTTACACATGGATCCTCAAAAAAAAAAAAAAGTGCGGCTTATATTCGGGTGCGGCTTATAACTGTGAAATTACTGTACCTACTTCAGTCAGTCCTTTCTCACACAGCAGTTATCAGGAGCCTAGTGGTCCTCCCTCCATACAGTTCCAGCCTATGTTCCTTATACACACATAATCTATGGACTAGAGTGGGTTCAAGGCTCTTTGCAAGTCAGCATTTATTAATGTGTACAAAGAAAATGCAACCAGCTTCCTTGGGAGAGCCTGAGACAGAAGTGACCAGAATGCCCCCTGACTCAAAGGAAAACACTGGGAGCTTGAACTGAAATCTCCACTGCCAGTCAGTTCAAAGGGAGACTTTAAACTGTGTTTTCTACATGGAGAGAAATGTTTTACCAGGGAAATACCAATTAATGTTTCATGCACTGCACAGTCCCAGTACCAGGTTGTGAAAAGACCTATTAGATCAAGCATTCTTGGCAAAGGGATTTTTAAACTCTGTTAGTGCTGAAGAGGCTGACTTACATATCTCTGTAAGTGCCACTGCCTATGCTCAATAATGAGAAAATTGGGCACTCAAGAGGATGCTGGTAACTGAATAAGGGTTTTGAGTTGATACTTTACAAGGGTGGATATTGTTGAATGGAGCTCCAAGATACAGAAAACAAGAGGCAGAGTTGTGAGCCGGACTCAAACATCCTAAATCTCCCCTTTGAATCCTAACCCTAGTATGCCCCAGGGCCTAAATAAAAAATTAATAAATATTCTTCACCGTCTAAATGATTTTATGCTAGAAATGAGAAAAAAGTACTTTCATTACAGTATATTCTGAAACACCGAATTAATATCTGCAAGCCTTGCTTACTGTGCAAAATAGCTTCAAAAGTAGTGTAGGCAGATGTATAGCTCACTGGACCAAGTACTAGGCTAACAAGTTTTTTCAAAGCATTGCATTCATTGTCAGAGTATTTCAATTTAAGAAATCATGAAGGAAAAGTAATGCTTTTCAACTCATTCTTTCTCTCATCCCTTTTCATACTTTCTGATTGTAGTGGTATTTTTTCAGTCTGAGAAGCTCTGCTGTGTTTATCATGGCTGGGATATAAGGGTCTAAGCCTAAAATCAAAGGGGCAAGTCTAGAGCTCAAGTGCTTCTTGCACATAGGAGGCTTAGAGTATAGATTTCTCTGCAGTGTGATTTGTGAATACCATATACCCTGGGCATGGGAGGGTAGAAACAAATGCTCCTTATGAAAAGCCACAAGGCTATGGGATTTCCCAGCTAGAATAGAACATTTTTACCTAATTACCAGGGAAAAAAGTCAGGGTCACATCAGCACTTTATTAAGAGAACCAGAAATACATAATAATTCCTTTGGTTATCACGTAAAACATTTACTTTTTACACTGTCAAAGCACAAGGTTTTCTCAAGCTATTCCCCATTTTCAGAGTGGTCTTGGCAAAATTCAAGTCAGTTCACATTCAGGGCTTGCACTTAGGAAGATCGATGTAGAGAAGGGTAAAAAATAGAAATCGAAAGCTGATGCAGCTCTCAAAGTCACCAGGTCAACATTACCATGTCACTTTTTAAAGTGAAAAACCACCAGTACATGAACAGCAAAATGCCTCTTTTTATCTGCTATTTCTTCTTCCTGCTTTATCTTCCATTTTAGAGAGGAGGAAATACTAAATTCTTTTAATTCCTCTTCTTTCTTGCTTTGTGTACTTTGTTTATAAAGCATACAAGCTGGAAAACATCGCTGTTCTTGCTTGGGAAAAATATCATTAGCTTTATGAGGAAGATATGTTTGCTAAGAAAGCACTTGAAAAATCCATGCAGATGTCGACTAAAAATGCTAAAAAAAACACCCCTCTGCAATTATAATTAAGTATATTTTGAAATATTTTCTAATTTTTTTAATAAAATTCTGTTCTTATTGGAGTTGGATTTCACATTCAATTGTCTTAGTTCAACTAATTCTGCTGGATCGCTGAGCTGTTGAGAATGATAATTCACAAGCAAATTAATTTGCTAGATTAAGAGTCATACTTTTTAGGTCTCATGTGAATATTTTTGTTCTATGGCTCACAAATGCAGTACTTCAAACTGTTTGGGAGATGAAAGGCAGATGGGTTCTAACTGATGTGCATATAAAATTCAAATTAATCGAAATCCTTCATAGATTAAAAAGATTCTTTTTTATTCTAAACTAGAGGTATGAAGCTTGCAATATTTTCTTGAAACAATTTCCCTGCTTTCTGTGAGGTTAGCATTCTGAGTACAGAGAAAAACATTGCATTTGCTGTAGCATCAGTATGAAATTTATTTGTCCATATAAACAGTAAGTGCTTAAGTCTTTGTGGAGAGGCATCTACTGGGATTTTCAAAATTTCTTTTGCAGTTAGTAAAGATACTGTATAGTTATGACAATCTTCAGTCACTGGTTAAAGCATGCGACTTTATTCTCAAAGAAATTTTGTATGCAGAAATTTGTGATTGAGAAAAATCATGCAATTTAGGGCTTCTATTGCTTCTATTCTTAAGAAAGAGTAATATTAATTATAATAACAAAATAAATAGCACAATTAAGAATTTAAAAGCAATATAGACTGATGACTGTACTTTATCCATGCATCAACATGTTCTCTGATGCCCTGACAACATGACCAGAATCTCAGCTTTTTGTATCATTCCTGATGTCCTACTGATGTCTGTGTGCTGCATTTTTCCACCCCGGAGTTCCCAGATTCCTTTTCTAAAGTGTTTTTATGGCCCCTACCAAAGCTGTGGGGAACTGAACATCTCATGGTCTTTTAATGTGTTACTTGTTACTTTGGGGTCATCGGGGAAATATTATCCTATATTTGGAGACAGAATTTATTAAGTTCCTAAAGAATACTGTGGTGATATAAAAGACAGTTCCTTTGCTTTAAAACATAGCTGCAGCACGAGGACATGTTACTCCATTAATTCATCCCATTAATCCTATTAATCCTTCAGTCTCTGTTTAATAGCTTTGTATGTCTTTTGATGTAGACAATGTCTTTATCTGTCTTAGTGCTTGATGGCTAATAATCGTCATTGTTTCCCTTCCAATAGCAGTAGCAAACTTCTTGCCTCTCCTTATGACAGGTCTCTAGGCTTATTTTGCACACACACAAGTTTCAGTTCCATCTAGTAAACTTGAATGTTCAACTGAACTGGCCTGAACCCCTGGATCTTCAGAGGTTCATCTATCACTGAATAATGCAGCTGGACAGAGGGAGACAGTAGAATAGAGGTCAATATGCCAACTGTTCCTTCATTTATTCTTGCCATATTAAGAAATTTGATAGAATGGAGCTAATCCATCTGCTCAAAATTTATTCCCTAGCAGAAAGACACAGTTTCACTATTTAATGAGCTCACTCTTTGACTAATTTTATTAGAAGTCCTTCAATAGCATCATTTTTAATCACTTTTCATGCTGTTTTAGTTATGTGTAAAATAGTAGAAAAGGATGGAGTAAAGAGACATGAAAGGATTTCATTAGAAATTCAGGGCAGCTTAAATAGAACCAGATCAAATAAAGTTCAGTCAGTGAGCCTACAAAGACCAACAGAAAAGTGTTCTAAATTAGCTCTTTCGCATGAAGCTTTATTCTATCATGTCTAAAGTGCAGTCAAAAGGAGTAAGACAGCCCTGGCAGCAGCAGGAGGGGAGGCAGGTCTGCAGTGCCTGGGTGACCTCCCAGGCTGATGGGCAATGCTGGCCAAGAGACTGCAGGGTCAGAGCTGGCAGGTCAAGACGTCTCACACCTTCTTTACCAAGAACGCCCAGTGGGGGTTCTCTCATCCACTAGTTCTCAGCCATGCATGGGTTCTGCATGTCAAAACGATGCAGGACTTTGGCTAGGTATTGGTTGTATGCAATACTAAAAGGAATTCCTGTGATCTTAGTTACAGTAGTTTCACAATTATAAGCCGCTTCTTTTCCACTGAAGAATGCAGCCTACGCCAGCGGTGTGGCTAATCATCAGGTGCGGCTTATTTATGGACAATTTCAGGAGAATTGCCAAGGCTGCCTCCCGCTGCTGGCCAGCCCCTCCTAGCACGGCCCTGGCGCTGCCTGGCCTGTCAGCAGCACCCCCCACCCTGCCGTGCGGGGGTGGGGGGGGGGGGGGGGGGGGGGGGGGATGCGGCTTATATTCAGGTGCGGCTTATATATGGACAAACCCCGTGGTCTACCTGGCTACCTGGATGTGCGGCTTCTATTCAGGTGCAGCTTATAATTGTGAAATTACTGTATATTTCTCTTGATATTTAATTTAAAACATTGATCCTTTATTAGACTAGTAGGGCTAGTCTTCAGTGCTTTGGGCTAGGTACAATTTCAGAAATGAGTACTGAAGCAGAAATTATCTGGTTTTAAGTGCTGAGCTCTGAATTTCCATTGATAGTTAGGGGTTTTCATAAAAATGCAAGAAGGACTTTTACTGAGTAGCTGACTGTAGAGCCTGTATACAGAAATGCTGGATGGGAGTTTCCAAAGCATTAAATTCATTAACATAAATCTACTTCCATCAAAAATTATGGGTTTAGCCACAACTATGAATGAACAGAGTTGGATTATTCCATAAAAATACTGAAAATCCTTCCTTTCTATTTAAAAATGCCTTCTTGAGCTGATAGGTAACAGCAGGTGTAGATGTTAAAAGTTATTTTATTTTTCTTATGGTTCTTTGTCACTGCTAGAGCACCAGCTCTTAAAATGAACACAGATGGATATTTTTCCCTATTGGAATGACTTCTCCCAGGAAAGTCAAGAGCTTCTTACCTTCTTTCCTTTTGCTGAAGTTTCAGAGTAATCATTTCTCATTAAGGTGGAGGTGGTGAAAAAGGTACAACAGCAACTAAAAATCCACTAATAGTTAAGTCAGATCCCTTAATCTGAAGCGTTAGTGCATCTACAATGGTCTTTGCTGTATATAATTCATCCCATGACATCAGCTGCATGAGTGTGGGTCAGCTTTCTAATGCTTTCATCCATTTCTCTCTCTGTATTCACCTGTGAAATTTTTAAAATGGCTATGATTTATTATTTTTTTACTACTTATGTATGCCTGAGTAAAACTATGCATGTATATGCATATACATAAGTATATGATTGAGAGAAAATATAGTATGGATGTTGGAAGGTGAACTAAACAAACAAAATTCTTATTAAATTAGGCACCCAGACTATAAATAAATGAAATATCATTAACTAATAGCCCCAAATATTAGTAACAGGCTTGAAAATCTGTTTAATCTATGAAAAAATAAAGCATTATGTAGAATGCAGGTTCACTACAGTGTGATCTGAAAGAGTCAAGGAAATTGTCATTTCACATAGTAGATGGGCTCCAGAAATTTTCACTCTCTAAGTATCAACTGATGTTCATTAAAAGCTATGTAGATGTACAGAAGAAAGCTTTGTTCCTCTTTTATTTGTTAGTGTCCAGAAAATCTTCCATAAAGATAAAATTTACTAGCAAAAAGCCACACCAATCTTGTAGTCAATCCAAAATGTGCACTAAATTACATAATGCAAGGGAATTTTACTTTTGATTCTAATCCAGAAATTAGAAAGGCTTTGTTTTGTCTCCCGTCTAAAAATGAAGGTTTGCAGGAAGAGCAGACACAGAGCAGCAACTATCATTTAGGTTTACACGTCTGGCTCTCATCTTTGCCATGAGTGATCTTTTGTAAACATACAATAATT
>VRYO01001878.1:30459162-30470935 GCA_009812075.1 Sialia sialis
GTAATTCAGGGTCCAACCGAAGACAGAAGTGACTTCCTCTTCTCCTAGTCACCATGGCACTATTCTTTAGAGGAAGCTCAACACCTTACCAAATAATCAATTTACACAGTTTCTCTCTCTCTCTCTCTCTGTCCCTCTTAAAATCAATAAATTCAAATTAGAATATACAACAGAGGAGGTTTCTTTTCTTCATGTTTACATCATGGAATTAAATTATGATTTTTCTACCAAAAAAATCCTTTTCTTTCAGAAGTTTTCCTTTAATTCACATTGGTTTGAATGAGGCTGTCACATCAAAATTAGCTCTCTGTTCAATATTATTGCATTACTGATAATACAGCAATCAGCAAATGTTAACTGCTTGTTTGGCTTCTCAGAGAGAGTGAGAGAAAGACAACTGAAAGAGACCATGAGAACCCAGCTCATGCTAAATTCCTGCAGGTGAATCAGGTTACTGTAGTCTGTAGAAATGTGGTTTGTGGCAATAACAAAATCTGGTGTGTAAGATATCACAAATTCACTTCTAATTTTCTGTTGCTGTGACACATATGTTTTAATTATATCTCACTTTCCATTCTATCTACAACGGTATCCAGTGTAAAATAATTCTTTGTGATCTCTCTCTGCATTCAACAGCTGTCTGGATTTGGGTCCAGCAGAGACATAAATTGATGTCCAACAAAATGAATGTGTTCTTTGGTTACAAGGAGTAAATCTCAGTTTGGAAATAAGTCCATAGGCCTAAGGCTATTTATTCTGCAGCAAATAATGTCATTTTAAAAATAGTTTTTACTTTTGTTTTTTCATAAATACAGCTAGAACAAAAAGAAAAATATTTCCATAGCCTGTTTACAGAGACAAATATTTTTAAAGATCTTAGGGTACCAAATAAACACCAAATACAATAGTAAACTAGTCATAAATCAAATTTATCTCAGTGTAGGGTAAATATGTCTATTTTGAATTATCAAGCTAGAATACTAGTTTTTCTTTATATGGATGATTGTTTGGCACTATAGAAAAACCTTATTTTTAAATTTGAAAGCAAAATATGTTTTATTGTGGCTATAACAATATAAAAGGATAAATAAAAGACGAGACTGAAAGAAAAAGCAAAGCTATCAAGTGTGCCGCCATTGTTGGTTAAAACTTTCAATTTTAGGCTGATATTTTTTTAATGGAAAGTAAACAGTCATAATTAATTATTTTCCTTTCATGCCATTTTATGAGAATAGTTTTAGGGAGTACTGGCAATGTTTAAACTCATATCTTAAGCAGAAGATTTATGTATTCAATTGATAACTAATGAGCCAAAAATCCAGCTTTCATTCTCCCTGTGGAAACCTCCTACTTACAGGTTTTCACAAAAGTTTGATTGTGCCAATTTTTAATTTGTGAAGAAACTAACAGTGTTTCTCTCTTGCTCTCATTTACTTAATTGTTGGTAAACTTGCCTTTGCTTGGTAGAGCCAATGTTAATGCTTTTGCCTGAAGCACCACAAAATGTTGCCTGATTGAAATGGTGCTGAATTATGTGCTGCTAAACTATATAAGTGAGGAAAGAGCAATTTAAAATTGCTATAGAATATAAGCCTATTTTCCAAACTAATATTTTTTGCAAATTTTTTGCTGTTGTGTTCTTTTTTTATGAGATTAATTTTATCTTTTAACACAATCTTGTTTTTGAAGGTTAAGAATGCATTGACCAATTGGGAAATTGCAACAGGAAAAGTTCATAATAGTTTGATTTAAAATGCATAAATGTACATGCATCATAAAAAATCTATGCAAGTATAAAACCAGGCATTATTCTGTTAGCAATAAATGCTAGTCTTTCCTAAAAATATGAATTTATCTCCATATATCTGTGTTTTCAGATCTTTTTATGTTTGCCACTAACCTTTAGCATATGCCAAAAATGGATCTATATTTTTTGTAATATACCTAGGGAGCTTTTGAACATAAACCAAATTATTTAAAATAAGCTTTTAGAAGTTACTTATCACTTTCAGTTGCCAAAGATTAAATTTTTATTGTTCAGATATTTTGGCTCCTCAATATTCATTTTATATAGTTCTACTTTTCTAGTTTATTACCTTAAACCAAATCAGCTTGTAAAAGTATGGGATATTTAAAAGAAAATTCCATAAAATGAGGGATCTCATATGTTTTAGACATTGCCAGAACTTTTATATATTTGGGTTGAAAGAAAAGTTAGAACATCAGGAAAAATAATACAGTAATTTCACTATTATAAGCTGCACCTTTTTCATTGAAGAATCCAGCCTACCCCAGGGGTGCAGCTTATATTCAGGTGCGGCTTATCTATGGACAAACCCCAGTGAAGTGCCAACCCAGAAGTGAGAGCTGGCCAGGGAGGGTGCCTGGGGCTGCCCTTAAAGGCTTGGCTTGTGTATGAAAACTGTTGCAACTTGAGCACCTAACACCAATTTGTGTCTGTTACTAATTTGTTACTTTGTTACACATGGATCCTCACTTAAAAAAAAAAAAAAGTGCAGCTTATATTCAGGTGCGGCTTATATATGGACAAATCCCATGGTCTACCCAGCTACCGGGAGGTGCGGCTTATAATCAGGTGTGGCTTATAATTGTGAAATTACTGTACTGAGTTTTCATATGATTTTAAAATATAGCTCACTGCCTGAAATATCTCTCAGATCATTTATTAGGACCTCTACAGCAGTGGCAGGGTCTCAGTCTGACTTCAAACCAGCCGACTATTCTGTCCCTGCTCTATTACTTGAAAGGCTCAAAGCAGTGAGAGATTTTGCATGGCACCTATTGGTGGGTTATTGGAGACCTAGCACTTTTCAGTCTCCCCATGAGACTGCTGTGAAGCTGGGAATGGCTATTTAGTTATGGATTGCAAAGTGGGAGCCAGCAGCAAGAATCCACAAGTGGCAACAGAAATCTTGGAGAGTCAAAGTATTCCTGGCCCCAGTGGTGGCTGGGGGACCGCAGCCTGGAACCAGGGACCTCAAAGCCAAGGGAGGGTCAGCATGAATAAAGGATTCATAACAACCAGCACTGGGAGGCTACAATAAGAGAAATTGTCTAAATTCAGCCTCTGGTGTCCCAGCTGAGGAGAGTATTCATTTGGAAGATAACTCCCTGCTCCAGAAACTGATTATCCATTTTGTAACTTCAGATAAAAATTCAGTTTAACTCTTTGATAAAAATTCTACGTAGAATCTCTTTTAGGGACCAAAATTCAGATCTCTCTTTTCACACAAAAATCATCAGGTTACAAACATGCTATTTTCCTGTCCTAATGAATTTTGAATTTTCAAGTTGTCCTTAACTGAGTGGGGAATATTTCTCATAACAGCTGCGTGATTCGGATGCAAAAAATGCAAGTTTGAAACTCCTCTGAGCAAGAAGCATGGGGTATCTCTATCTTCCTGCTTGCACCCTCCCACCATGGTCCCAAGTGTCCCTTCTTCCATGCTGTGAACTTGCCCAGCACAGCCCCACACCCATGGGAGCAGGGGAAGCTGGGTTGTGCTCACTGAACCACAGTGTGCTCAGAGCCAGTGCCTAAGGTTTTTGTTTAGGTTCAGTCTGCTATAATTTTTTCCAAGTCATCCACAAGTGCATCTGAAGGATGGTGTGAGTATGTGCTGCACAGGGCAGAAATAGGGGCAGCTGTGCAGGGTACACAGAAACTGGCATGGTTGTGGCACTGTGGGATGCGTTTGTCCCTTAGATGTACCCATGCAGGCTCCCATGAAAAAAATTCTTGATGATTTTATTTAGAGGGACTTCTTTATCTGCTAAGATGACTCACCCTGCTACTTGCCAAAACAGAGTCACTTGGACTTTTGCCTAAGTGCAAGCACAGGCTGCCTCCCTGGAAATTCCCTTCTTCCTGAGGTAGCAGCTGACTCTCACAAGGCCACTGGGATCCTTCAGGGTTTCTTCACTCAGCCTCCCCCTCAGTCCCTGACCAGGTGAAATGTCAATAAGCAGCCTTGGGTTTTTGGCAGTGGCTTCCCATGCATCAGCAATCCATCAGCCTGGTAGCCAGTGGTGAGGACAGACCTGATCTCCAGGTCTGATCTCCAAGCATTTGACCTTGTGGCTGTTTTCTGGTTGCTGGTGAGATACTAGAAAGGCCCAATAGCATTGACACAAAGACCTTGGGCTTGTGCACTCTTCTTTGTGAAATGCCTTTAATAAGAGCAAAAGTAGATTTTGCTGGCAGTTACATAGGCACTGGGAGATATTGTCAGCACTGTGTACTTGTAAGAGCTAGAAAAAGTGTTTCTTTTGTTCATTTGAATACAAAGGCAGCTCAAAAGTTTTCTGTCTTCTTTCAGAAATTAAATCCCTCAAGCATCCAGTTGGATTTTGGAAAGGAATAATTTTAGAAAATCAAAATAACGAAACCATTTAACCTTAGATAAGGGATTAGTAAAACCCACTGATTTTTAGTAATGCCACTTTGTGCTCCTAATCTTCAAAATCTTTTTTGTAAATGAGATCAGGCTATAATAAATCACATATGTTATTCATTTCACCTTACTGTCATCTTCTGAAATGTATTTGTGTAGTCTGGGACAGTCCTCTGAATTCTCACAAACTAAAAGAAAATTAGTCTTTTGGAAGTAAAGTCTTAATCTTGCTTCATTTTTATATCAATTGCTCTCAACCATATACCCAACCTTTAGATGGTTCATTGTAGATGAGAATTAATCTTCAGACATGTCTGAATGTGAATATTTTCTTTTTGCATTAAACCTCCTCACACATTTTCTCATATCCCTTCCCTTGAGAAAGGACAAGCTGCTACAAGAAAGACAACATGGACTGAAAAATGAGCCCACAAACAGCTGTCAAATTTGAGCATTCACAGCTCTTTCAGGGAAAGGAGAAAACTCCAAACCTAGCTAAATGAAAAGGGCATAACACAGGGATAGGAAATAGTCTCTTTTAAGAGGAAATTCCCTTATGAGGTTTTTTTATTCATGCATGGCTAAAATACTCAAAAATATCTTGCTTCATGTGTAATAAAGTGCTCAGAAGAACACAGAGGAGTTGCTGACATTCATTTCTGTTTTCCAGGGCAATGGATTGTCCCTTGCCTCAGCTGCTCTGACAACAGGACCTGTGACTGGAGAGAAATAACCTGGCAGCCCCACGGCTGCCGATACTCTGTGCTGGCCAAGCCAGAGCTCCAGCGCTGCATGGAGGGCAGAAGGGTAAGTACCAGGCTTTACACTCTAATTCATTCCTTTTTACCTGGGTGTCCTGAAGCTTTCAAATATTTTTAAGTTTGAAATGTGACAAAAAACCCTTTTTAACTAGAGAAATATTTGGTCGAAAAGTTCACAGGGATGAAAACCAACCTTTGTCCATAATTTAGCCTCGTATGCAGACACAGTTGTCTGCTGCTGTTTCACAAAGGATCTTGGGTCACACCACTGGAGTTTCAAGACCTGTGGTGTATGTGATTACCAGTCAGACCTGCAGTGATTACACAAGGACAGTAAATGGAGGATGTATTTGCATTGTTGTCACAATTTTGTCTCATGTGCAAATTGGTTTTCTTCTGCTGCATACCTAATGCATGGCATTGCTTGTGCACACTAATCTTACCAGGTCTTCTTGCACATTCTTTTCTTTTAGTGAAGCTTCTAAAGTGATTGCTTGGAAACACAAGGTCTCCTTAATAAGCATGCTATGACTGTTAGACTGTTGAGAGAGAGCTCTGATCTGAGGCTCAGGTACCTTACTGAGGATACAAGTATCCAGAAAGTAAGTAATTAATTGTTGTAAAGCTCTTTAAAGTGCATTGTCTAGGTAAGAAAATAGTTACTAAAAGTGGCGTTTTGATGAAATCCAAGAGCATTTCCATATAGACAAATACACAAATAATAGTCTTTCAATTAACATTTTCTCCTTAATTTCTGATAAATTTCTTGTTCTGCACTTTGTAAAGTACTTTATTGCCATTTTTTATTATTTCTGCCTGTAGTTTTCTGTCTTACTATAGAGCTGCAGGTTACTTCTATATCTTTCTAAAATAATATTGCTTTTTATGACAAGCTTGATTTGCTCCTTCTGTACAAAAAAGAAAGGTCTTCTGGACTGACCACAGGAAAAAAATATTCAAGAATTAGATTGCTTTGCTTTGGTATTTAATTTCCATGGATGACAGGTTGCTTTCTTTAGTCAGGCAATTGAAGGACGGCAGAGGAACAATATGCCACTGTGGAAGTGGATTGCCAAAGTATAGCTGAGAGGATTTGCTGGCATTTCCACATCCCAAATCTGGACTGCTCATATTCATGAGTGTCAAAAACAGGACAGCATTTGTAAAGGGTCTATTTAAACCAAGTAAATTAAATTAGTATCTCTGTAGCTTAATTTCTTAATTCAAATTGCATGACGTTATAATTCTTGGAGGTCACTGATCTATTCTAGTGTCAGATGACAGCCAGGTCCTAAGTGAGCTACATTAACACCTTGAGAAAAATCTCTGTAACTAATAGCACTTGTTTCCCAATGTGCGTCTTACAGAAGCTTCCTGACACTGTCTGATAACCTTTGCTGCTCTGTAGAAATCTGCTGAATTACCTCTGTTACCTTTACACAGACGTATATTGAATTGCTTTATTCTTTTGAAGTCATCACTCTAAAGCATGTTCCCCTTTTGGTATATTTCTTCTATCTCTTCCTCTCAGATGTTATTTTTGTCACAACTTTGTAGCGATTTTAGTTTTGTCTGAAATTTTGTGATAGCATTTTTGCTTCTTTTACCAAATATATAAGTGTAGAGCCTGGATCAACTCCCTTTATGTCAATACAACTTAAGAACTAATAGAGGCTTTCTTCCTTCCAATGTCAGATGAATAAAAATAGTTCCTTTCTTGGCTGATAAGATCCTGATTCTGACTTTGATAAGTCAAGCTTTGGAATTACTTTCCAAGCAATGTAGTAGAAAAAGACTTTTTTTCATTTGGTCACTGAAAAATACTTTTGTGTTATACAGGTTTAAGTAATCTGGATGTTTTATGAAGGCACTATTAAGTAGTAGGAAGATTTAATTCTTGTTAGCAAACACATGTTTATTTTAAAAGAGATTTTCACAACCATCTGTAAATATTTATCTATTCCCAATTGTGATTTTAGTTTTGATTTATTATATGCCATATCTCTACGTACTACAGAGATCAGTGACATCTCAAACTGAAGATATTATAGTTTCCATAATAAAATAGGCAGAAGGTTTCAATGCTGGAAACAAAAGCAGACATCAAAAAAAAGCATGCATGCCAAACAAAAGTCATCAACCCAAGTGAGGACACCGAGGTGATCTGGAATCCCAATCACAAATATAGGCTGGGCAGAGAACGGCCTGGAAGCAGCCCTGGTGAGAAGGACTTGGGGCTATTTGTGGACAAAAAACTCAACAAGGCAGCCAGCAGTGTGTGCTCACAACATAGAGAGCCAACCATGCCCTGGGCTGCATCAGAATCAGTGTGGGCAGCAGGCTGAAGGAAGTGATTTTCTCCCTTTGCAAAGCTGAGACCCTGCCTTGGATACTGTGTACAGCCCTGGGGTCCTCAGCAAAAGAAAATTGCTGACTGTTGAATGAGTTCAGAGGAGGGTCCATGAGTGGATCACTGGGCTGGGACGCCTCTGCTATGAAGACAGGCTCTGAGAGTTGGGGCTGTTTAGTCTGGAAAAGAGAAATCTCTGGGGAGACTTTAGAGCAGCCTTCCAGTATCTGAAGGGGATCTAGTAGAGAGATGGAGAGGGACATTTGACAAGGGCATGCAGTGATAGGACAAGGGGGAATGGCCTTGTGCTGAAAGATATCAGGAAGAAATTCTTTAAAGATTAGTCTGCCTCTTCTCTGGCAGAAGGTGTGAACTTGGCATCTTTAGATGCAAGCTGGATGGGGCTCTGCTCTGCTCAACCTGGACTACTGGAAGGTTCCCTGCACGTATCAGGAGGTTGGAACTAGATGATCTTTAAGGTCCCTTCCAACCCAAACCATTCCATGATTCTATGATCATGAAGACATAAACAGCATAAATATGTGATTACACCTTTTAATTTAAATAGGAGATGTTAATCTCTATACCATTGTCAGATTTCAGCTTTGTTAGCTGAAGGCTGTTTCCATATGCTTTATTTGGGAGGAAAAAAAGATGAAAAATGCCTAGTTATATTTCTACTTTTAATAAGTGTGAAGGTAAACATGCAACGATTAACCAGTGCTGTGCTGTGATCCTGAGTTGTGTTCACACAGCAAGTGATTAATTAAGATGAGAAGTGAATGCTCTTTTTGACTGAAATGCAGCACATGGAAGACCAGCTATGTCTTTAAGGGCAGCCCTTCTATTTTTCTCATGTTTCATAAAACAATGATAAAAGGCTGCAGATATCTCTTGGTCACTAATTTCTTGTATTAATTTGTCAATTTTTCTGAAATATATTTACAGTCATCCAAACAGAACACTTCTTTCCTATCTGCATCATAATGAAGCCTTCAAAAATACTTTCTAATTTGCTTTGTAACTCCAGGCTCCTTTTATTTCTTATATTAAAATTGATTTGTTTCCAAGGCTCATATGAGCTCCATAATCTTTCTCTGTAACTGAAATCCATTTCCCTGGCTATGAGTTCCAATTGATTTCACATCATCATTAACTGCTATATTAGTTAGTGTGCATATAAAACTATTTGAACAAAGTTGTTCTGTGTTTTGGTTTAATCTGGCAGGCAGCTGAACATCACACAGCTCTTCACTCACTTGCCCACAGGGCTGAGGGAGACGATCAAAAAATAGTTAAAACTTGTGGTTTCAGAAAAAGACAGTTTAGTAGAATGGAAGAGGAAGGGAAAATATTATTATTATTAACAATAATAATAATAATTACACAAAGTAATCCACAATGTAATTTGTCAACAGCCCCTGACTAATGCCCATCCCAGAGCAGCAGCTGTTGCCCCCCCAACTAATTCCCCCCAGTTTTATTGTTTAGCATGATTCCATTCGGTTTGGAATATCCCTCTGGCCAGTTGGGGTCAGCCGTCCTGGCTGTGTCCCCTCCCAGCTTTTTGTGCTTTCATCCTCTCTGGCAGAGAAGAATGAGAAGCTGAAAAGTCCCTGACTTAGTGTGAGTTCTGCTCAGCAGCAACGAAATAATCAGTGTGTTACCAACAATATTGTTATCCTGAATCCAAACCACAACACTGTACCAGCTACTAGGAAGAAAATTAATTCTATCCCACCCAAAAGCAGGACACTTGGTCTCATAAAAACATAAGACCACCTGTAGTGAAACAATAACACCCAAGCTGATGGAGACATGAGAAAATATGTACATGCCCAGAAACAGTTTTATGAGGCCTTATTTTGCTTTATGATGTGTTAGCAAGGATAGCCAGTCATATGTTTGTATTTCATACATAGTAAACAGGAAAATTTTGGAGTGCTGAGGTTAACGTGGGGCTGGCTGAGTAGATTTTCCTTCAGTACACTTTTAATATCAGCTGTCTTTTTTCTCTTCCACTTTAAGGGTAATGAGATGCTGACTGTCTCATTCTTAGGGAATTCCATATATATGTCCTAATTGATTCAAATAAATTGTTCATGATAATAAAGTATTTTACATCATAGTAAAATACTATATCTGTATTATGCTGGCTCAACAAAATCCTCTGTAGCTGTGACTAAAGACCTTTTACTGTAAGACATATACAAATGTATTAAGATAATGCTTTGATTTTTGTACAAGATTGAATTTGTACTTTTAAAAATGGGCAAAGGAAAATGGGTTCTAACAGGTTATTATTTATCCAATTAGCAGTATATAGAAAGTTGGCCTCAATAGCAGAAGGGATATATATTTTGCTTATCATTGAAAAATACTAGCCAGAGTTTAGTCTTATAATAAAATACCATTGAGTCATGTGTAATTAAGAACAGGAAATATGAAAAGGCAATATTTGCTGAAGTACTTAAAATTCAGCTGTTAAAACAGGAATTTTAACTTATGATTTCTTAATAATATTTTAGAGTTAAGTAGTGTTTTGAACTTACAGGTGTTTAAATTTCCCAAGTGTGGTTAATTTTTAATGATAGGTCTGGTTAAGAAGTGAATTCCACTATGCTTACACAATCTTTCAAAGCCTTTAAGCTATAATGGAATTTTTCACACAAAATATTTGCAACAGAAGACAGTGAAAACATCTGTCTGTACAGAAGTGTTGTTCTTTGTCTGGTAAAATTATAACTTCATGTTTGTCTGATCATTTAGTCATCCTGCAGACAACTGCCCCATCAACTTGAACAGTACATAACTAAGTCTTGTGCCAGACTTGTAAAAAAATGAGATATGCCTTACTCTACCTAAGCCATTATGTTCCTCATTATTATCATAGACATAAATAAAGAATCATCCTTGGAGCCTTTTGTTCAAAACATGTTAAATACTACATGGCATATCCAACTACAATGAGTTCATCTAACTTTATAGAAATAAATGTGGTTTTAGTTACCACACATTCAATTACATTGAGAGATTATTTTAATTCATCAGAACTCTTGAGTTAGTTGAAGGATGTGGATTTTCTTCCTCGGGCTAAACACCACTTATTTTAACCTTTGAGTCCTCTAGATATTTGCTAAAACTGAAGCTGAC
This sequence comes from Sialia sialis, assembly GCA_009812075.1. NCBI lineage: Eukaryota > Metazoa > Chordata > Aves > Passeriformes > Turdidae > Sialia > Sialia sialis. Next base: position 30,469,842 of record VRYO01001878.1, read on the forward strand.
TTGCAAAAGATGGACTTTGAAAGATGCTTTCTGAGGGCCTGCATACCATAACAAAATGTATTTGGCCAGCTCTGCACAAGGGCAGTTTGAAAAGAGGGTAGGATTACCTACTGGTTCCCTCTTCATCCACATCCTTTTTTAAAATTTTTATTTTATTTTTATTTTTTTAATTTGGGGGTTTTTCCAGGATTTACACATCTCACATCATGGGTGGAAGCAGATTATTGAATGCAGACAAAATCTTAATGAATGGATGCAGTGTGTGTGCAGATGTGCTGATGATGTGCTAAGCATCCACCAGCCTGGAGTGCATCAAATTACAAGAAACGCACCTCTTTCTATCTGTGATCTTCTTTAAACTTATGAGAGAGTATTCCCTTCCAAATCCCAGCACCCAGTCTCCAGAGGATGACTGCTGCTATTGTCCCATGATGACTGCAGACTTTAGAGCTGTATCTCAGAGCTAGAGGGCAGGGGCAATAGGTTTCACATACTGCAATTTTTATACCTTTCAAAAAACCTGTGATTTCACTGTGAAAGACAGGGTTAAAAAGATTTGACTGATGCCAGTGGTACAGTCCTGATGTGGCTCATACCTACTTGAACAGTCAAAGACTTCATGACTGTAAGCTAATCTGGTTACTGTAATTGACTGACATCCTTAAGGATGACCTCCCCTTTTGATCTTTCTGTACAATCCCAAGTCCACTTCAGCTCATTTCTTTCATTCCCCCTTGCAGCAGCCTTGACTATTCTCTTAGCAGACCTGTTTCTAAAAGTCTAGGTTAATTTACCTAATGGTACAACCTGTATTCTTATGAGGTGTGATGTTGGTGTCTTTCTCATTCCTGATTTGGAAATCAGCTGAGTGCAATCTCATCAGTCTTGTGATGGTATTTGAAGTATGTCAGGGCCTTAACAGTTGTTTCATCTAGTTATGCTAATTGCTCTGAAGGAATCTGCTCTGACTTCTCACATCTATTTCACATTCTCAGAACATCAGGACAACAGTAGTAGTATGCTAAGGCCCACTTGATAGTTTCATATGATGCCCAGCATTATGGCATCTCCAGACTAGAGCTGCCACTTTATGA
>VRYO01001878.1:30471935-30491098 GCA_009812075.1 Sialia sialis
GCTTATATTCAGGTGCGGCTTATAATCGTGAAATTACTGTATTTTATGCATGTATGTGTCTGTCAGAGAGGGAAAGAGAGAATACAAAACCGGTCCTTCCATGCATCCAAGGATCCTTGACTTTTGTGAGTCATGTAATGCTTGTTTTAAATAGGTTTCTTCTGACACAATGTGGAAAGCTGGAAACCCCCTTCCATGTGAGAGAAATACTTGTGCAATACAAGCATGAGCAGCAGCTGTTTAAAAATTTCCTCTATGAAGTGGCTTTGAAAAGTCCAGGACAGGAGTTAAAAGAGCCTCCATGAGCTCAGTGCTAGTTTTTGTTTGTTTACTACCATACAAAATCTATCAGGGCTTCTCTGCAGTCCACAATCAGCAAGGCATGGGAAGTTGAAGGCATAGTCATGCCCATTCTTGGCCCTAACATCAGATAAGGGTAGGTTCATCTGATATTCCTTCTCTTCTGTGGGAAGTATCATTGGTACACTGTTGTGGCTTATTTTTAAGCACAATAGGCTAATAGTGGGAAGTGGAATCAGTTTTCAAAACTGGGACATTCCTGATGGGAATAGATAAATAGGTAGACATACCTGTTAGATTAGTGTAGTCCAAAATGCCTCTACCACATAAAATCTCTAAAAAACATTGGAAATATGTCCTTACACGTGCAGTCTGAATTTTATTTGCATAATCAAGTATTCAAACTCCAAATCAAATTAAGAAATAAAACAACAAAATCCCAAGATACAGGATGCCAACTAGAGTGCCAGAGGAGGTAGGAGAAGCTGAGTATTTCTGTGCAGAGAACAGGGCTGTTACTGTGCAATGGTTCTGTGGGGTTTCTTAATCCTAGTTTTTCATGTTTCTCCTCTTTGTGGATTTCTGGCTGAGAGAACCTGGGTTCTCTTACTCTTTGGACTTGTCTTTTATTACCTGTTTCATCAGAAGAAAATGCTAGTCCTATCCACTTAAAATAGGGCAATAGCATTAAAATAAAATTACCACAACACTTTAGGTTCTGTGGTCTCCCCATACAGAGATGTTCAACTTTTCAGAGGAATCTACATAATGAGTAAAAGCAAACCCAAATTTACCTTCTTTATTCATTTGCAAGTTCAGGGTAGTCCAGGAGAGACCGCTATAGTTAAAGTACTAAAGTATTTTCACGATTATAAGCCACACCTTTTTCACTGAAGAATCCAGCCTACCCCAGTAGTGCGGCTTATATTCAGGTGCGGCTTATCTATGGACAAATCCCAGCGAAATGCCAACCCGGAAGTGAGAGCCAGCCAGGGAGGGTGCCTGGGACTGCCTTTAAAGGCTTGGCTGGTCTATGAAAACTGTTTGCAACTTGAGCACCTGACACCAAACCCTGCGCTGGCAGCGATTCTGTTACTAATTTGTTGCTTTGTCACACGTGGATCCTTGCTTAAAAAAAAAATAAAAAATAAAAAGTGCAGCTTATAATCAGGTGCAGCTTATAATTGTGAAATTACTGTACTTCATCCTGGCAGGATTTCTAACTCCCTTTATACCACGATGCTTTCTGGTAGTCATATCACACATGACAGGATTCTATTCAGATGATCCTCCATCCAAATAACCCCCTTTCTTTCCCCTTTGAACGTGCAAAAATACCATCTCTCTACAAATAAGGCAGCAGCTGCATCCTTCGTGGGATGTGTGGGTATGTTACTCTGGTATAAGTTCCAATGAATCCCATTTCTAGAAGACCAATGCATGCTGTGTAGGAGCAAACCACATGAAAAAATGTAGGGAAAAAAGCAGGAAGTTGCAAGCAATCGTGGGAGCAATTGTTTACTACCAATTAGAAGCAAATATAAGCTTAAGCAAAATAAATTATCACTGAGGATGAAAGATGCAGGGCTTTTGCAGTTATAGCCATCTATAACCTTTACTTTTTGTCTTTAAAATACATAATAAAGCTTTTTTCTTAATAGAATCACACAGATTTTACTAAATTTAATATTAAGTTGCCAGGGTACTTGCAGTTTACAAAGATATGTCTGGAACTTTATTAGTAGCATTTAAAAACCTCCCAACTAGCTGTATTCTTTTCTTATCTTTTGGTTTCTGGATTGTGCAGCTTCTAAGTTGTATCTTTTCCATCTGAAGATTCTTTTTATAGGTGACTCAACTAACAGAGGCATGATGTACTATCTAATTGAAAGAGTGAATAAGACTCTTCAGGAATGGCAGAAGACTCATGATGTTAAATGTTACCACAATATCAATGAGGGGAAAACATTTATCAGTTACTCCTACTACCCCCAGTTCTGGATGACTGCAAACCAGAGACCGACTTTTGAAAAAGCACTGGAACAGCTGCTGCAGAGGTACTGCACAAACTTTGTATCTCCCTTGTTTGTATTGTTGTTCTAGTCATGAATATGTTTAGCACGTTTCACAATTAAAGTCAGTAAACTATAAAACATAACATGCACAGACCATATTGTGTGGTTAAAAAATAGCTGAAAATTACATCAGGCATCTTATCAGGGTGCCAGATACAGTTCAGTGAAATGCAAAGCAGTGTAATTAAAATGTTTGTCATCTGTTTAAAGCAACATGTGTTGTTATTCTTTTCTGGGTTTCAGATCACGTCCCCTGGAGAACACAGACCAGACCGTATTAATTGTAGGTGGTGTTCAGTGGCTTAATTCCAATCACCTGCAAATTATCCAAAAGGTGTTGAACAGGTAATATTGTGTAGTTGGTGCTATTTCTAATTTTGATATGATAAATTATTATGAGAACAAAAATTTTTAAATATAAACTTTTCTTTTTTTTTTCGTAAGTGTGTAATTAAGTGACTTTGAAAAAAATGAAATATGCATTGTCTTTTGTTGTGTCTGTTAAATAAAAAGTGTGTTCTTGCTTTTTTTTTAAAATTTGCAAAACAGGGAAAATCTATCAAATATCCTGGTAATTGTTAAATCCATAGGGATGGGCTTTCACCTTCCAGTGGATGGAATCCATTCTCTATCACAGGTAAGCTACAACGCATTTTGAGTGCATTTTCATGGAAGACTTGCCATTTTGTCATTAATTGTGCTGTCTGGTCAAAATATGTTACGTCTGCTGAGCACATTTTAAGTGGATCAACGGATGATTAATGTTTGTATTTGCTCATACAGCTTACTAATAGGGTTTCAAACCAGTTTCCTTATTTCATGGATTCTGCTGCAGAGAGCTGTTTGAGATGCCATGCTTGGTCAGCTGTCCCAAGAGCCAGATGAAGCTCCAATATTAATCCTGATGCCAAAATTGAGAGTTTGTGCTGGAGATAAGCAGATTGCTCCTCATACTACATTGTGCATAGGCCTTCCCCAGGCTCCATGGTTACTGCTGGATCCAATTCACTTGTTTGGCTTGCACAACTCAATAAATCTATCTTAACCCACCTATGAAGCCAGAACATTACAGAGCAGCTGGAATGTACCAGTGAATCCAGCCTGTTATTTGCATGTTAATCAGATGTTACAGTCAGTTTAAATCATATCCAAGACTCTCAGAGTAACAAATGTGCTCATTTCAATGCACTGTGTAACTCACTCGATTAATTATTTTTATTTACAAGTTGGACAATGATTCTCTATTGAACACACATAAAATGCATGGATGAGAAGCACTGGAAGGCAGAACGGAGTAAATTATGCCTGCCAGTGCTGTGTGTCACACTCCAGTTATTCCCAGGTGTTGAAAAGAGAAAATTACTACCTTTCACAGATTACGTACACCACTCCTTGTGCGCTGGGCACTAGTGCCCATGTCTTTTTTGCAACCAAAACACACTGCTGTATTCAGCATGTGACTTCCTGCTACTCTCACCCTCCTCTTTGCTACAGAGACTGCTCTGTCAGAATTTCCCATTCTTTATAAGTCAGTACTGCCTATCTGGCTTGTCTCTACTGAGTGCCTTCTTAGTGAGTCAAACCATTTTCCTAATTTATCTGGAGGACCTAAATAGAATAAAGTAAGGAAACTGTTGTCATTAACATGAAGAAACATTTTCATAGCTCGTGTCATAGTTTTCAGCGAACTTCAATCCTAGAATGAAGAGCTTCAATCCAGGGTATGTGAGGCAAGGATAGAGTATTAAAGGATTCCTAATAATTTTTCTTATCCCTTACATTTACAAAACTCCAGAAATCAGCTACAGTGCATAACCAACATTCTTTTCCCTTTCAATATTGGAATCATATGCCAAATTACCCATGTGTTTTGTAGGCTCTAGGCTTCAGGATTACCCCAGTTACTCTCAAAGGCCTTTTGTCTGCCGTGTTGAATCCACTGCCTCGCCAACTTTATGGATATCTTTTTTTTCTATTCTTGGTCTTCCTGAAGTATATTCTGAAATAATAATCTGCTCTTCAGTATGACCATATTGAGGATACTCATGGCCCTATAGTCCCTTTTAAGCAAGTGCCTCAATGAATTTGATTTGAAGCAGAATTTTTCTTTAAAGGAGCAGTTTCAACATTTATTACAGACAAACTAAAGTTAGAAATTTTTTCCGAATTACAGCTCGTATTAGTGAAGTACGTGTTAAAAACCATTACAGTAATTTCACGACTATTAGGTGTTCCCTTTTGACTAAAATTTTGATCAAAACCCGGAAGTGCACCTTATAATCTGATGTGCCTTATATATGGACAAAGTTTGGAAATTTGCCATCCCAGAAGTGCAAATTGAGCACCTGCCAGTAAACCTCACGATGGCGCAATTCCGTTACTAATTCGTCATTTTTTTGTACGTGGATCCTCGCTGCAAAAAAAAAAGTGTACCTTATAGTCTGGTGCGCCTTATATATGGACAAAGTTTGGAAATTTGCCGACAACCCGGAAGTGCACCTTATAATCTGGTGTGTCTTATAGTTGTGAAATTACTGTACCCAAGAATTATATTTTAAACAGTCATGACATCTTCCTATAAAGGAAGCTGCACATCTACTGAAAAGTAATTATAATTTCTGTAAAGAACCCTACTGACTACATCAGTCTTGGAGCAGTACCTTTTGCCAAGTGTGAATTTATAGTAATTCATGTCTGTAGTATAACATAATTGCTTATTCAAAACACACTTATGCTATTTTTTTTCCATTACACAATAACCTTTAAACGTCCTTGTGACAAAACATTGCAATATTTTATCTGGAATGCAGGCAGAAGTGCAAAACTTATGGAATGAAAACTTGATTATTCTGGATACAGCAAAAAATTTGGGCTATGAAGTGGTTGACACCTTTGTCATCACCATGGGACGTTACAAAGAATTCCTGCGAGGGAAGTGTGGCTGCCATTTCCATGAGGTAACAGTTTACACTTATTCACAGGTATTTAAGATATTTTAACTGTCACATCTTAGAAACAAGAAGGTATGTGGTGAGGTCAGCATCTGTCACTCAAAGTTAGGCCTGAATACAAACCATGGTGAAAGCAGTTTGTGTGGTGGCACTTATCACTGCTCACAGTGCAAGGCAACCCAAGGACATGCTGAACTGCTGGCATGGTGAAATAAAAAATAAACGTGCCCTTCTGCAAAGGTAACTCATATAAAAGGACGTTGCACAGTTTCCAGGTTCTTGTATTATTTGTTATGATATCTCTGCTACTTCTGCATAGACTTGGTTTCTCTTTTTACTCAGTCTCATGGGTTTTTGACTGATGCAATCCTAACTGAACAGCTCAGCTCACTCACATCAAACCATAAGTACAGTTAAAAGAGAGCCTTAAATTGAAGAAACCATCTTACTGCTGTATATCTGTTTTCCTTTGTCTGAGAAAAAATAATCTGGAATAGCTATCATGATCCATTATTGTACAAGCAGAAGGGTAGATTGCTTGTTCTCACTCACACCAGTAGTCCTGCTTTCTTAGCTAAGATCTATAGAATTTTTTGGGAGTGTTACCAGACTCACGTGAGATCATGGGCTGTGCATCAACCTCACAGCTGGTTTCTACCTCAGGCTCCACGGCAGCTCACATGTTTTCAGACCAGTGCCATGCCTCTATCCTGCTTTGGGGCCAACATCAGCAGGTGTGGTTAGTTAACCAGTCCTCTAATATACTCTGCTCAATACTTGAGAGGCACAAACATAGCTCAGTCCAAATGAAGCGGGAAAAGAGGGAGTAAGTCACAGAGATATTTTTGTGATTGATTAATAGTCCCATGGAACAAATGCTTCCCTCCTTTTTATCCAGACAGCTGTATTGACCTTTTCTTATCTAGAACTCAGATATTGTTTTTTTGTAGATGACTGCTGATTGCTGATGTTTGCCATTTCCACAGATCTTGTGAGTGAAACAGAGAGCTTCAAAATTAAATATTTCAAATGCTTTGTAGGGAACTGGGTGGAAAAACAGCAGGGCGTGATCTGCCATCAGCATTTTTCATGTACTCCTCCATCATTTTGTATGAGCTCATGTACAGATTTAGTCTTGCTTCTCTGCTGAAGGAATCTTAACAGAGTATGAGTTTCTAGGGAGGATCAGGAGAGAATTTGGCTCACAGAGGTGTTATTAATGAGGCTTGAGAGGTCATTGTTCCTGAAAGAGCCATAGATACACCCAGTAGAATCCATCATGCACCAAAAACCAGATTTTATCCTTGAGGAAAGCAAAAATAAAGTCCTTGAGTTCTTTTGATACTTCATTATTTTTAATAGTTTTGTCATCGCTTATTTTTGCATCCTGGCTAGTGGAGTTTCATTAAGTGCTGAAACAGTTTGCACCAGGAAAATGGCATTTTGCCCCAAGGACAAAGCCAAGAACACTGTGTAAAACCCCAGCACTTTTCATGTTTTCTGAAACCAGATGAAACAGATTAAATCTTGTGCTTTGTACTTTCACTTTCTTTCTCTTAAAAACTGACCTTCCTAAAGTGTCAGAAGATGGCACACCTCTGTAAATGCTGTCCAAGCTAAAGCATGGCTATGCAGGAATTGAGCACTAGCCAGTCTGTGCAGTCAAAAAACAAGAGCTGAAATGCCTTCAGCAGTGCTCATTTAGTTCCCACTAGCTGGCTGAAGAGAAACCTATTTCCTCTGAATGGCCTGAAGAATTATTTGAGTTCCCATCAACCCATTTCAGAGGGTCGCAGGTGACCCTGATAGCATAGAAATCTCCATCTCTGTAGATTCTACAATCTTTGCTCAGATTTCTGAGGGATCCAGACTTTCAAAGGGATTATACTGAGCTGGGATTAAATATCTTGCTCAACCCTAGCACTTACTGCCCAATATAATTCAAATTCTATGCACCCATGACAACTTGATTTTTTATCTACCTCATTTTTGAAAATTCTTATGGACATTTGTCAGCACTATACAATTTTTACAGAAGCTATTTTTAAATTCAGATTTATTTCCTATTTTAATGGCAATGAGGTCATAATCACTACACAGAAATTAGCAGCATTGGGATTTTTGTATCTTAATCAGTGTCTGGCTGCTGGAGGCTGGGTGAACATTAGATTGCATTCCTGGGAGATTATGCCTAACAGGAATGCAGTTTGGGTGATTGGTTCAAGGTGGCATCATTTTGAAATAATTGTAAGATCTAAGGCACTAATTCAGAAAAATGAACCTACAGTAATTGCATGAAAACAAATAATAGCCCTTGGCTTAGCTGTATGACATTGATCAGAGGATATATTAATTTTCTACATGGATAATTCCTGTTTTCAGTTTTGCCAGCTCCATCATAGTCTCTCTGCTCAGTCTTTCAAGACTTTGCACATTATTTCTTCACTCACACCTAATTTTGTGTGATTTCATTTATTATGAGCTTCACCACTTATGAGTGTTGATTCTGATTGTTCAGTGACAGTAAATACACATTTTATTTTTAAAAGCTAACATGCATAAATATGTGCATTAACAAATGAATTCTGTGTTTTCAAGTGTCTGCTGTGATTGATAAAGTGGGAAAATTCATGGGCATCAGAGCTATCGAGTCAGCAGATATATATATAATTTTAAAAATAAGTTAACCACCTTTTCTGCATTCTCTGGGTTTGCCACTGCCTGGGCTGAGGTCCTCTGTCCTGCATATGTGCAAGGTTCTAAAGTTTTGTCTCTCTCAAAGCTGCTTCATTATTCATCAGTGACTGGGTATTCACTGAGACAAGACCTTCAGCATTTCACAGGAGATCACCCCCCAGCTGTTAAGCTCTTGACAGCCATACCTTTAATTTTCTCACTTGTTAGTCCCATGAGCATGTTTTTATTCCATACAAGTTGAACACAATCATCTCAGAGCTTTATATATATTTCAGGGACCTAGGGGAAGCATTCTTCAACACTAAGTTACTGAATCATGTTGTGGTTCTGTCCCTGTGGTGTTTTGGGGAGAGGAATGCTAAATTGCACCGTAACTCCCTTCTTGAAGAAACACAACACACAAGGGTTTTCATCTCAGTGTGGGGCTGGGCCAGGTTTGCATCAAGACCTCAGAATGAGGCATTCTCACAGGGCTTATAGCAGAGACACATTATATGTGCCTCAAGTGCTTTGTATCAGAGCAAGATTTAAACCTTTCTGCAATTTGGAGCAGTCATGAGTTTGTTTTTCCACATGCTAAAAATATACATACAAGCTGTTGAGTATTAATTTTATTGTTTTAGGTAAATTGTCTCTAATGAAGAGAACAGAATCTAATACACAAAGGCATTACAAAGTCAAATCACTGAGTATAATGAGCCTATGCATGTAGATTTCAGAAATTAAGATCTTGCTCTTTAGTTTGCAACATAACAAGTTGGCCATTAAAATAATGTTTATGAGCATCTTGTGCCTCAAGGTAAGAATATCAGAACCTGCTTCATGGACAACTGCCTCAGCATTTCTGCACACACAGCTGTGTGTCTGTCTTTGTAGGTGCAGGCAGAAAGCACTCACATATGTCATTTCTTTTGCAGGTGGTGAAATCTAATCCCTCTGAAGAAAGGCCACACATAACAATGACGTTATCGAGGCACTATACGCTGGGGAAATATTTCGGCAATCAAAGCAAACCATCACAACTGCAGGACTATGCAACAAATTCTCAGTCCCCGTATCATGTCCGAGGCCCAATAAATCAAGTGTATTCTGAAATCCTTCTCAGCAGGCTCTGTGCAAGCAAGAGGCAGTTTGTCAGCACATAGCTTCTCTTGGATATAGTTCCGAGACTAGAGACGTGCCACTGCCTGAGTGACAGTTGAAAGACCATGGTGGATTTATGATTTGCTTCCTTGACTGACTGCATGCACACGAAGACAGTTTGGGACATGTGGTATTTTTCCAAAAACCTTATGAAATTAACATATGCCCTGGTGACTCTGTTGGGTGAAAATGGATGATAGAGGTTCGCAAAGGAGAGAAGAAGGGAAGTTACTTGAACTGTTTCCAAAGACTAGAACAGCTGTAGTTCAAACAAGTGTGTATTATTGATAGCAAAAAGAGATCTATATATTCACTTGAACATTTGGAAAGGGCTGCTTTAGGTCTTGAGCACTATCTAGTTTTCTATTTATAGAGACACTGTAATATTTGAATGTATTTAGAAACTGACTACATTCCGTTCGAAAGAGTTTTATTTAATATGGACACGTTTCCTTCCATATCAAACATATTCTGTTTAGACACTTGGTTATAGAATTTGAAAATAGCTATTAGCATTTTATTGGTGATGCTGAGTTTTGAACTCTAATGTTTTTAGTGAAAATAAAAATACATCTCTTCTTTGTATCTTAGAGGAAACAGATATCTACTTTTTTGCATGTTCTGAAGCTAATAGGGAGATAGGTTACCTACACTTGAGATTGATTGTAACTGTCTCAATGTAATATATAAATATAGAGAATTTGTAAACATAAATTTATTTATGGTCCCAGTTTAGGAGGATGTCCATATGCAGGAAGAATACTTAGATAAGTGTTTCAGTGTCTGCTTTGGCCTGTAAGCCAATCAAGTATTCTTCCTGCATGGAAGTGACATTTCTTTAATGATTTTTTATAAAGTACTTGCCAATGTGTGAAGCCAGTACCACAAGCATAACAAATCCCACTTGCAAGCACACGTAAGAATTTCAGGATCTGGTAATTTATCTATCATAAGAAGTGTATGTGATGGCAGCAGAATATACTGCCAGCATCTCTTGCTTGGCATGGACAAGACCTTTTCTGATTCCAGTTTCAGTTCAGACCTTCGAATTGCAGTTTCATGCTGCAGCCCAGCTGCATCCCCAGTATTTGCAGACCTTGTGTGGGTGACATCCCAGGGAGAAGCTGTGTGTTGGTCCCACAGCACTGGCAGTTCCCTCATTCACAGCTGTAGTGCCTGATGGGAAACCATGCATGATCCAGGATTAGCAGCTGGGTGACAGGTTAGTGGCAACCCTTAGGAGTGCTGTCCCTACAAATCACGCAGCTGTGGATTTTTATCCCTCCAGTCACATAACAGGCAATCAAGGCACCACTCCACCACCATGCATCAGAGAAGAGTTTTTAACCAGGCAGGTGCAAGTCTAACAAAGGATCTGCTGAGTTCTGTGTTGTGCTTCCCTATCACAATTCTACATATAATCCTCCACCAGCTTCTGCTTTGGGAAAGGAAGCCACAAACAATGTCAGGGAATAAACAAATCATAGCAAGGAAATACTAATAATCTTACTTGCCTTAGTAGCACACAGGGGCTGCCCTGTATAGAAGTAGGGCTAGAAATTCATGCCACACCATTTAGTATTTGCCTAAGATCCTGTATCTACCAATAGTTTGGATGCCCAGCTATAGCTTTGTGAATTTGTGCTTCTTCAGGTAAGATATGTAAAGTTGTAATAGGAAGATGTCATGCAATAGGGAGTTTGGCATCCTAGATGACAGAGAGTATCCTCCAAAATAGGGTCTGGCATACCTAATTTAAGACACCTTTCTACATATTGAAAAAGCTCCTAATTTAGATAACAACAAAATTATTGAGATGGTAAGATTATATCTGTTTCTGTATAATATGCTGCTGATTGCTTACAGCAAATATCCCAACATTTCAATGTAAGGTTTTCTCTGGCATGGAAATCTACATGAAAGATGGGTCAGGAGCTGTGCATAAATACTGAAAATATCACCATTTGGTTTTGAGCAATGTGATTATCTAAAGAATATAATTGAATGCAAATGATGTAATATATTGTCTTGGGTCTGGAAATCCAGGGCTGCATGACCTCAAAGCTGAAGGATAGAATATCATCATTAATATCAGTAGATACAAAATGCAGCCAGATGCCTTTGGTATTAAGATGATCAATGATAGGTGCATTACAGTTCTGCTTCTGATAAGATATTTTTGTAGCTCATTTAAATCCACATGCTGTTATTGTTATTGTTCTGTACACAAATGGTTTTGAGGCATTAACTGGGTTTTATGTTTTTGTTTGGGGTTTTTTGTTGGTTTTTGGGTTTTTTTTTAGCCAAAACCTATTGCTGAAGCATTAGCTTAGTGATAAAAAGGAAAGAGCTGACTTTATTATACTGTGTGGATATCAGTGAATGTGCAATTCATCAGTTATGGTTTCACCACAAAATGGTTTACATGTGCTGTACACCCAGATGTCTTAATGCTTTCCAAATCTTAATATTTTTGAAATGTATGAAGTGTATATTTTCCTGTGTATTTTCTATTTTTTACACGTCTATGTACATTTATTTGTTTGTACAAAGTCATTGGTACAATTTGCCAATTGATCTTTATTTAAATGAGTTCTTTGAATAAGCTTTTTCCTATGCTGTGTATGATCCGTGTAGTCTTAGGAATGAGCAAAGGATACTAAGCTACATTTTTGTTACTGAACTTTAAAATATATCTAGTATCTCTATGTATGTGAAAGATGAGAGTTGAGATTGACATGCAAGGATTGCTTGCTCATATGCATTAAAATTTATGGATTAAGACAATAAAAGGATTACTGTGTTTGAATTCCAGTGAGATCACATGTTGCTATCTACAGTTGACTCTAGAATTATTATATCTGCTGTGACATTTTACCTGAATAAACATTAAAATGTTCCTATAGTCCATATATCTACCTTAGTCCCATTACCTATCAATAAAGTAGCAAAGGATTTAGCTGTGAGGTTAACTTACACCTCCTAATACAGACATGAGTGGCCCTGGAATTAGTGGTAGGATTGAAATGTTTAGGCTGGGGAACAGGTACCAGAAGTGGGGTTTCCTGCTCAATGTCTGCTCTGCAGCATGTGGAGCTTAGAAGAGAATTAGGACATACTTTAAACTACAGGTAGAGAAAGAACGGAACTGTGTTGCAAATATTCAGAGCAGTAGTCTCAGTTATTATTGCATGCCTTTAGCTGAAACATAATTTACCAGTGTCCAGTGAGTTGCAGCTCCTCACCTCTCATATAATTCCATAGCTGTTGAACAGTGAATTGGGTTAGAGCCTTGCAGGGTACCTGGCCACCATGATCAAGTCCATCTTAATAAATATATTTGGAATAACTGACTGACTTTGGAATAAAAAATATTTCCCTTATTGTAGGGAAATGCCTTGTCAAGTCATCTCTATCATCAGAGTTGCTAGATTTCAGGGAACTGGAAGTGAATGAGCTCTGAATACAACATTTAGTCTTGGTATTCATTTGAAAATTATAATCTTTAGAATAATCTCTTTCACACTGTTAAATACAAGGCCTTTACTTTTCTCTTCTGTGACACATTAAAGGGACATCAAAGTAAGTTTATTTGCTTAGTGGGTGGGGTAGTGAGGCATCAAATTACTTCAAGGTTGAAATAACCACTAATAGTTATGATTCTGTTGCTATGTTGAGCCAAAGAGAATGCTTTGAAGATGCAGATATGTGTGATATTAAGTTGACTGCAGTCCAGGGATCTTTCAGATTACTGTTTTAGAGTAAAGCAATTTTCAGAGGTGCAGTGAACTATTTGGCATAAACTCAAACTGCTAAACAAGTCTGTAGGGTCACATGAAAAATATGGTCTTACCTTTTCCTTTGCCTGCTAGCTTTGCTTCTGGCTTGTTTTACCTCACTGGCTATCTGCACCTGCTCTACTCCACATCAGCCTTTCTTTCAGATTACAGTAATAACAAGACAGTGTATGACACCTACAGTAATTTCACGATTATAAGCCGCACCTTTTTCATTTAAGAATCCAGCCTACCCCAGTAGTGCGGCTAATCATCAGGTGCGGCTTATTTATGGACAAATCCCAGCGAAATGCCAACCCAGAAGTGAGAGCCGGCTGGGGAGGGCGCCTGGGGCTGCCTTTAAAGGCTTTGCTGGTCTATGAAAATTGTTTGCAACTTGAGCACCTGACACCAAACCCTGTGCTGGCGTGATTCTGTTACTATTTTGTTACTTTGTTACACATGGATCCTCACTTTAAAAAAAAAAAAAAAAACAAAACCAAGTGCGGCTTATATTCGGGTGCAGGTTATATATGGACAAATCCCGTGGTCTACCCGGCTACCGGGAGGCGCAGCTTATAATCAGGTGCGGCTTATAATTGTGAAATTACCATACCTTAAAAATTTGTGTTTTGTCAGACTAGCAGCTTCTGGAAATCTGAGATATAATTGATGCAAATTCAGTCTGAATCTCCAAATACACTTTTGTCAAGCCCAAAAGCACTAGAATACAGCAGGGGTAGAGCAAGCCTTTTATCCAGTGATTTTTCTCTGATGAATTTAAAACAGCTGTGTTGTATTAAGTCGTTAGTTTGCACTAGCATTTAGCTCTTCATGGAGCTTGCCTTTGCCAAGCAATTATCCATCTTTCAAGCTCCACTGCTATCCTTATGTGTGTAAATCTTCCAAACATGAGAACTGTCTGCGTAAATTCCAGGCATAGCTTTTTATTGGTGCTGGCACATATTTGCTGGTACCTTCACAGTATCCATTGATCAGAAAAGCTCTGACTATACACTAAAGAGACACTGTGCATTTTAGGCTTACTTGCCTGTGATTAGTTTTTACTAAAAATATTGCTACAGGTGAGTCTAGGCCAGTACCTGGAGCAAAGTGTCCTAGTAAACTCCTCAGATAATTAACTACAATAGTCAAGATGAGCTTGTGGGTGTCATCTGCAGCACAAGTTTCTGTTGTGATGGACTTCTCCCATTTCTATGTTTTTATTCTGATTGTTTGGCCAGCTCTTGGCACCTGTGGGCAGCCCTTCCTGCAATCCTTCAAGCATATTCAACAGCCTTGGCAAGGGACACCACTTTAAGCAGTCCTGAACTGAAGATCAAGCATATGTTTAAATAGAATCTGAGGTCTTCATGAAACGTAACATCTATTAAGCATCACCTTAATTTCCTCTAGCACTGAACTTCCCTAATGAGGAGCAGGATTCACTTGCTTTCAGCTGAAACACAAATACCAAGGTGTTTTCCCAGCTTTTGACAAACTTTTCCCCACTGCTTGCCTGCCTGAAATGAAGGGAGGGAACTGCTCTGCATGCTTCTGCCAAACTGAGTGAGGTATGTTCACACAGTCACTGCAGTGGGCATTTCCCTCCCAAACCTCATTGTGGGGACTACATTCCCACAGCAGACGGTGTTTTCAATATTGTGATTTTTTTTTATCTGTTTTGAGCAGTCACATTTTACATGATTAAAACAGACAGCTTAGTGTCTGCCAGCGCCACTTGTTCCAGTGCTGCTCTAAGGGTGCTGAGTTGACTCTGGGTGAAGACAAAATTGCAGAACTAAAATCCTTGAGTGACAAATAAAATTTACTCAGACACCTCTTGAAAAAGGGCAATTATGAAGAGCTCACTGCAGATCAAATGTGTGAAATTAATGTTGTCAGGACCTCTTTAAAGTCAGTAAATTACATAGATGATTGTGAGGGTTGGAAGATCAGATCTGTGTTTTGCAGAGTTTCTTGCTTGCCTTGTTCCAAAAACATCTTTTATATTTTCTTTTGTTCTTGTTATTATCAACGTCCATATTTTTGTTATGATTCTGTGGTACTAAGAAGCTGGAAGTAATATTTCTACTCTGCCTGATAATGATTGTGCAACCTCCCCACATGGTGGTCAAATCATCTAACAGATGAGAGAACTTTTATTAGTTCTGAAGTGCATTTTTCCTTTACTTCCATATGCCAGTTCCAAATTTTCTTTATATTTACAGAAAGTTTTAGTTATGATAGCTCTAATGCCTCCAATGTATTCAAAGAAACCTGCCAATCCCTATTTATTCTAATGGGATGGAAAACACTTTAAGCCTTGAAAACCTGACCTTGCAAGCCATGAGATAATGCAGCACCCAGCATGATCTAGCCCACAAAAGGCTTCCTCTGAAACACAGAATCGCATCTCTGTTCCACTTAAGTTTTCACTGGGGTGTTTACAATTTAAACATGATTTATGTGGACTGATAGATGTGTTTTTTTCATCTCAGGGCCTATACTGAACTCTCTTTACAACAAATGGTATCTATTAGCTACTGTAAAATCCTGTTTCAACATCCTTTGACACTGTGTCCTGCCCAGTTCTTATAAAACACATACATACAAGGGGATTTACTGCTGAGGGTAAAAGGTTAAATCATAACAGGTCTTACTGCTCCACCCATTACTGCTCCCTAAATTCTACATTGCATCATTTCTGTGGAATAACAAGGAGTCAGGGTCTAGTAATCTCTTAATGCAGGGCTCCTGAGTCTCTAGAACAGCTCAGCACCGTAGCCCTGATGGAATTATCAAAATAACACACCTTCAGCTGTGAAATGCATACAGCAGAACCTGCAGGCATACTCATAACTTGCCTGTTGGATGAAGGCCAGCCTGGAAGTCAAGGACGACAGCTTCTAGAGACTGTTCTCAGGCACCAAGACTTGGTTTCCTGCTTAACTTTGCATATTTAATAGAGGCATTGTAATTATGATTGTGGTCACACTAGGCTTCTTTGTAATCATCACAGAAAGACCAAAATCTGAATTATTCTCTAGAGGTATCCATTATTTCTACAATATTGCTTACTGAAAAGGGAACCTGAAGAAACTTAGATTTTTCTGATTGGTGCCTGAAGTTTTGAGAGAAGAGTGTCAGTTCAACAGAGATGTGTCTGTGAGATTCATTATACAGGTAAGAGATGTTTTTTCATCCCCTTTTTGCTCCTTTACTGCAGGAACCTGATCACAAGCCCATCACCACCATGACCAGGAGATGCTTTCCAGGATGGATAACATGGAATATTCTCGGCATCTGCTCCTGGAGCTGCTTGTTAACAGTGCACTGGATCAGAGGGATGCCAGTCCTGCAGGTGAGTAGAACATGGTAGTATGGGATATGTGGGTTTAAGACCCTTTATTTGGGTAAATGAAGAACAAATCTCTGCCTACTGCCTTACAAGAGGGCTAGATGAATGTCTGTTTCTGTGAGAAAAGCCAAGCTGACAGGCACCTAACTCCAGGAAACAACAGAAATTCTTTTTCAAGTTTAGAGGCCATATCAGAGATAGGTACCTGGTTGGTATCTGAGGGACTCACTTCTAGCACCTTTTTCTGTACCAGAAGTGCATTACAAGCCCAAGTAACTTAGGGACTGCTGACCTCTCTGCAGGAAAAATGTGTAACAGGCATTAAAAAATGACCCTAGCCTTGGCACACATTCCCCATTTGGACTCTATGAAGAATTCAGTGCCCTTAACATCTCTCTACACCTCACACACCCCCAGCGTTACCGCTCTGTGTGTAGCTGTTCGTGTAATTGCTTTCCACCTCACTTAGCTCAAAACAATACAGTATAGAAGAGACTTCTTTGAATTGTAGTGTGTAAACTAACTTGTGCAATTTCAGATGGCTTGAGTGGGACATACTGAGATAGCAGTTATGACAGGGTGAATGGTAGCATCCCTGAAGACGTAGAGAGGAAAGGCAACTGGAGAGCTGGAGCCAGGAGGGAGCTGACAATCTCCACAAGTAAGGTGCAGTAAAACCACATCCATCCCCTGTGAAATGGTGTTGGTTTAAACCTCCTGGGGTTTAAATGCCTGGCTGCAAAGTAATATTTTTTATGTGAATAAATACCTGCTACAAGTTTGCAAATGAGATGAAAAGGTTCAGAAGCAGGAACTTCTAAGTGTTTGGTAACTATATCTAGGGAGCCCGAGGGACTACTCTGTACCCATAAAACAAGTTATCACCTGCTCCTCACACTTCTGTTAATTAAAATTCAGTAGAGATGCAAGTCATTGAAATAAGTGATCTGTCACTCCACAGGAGCCAGTCTGGAGTAGAGCATCTGTCTAGACAATGCTGCAATTACCACATTTTGTATCTGGTATGCCATCTTCAATGCTCCTCCAGCTTGGGCACTTGGGTTATTTCCCAAGGCATGGAGGACGGAATACCAGCCCTCAAGCTCACAGTCACTTCTAGTTTGGCTGGGAAAGCTCCAGACAATCTGTTTTGATTGTGGGGAGGTCAGTAAGGTGCAGAGCTTCCTATAATCTCTCAACCTCCAAGTAACAGCACCACCATCTCAACACCACAGAACATGGTCCTGCAGTTACTGGAAAAGAGTCGGTGCTGCAGCACAGCCCAGTCTTTGGCAAGCAAGTGACTGCCATATGCCAGACAAGGGCAGCACTTGTACATCTGGAAAGGCTTCTCTTGTTCAGAAGAGATGCTACTTGATGTGGATTTGCTTCAGTTTATTCCACTTGGGAACTTAAGATCTAGTCTTGCTCTGTACACCATGAAGAGGTCTCTGGCTCCTTTCGGGGCTTGGGGAAGCTGGGATGGTCCTGTCCCTTTCCATCATCCTGACCACACATTTTCTGGGATGACTGTAAGTGAACACACCTCATTCACTACTTGTTACTTGGTTCAAGGCTGTCATTGCCTCTACTGAGCAAAGGCTTTCTACACAGAGCATGAAAGATCTGAGGAGAAAAGTCCTATAGAACATTCAAGGTTTGACAGTAATTCAGCCACAGACAAGTTGCTGAAGTGAAAAGTATGGCTAATGTCCAAGTGGCAGCACACTGCAATATAAAATGAAAGCAAAATCAAGGCTTGATTTACAAGGGCTCTGCTAAAAATGCCATGACACAACACTGGTAGATTTTAAATAGGGATTTGAATCTTCAAATCTTTCACCAAGTAATATTGAAGGATCTTGATTTTTTTGGTGTTGTTTCAGGTATAATTTTTGCGAGGTTTTTCTAATCACAAAACAATATTGATGGCAGTGCAAGCTGAAATAGGAATCTGAGGTCTAATCCTGGCTTGTTCACACATATCTTATTACTTTTGAAGAAAATATAGATATTAAGCAGAAATTCTCCATATTTTCCCAGGTTATTTGAGACAGATTTAGAGACAACTGTTATGAAAGCATCTAAGAAAATGCCCTCTTATGGTCACATATTCAGGTGCAATCAATGCATCTGCTTCCTGGATCCATGAAGATTTTATGGCCATCTAGCCAAGAATGGAGATAATACTGTGTCTTACACATAGGTACAATATGTGGACCTGATCAGGTCTAGACTACTTTTTCCAACTGGTTGCATTTTTGTTTAAAAAGATCCCCAGCAAGGTCGTCCAGATGGTCAGAAAATGACAAGCCTCTGAAGCCCAAAGTTCTTCAAATTTGCTCATGCTTTCCTTAGGTGGACATCTTTATGGACTTGGCTGCATGGAAGGAATTTGTGGATTCTCCTGGCATATCTTGATGAATCCTGTAAACAAGTAATTGTCATCCTTTTACAAAAGCATTCCCAGTCTTTTCCTGTCTTTCTTTGGATATTCCTTACTAAAATCTTTTGGCCTTTTCCACTTCCACCATTTTTCCTTACTTCTTCATCTCCTCTTCTACCACCCCTGTCTATGAGCAAGTGACCAATTTCATTTTCCAATCTCCATACATCACCTTAGCCTGCTGTCTAGTGTCCAGTTCTCAGCTGGTGAAGCTGGTGGTCTCCATCAGCTTTATTTTGTACAAGTGGTGAAGACTTTGTGAGCAAGGCAATGTGCCTGTGTTTACACTAGCCTGCTGCATAACTGAACCCTGGTAGAAGAAAAAGCGGTAAAAAGTCAAAAATTAAAATAAGGTGGGAATGCATTTCAGTTTTTCAGTTCTTCTTACAAGATCCATCTCTTCCTTAATCTACT
>VRYO01001878.1:30502081-30563706 GCA_009812075.1 Sialia sialis
TTGCGGAGCGGAGCCCCCGCCGCGCCCCCGCAATGCCCGCCCCGGCCCGCCCCGGCCCCCGGGCGGCCAATGCACGGGCGGGGAGGCAGACCCGGGGAAGGAGCCGGGGAAAACATCAATCCCAACTTTCTCACCTTGACGGGGACCGAGCGCTCCCGATGTGTCCCTCCCTGCCAGCCCAGCCTCCCGAGGAGGGCCGTCCGACGGCCCGGGCTCGCCGCGCTAGCCGCCCTCTGTCCCTGGAGGGGGAGAAGCCTGAGTAGGGACTCGGGTACACGGTGCCCATAGCTCCTGGTACAGCCCCCTGGGTCCCTACTGCCCGGGCCGGGCCGCGGGCAGGCGCGGCTCCGCGGCGGGGCTTGATGCGGCTGCCATGGGGCGCGGGGCTCCCCTCGGACCGCGCCTGCTGCGGGCAGCGCTGCTGCTCGCCCTCTGCCCCGCCGCCGGCAGCACCTGGATGTGAGTACCGGGCGCGGGCTCGGGGTGGGAGCGGCGCGGAGCCCGTCCCCTCGTGCCCGTCGGGGCCCGGCGCTGACGGGGGCTGCCTCCGCAGGTGGCTGGGCATCGCCGCCGCCGGCGGGCCCGACAAGCCGGGCTGCGCCAGCCCTCCGCTGAGCCGCCGGCAACAGGAGCTGTGCGAGCAGAAGCCGGAGCTGATGCCCGCGATCCGGGAGGGAGCTCGCCTGGGCCTCCAGGAGTGTCGCAGCCAGTTCCGACACGAGCGCTGGGACTGCCGCTCGCCGCCCGCCGCCCGACGCGGGACCGCCGCCCCCGCCGCCTTCGGGCAGCAGCTCAGCAGCGGTGAGTGACTTCCCCGGGCCGGGACTGCCTTCGGGCAGCAGCTCAGCAGCGGTGAGTGACTTCCCCGGGCCGGGACTGCCTTCGGGCAGCGGCTCAGCAGCGGGGAGTGACCGCCCCGGGCCGGGGCTGCCCCCGCGGCTCGGTGTCTGCGGATCCAGGAGCCCCCGGGAGCGCCCGAGCAGCCCGTCCGTGCGCCCCGTCCGCAGATCCGGGCAGAGCCCGAAGCTCTCCGATCAGACGAAACCTGCCCTTGTCTTTGCACCTTTGTTGTTGCTTCTTGTGATTTTCGCGTAGTACGTCCGTGGATGACACTGCCCGCAGATAGATCCACTTATGTTGAAATGCTTAGACTTATGTTGGGTTTATCCCCTTGTGTCATAGTTACTAAATAGGTGGGCTTATGACATATTATTTCGAAAAGGTCACTAGCAGGTAAAAAAGTCTTCTCAGGGCTCAAAATACGTGACATACTTTAAAATATATCAAATGTGCTCAGTTATGTGGTATTGATCAGCACGGTGAATCCAAAGCTGCTTTTCTATGCATAAAATAATTACGAAATTGCTGGAATTACCAACAATAATGAGCTTTTTGTATTGAGCGTCACACAAAGCTTTCCTGAAAGTTGCAAGGATCCTGCAAGTGTTTTTTTTTAGCTCCCTGGTCACTGACTGTGTGATGGATATGATTTTAAGTACTGTGGTACTTCACGTTGTGTTCATGCAATCTTCACTTTGTACTAAAACAGTGTAAAACCCCCAAGCGTTAATCATAAAACATCAAGTGAGGGATTAAAAGTGCATATTCCAAAAAAGAGAAGGAAAAAAGAAAATGAGAATTTTTCCCACTGTATGGAGCAATATGTGTGTTAGTCCTGTTCAACAGGAAGGGCTGTTCCTGAAGACCCATAAATGAGTGCCACTGTTGACCCACAAAGCTTCTCTGGAGTGTACTGTGGAAGCCTTTTACGATGGTACTGGCACCACAGGCTAATACAAACAGGAGAATCAAACAAGGAAACAGGAATTTTCCTGCCCATGAGCAGGAACTTTGGAGACAGGAAGTAAATAATTTTCACAACAGTGAAAATTGGCCGTTTCGGTAAAAATTTCACTTACATTCATTGACCACTCACTGATATTCAGTGTGCTTAGAGTATGGCTTGCTTAACGCAGAATAAAGCTGTGTGCCACATTATGCCAGAAGTTTCAGAGAATGGGAGAGGTGTAAGAAGGCCAAGCAGGTCCCTCCATGACTCTTCTGAGGTGCAGTCTAACAAGTGAAGACCTTTCACGCTGCTGTCTTTCCCATGGCCAGCTTATTCTAGGAAAAGCACATGGCCTAAAAATCTCTGGGGCTCTTTGCAACTTTTTGTGAATTAGAAGAACATCAATGTTTGCTAAATTTAGCATGAGGTAAGTTTTGGCACTGTACCAAAGTAACCTGGGATTATGACAGCTTCTCTGAGATTCAAACTGACTTTTTCTTCTTCAAATCAATATGAAAGCTGAGTGGAGAGGAAGGGGTTTGAAATGTGGCTAGTTTTGAGTTTGATTTTTTTTTTTAATATTATTCGGCTTGAAAATTTCTGTGGCAAATCGAATTCCTAATCCGATTTAGAAAGAAGTTACCAAGAATCGCATGGTACAAGTAGTGAGAAACGGCATCATTAACAGCATGGTCATGTGAAGAGACCCTGAAGTCATTTTGGGGTATGAACATCCGCTGCTTTGAGCAAGTTAACGCTGCAGACCAAGCTGTGATGATTTTCCGCTTGTAACTGTTCCCTTTGAGTAAAGACCTGGCCTGTCAAGTCCTGGTCTGTAGCCCAGCCAGGAGGGTGCTCAGAGGGAGTTATGCCGTAACATTTCCACACCTTGCTGTGCAGGCACGAAGGAGGTGGCGTTCATCTCGGCGGTGACGGCGGCGGGCGTCGTGCACGCGGTGACACGGTCGTGCAGCGCGGGGAACGTGACCGAGTGCTCCTGCGATGTCACCCTGCGGCACGGCGGCTCGGCCACCGAGGGCTGGCACTGGGGCGGCTGCTCCGACGACATCCACTACGGAATGTCCTTCAGCAGAATGTTCCTGGACCTGCCTTTCAAGAACATGACAGGCAAGAGCGGGAGCGGACTGGTGGCGATGAACCTGCACAACAACGAGGCTGGGAGGCAGGTGGGTG
Organism: Sialia sialis; assembly: GCA_009812075.1. NCBI lineage: Eukaryota > Metazoa > Chordata > Aves > Passeriformes > Turdidae > Sialia > Sialia sialis. The sequence continues at coordinate 30,505,065 of VRYO01001878.1, forward strand.
TCGCTCACGTGGAGCAGCGACTGCTCGATCACCTTCACTGACAAAATGACATAGCCAAAGGAGCTGGGTCCTTGGCTGCAGGTATTCATGTGGCTGGTGGCAAGAGTAGCACTAACATCACCAAAGGAACATGTGCAAACTCAGAATCAGACCTGGTTTTAACCAACTAATCTCTGTATGTTCAAGTAAAATCCACAAAATAAGAAATAGCTCTGCTTAAATAGTAAATTTACCTTAATTAGATATTTGATAATAAATTGCAAACTTGATATAGTCCTGTTATCAGCATAATACAATATGATTTTTGTCACTGATTATTCTGTTACTATCATGACCTGCATTTTTAATCCTCTCTAACACTAAATGAGAAGGCCAGCTGGACACAAGGCCTCATTATTCATCTGCAGTCTGTAGTCCACACCTGAGAGTGCAAGTTTAACATTGTTCAGAGGGGAAATCAAGAGTTAATGTTATCCTTAAAAATATGGGATAGAAATGGCACCTTCAAAGTAGCTCATTGTTTAGAACATGCATCAAAGAAGTGAAAGAGACTGATTTTGGATGGTTTTTTTTCAGCCCAAATAGCTTCCAATGCAGGGTTGCTGAGGAAAACTGTGTGTTTGGTTGTGTGACATTGGATTCTCCTTCCTGTCCTGCAGAGGATGTAAAATGGGGACAGAAATAGCCTATACAGGGAGATGTGAACCTGCAACCCAGTGCTTGGAGCTTACATCTGGAATGACAGAGATTTGTATTTTTATCTTTCCTTTAAAAGTACTTTCTCTGCTTTACCTTCAAGATTTTATCTTTAATGGCTCTCTCTGGGACCATAATATTTTAAATCTGTTCTGCTCAGTGACACAGCTTTAACTAAAGGAAAAAAAAGAAAGGGAAAACCTCTGGTTTTGGCTGCACGTATTGATGGACTCCATTGTGACTCTGAAATTTCTGTAAAGAAGCATCAGTGGGTTTTGCTGTAATCAACTTTCCTATCTGCCATAGACAAGGAATCACCACAGTAAGCCATCGTAAGAGCCACGGTAGTATAATTGAAAATTACTTTAATTTGAACTAATATTTAAGCTATGTAGTTGGAAAAGCAGAAAATCTTTCAGGTTCCTTCCAACCCAAACCATTCCACAAATCCATGGTACTGTGATAGAGACCCATTTTATAATTGATGTAGATGAAGCAAATTTTAACCTAAGTGAGAGCTGAGAACAGTTACTATGAGTTTAATTAGAGGCTAGTCAGCTAAATCATCTCCAAGGAAAGGTGATATCTTGCAGTATAGTAGGAGATATTAATAAGAGGGACAGAAGACTACAGTAATTTCACACTCATAAGCCACACCTGGTTATAAACCGCACTTCCGGGTAGCCAGGAAGACCACGGAATTGGTCCATAAATAAGCCGCACCGGGTGATAAGACCCACTTCTTTTTTTTAAGCGAGGATCCATGTGCAACAAAGTATTGAGTTAGTAACAGAATTGTGCAATCGTGGGGTTTAATGTCGGGTGCTCAATTTGCAAACAGAAATTTTGCAAAATTTTCACAGACTGGAGAACCCTTTAAACGCAGCCCCAGGCACCCTCCTCGTGCCCCAGGCCCCGGCACTCCCGCCCCTGCCACCCACCCGCCCTGCTCACCGGCGGCCTTGCTGCCCACTCGCCCGGCCTGCTCGCCCGCCCACGGCCCCGCCGCCCTGCTTGCCCTGTGAAGCCTGCTCCCCACCCACCCCCCGCCCACCCTGCTACGGCTCCACAGCAGCTCCCTCCCTGGCCGGCTTGCACTTCTGGGTTGGCATTTCGCCGGAATTTGTCCATAAATAAGCTGCACCTGGTGATTAGCCGCACTTCTGGGATCGGCTCGATTCTTCAGTGAAATAGGTGCGGCTTATCGTGTGAAATTACTGTAAATTATTATTTCCTTAAGGAGAGACCAAAGGGCTGTTTATCATGTTTGTAGAGTGAGATAGTTAAGGAAGAAGTATATAGTCAGCTTCCATGCACAAATATTTTGTAATTTAATAGCAAAATGTAGGATAAAGCAAATATTTTGATCACTGTCCAGAATGAAAAAGAATGTTTATTGGTGGTAGTTGGGATTTCTAGCAGCAATATTATCTGAAGTAAAGTTTACCATAACTCTCCCTTTTTATATCTTAACTGGGAGATGCTGGAAAATGTTGGCCTTTGTGTTTTGGGGCTTACAAGAAGGATATTTTAATATATTATGACCTTTTGTAATAAATACTATCATGTTCCTGGTTTGGTGTCTGCAAGAGCAGTCTTCCAGGGACAATACTTCTGTGTTTGTTTGGCATTAGTAACAGAACTGGTATGTGCAGAATTCTCTTGTTTCTCTTATTTCAGTACAAAATGTTATTTTAGACTTCCGCATCTCATAGTTACCATATCAACATATAAAAATTTTAAAACTATGTGTGTCTTTTGAGTTGTCCACTAATCTGACTCTCAGAAGATTCAGACTGCATCCTTATTCTGCTAGAAGATAAACATTCATCCTCTTTTAGCATGGCAATTTTCAGTGTGCTTAGATGCGCATACGTGAGTTGGGCTCTTCTGCTCCTTATACAAAAGGATGTGAGGAATCAGCACTATGAGTTTACTATCATTGTATTAGTATTATTTTACTGCTGGAAAAATTCAGCTCCCTTTTCCACTTGTGGAAATGTATTTGATGTGGGGCTTGTTTGGAGAGTTTGGTTTTACTGATACTTGTAGATTGGTAAGAGACTCACCAAGTTTGGTACTGTTCTTAAGTGATGCATCTCTGGTAGGACATGTGCTTGTCTTCATGAATAATCATCAATAATACTAGTGGCTGAAACTGGGACATTTGATTACAGGCATTGTTTCCTGTGACAAAAAAAAAGTACTAGCAGTCCTTGTCTCACAGCTGAGACCAGTGCCTGCAAACAGAAAGCTTAACTTGTACATGATAAGCATTAACTGGCATTAGAGGGTGTGCAAACTGTGATTCCATTGACCCTCTTCTTTGCTGCAAATCAGTCTCTGCTTTCTGCCCCATCTGTCTGTTCCACCCACCCTGGGCTGCTCCCTCTGTTAACTGCATTGGATCATCTGTCTTCTGACAGACTTTTTGTCTTTGGATTTCAAATTCTCATCCACCTCAATCATTCTTACATCTTAATGATTAATATTCTGACTACCCAGTAGTTTGTTATTGACAGATTCTTGAGATTTGAGCAAGTCTGTCTATTAAAGAGAAATTAATCTGTGTTGAAGAGATGGTAAATATCTGCCAGTATTAACTAGCAGTTGTTTCGCTACTAAAAGAGTCTTGTGTGTGCTCATGGGTGAGAGTTTGCTTGTTGCAATATTCTTATTTCTTCCAGTAGTGCAGAAAAATCTCCAACTGCAAAAGCAGCCCACAGCATGTGGAAGTATCTCCTGTGCACCTCTTTACCAGGTTTTGTTTGCAAGGGCTAATGACTATTCTACGTCAGGGCATATGCCTGCTCTTTCTTGGTAATGTTTTTGTGAATGTCTTGAATATTTGGCTTTCATAGTATCCTCCACCTACAAATTGTTCCTGTTTTTTCACCAAAGATATGGCTCCCAGCAAACACTTTGGTCATGTGCCAGCTCAAGATTGATCAAAGGTCAATACCTTTGGGGCAGAATGTGCCCCGGAGGCCTCAGTGCTCACTGAAGCCAATGGAGTAACTCTGCTGGACTCATCCTAAAATTCAGTGACCACAGTCACCGTGATGAAAAGTCCCAGTTTGGCACATAGATTAGAAATAGCCCATTTGACTTGCCCTATGTCTTGGCTGGTTTTGGAATTTTGAGGATGGCATTTGTGCTGCCTGAGCTACCAATATGGAGTCTGGGACTTGGGTTATTTTCTGGTCCTGCAGAAGGCCAGAAGGGCTTGGTAGGGTTTCAGGTCTCATATCTCACTGCAGAATCAAGGCTTAGGACCTGGCACAAATGAAACTACCTTCTCAGGGGCAACCAGAGGAGGATGTTAGATGTGTTTTGTGGTTTTTTAATTCAGTTTCAGAAAGACATAGACTGACAGCAGTTAGTATTTGTGAAAGCTGAGGGATAAGCTGAGGAATAAGGATGAAATTTAATAAACATCGTGTAGTTGGGATGTTGGGTTTTGTTTTTTTTTTGTTTTCCCCATGTTTTGGTAAAAGTAGCTCCTCCAAATGCATTGGCATTGATGCATGAGAAGTTTCAAGACAAACTTACAATAAGTTAATTTAAAATCCACACTTACTGTTAAATTTCCCAATTGCATGGATTGTGGAAATTAAATATGGGGGGAATGGCTGGTAAAATGGAAGATGGCAACCTAGGATTTTGCACAACCAATGGCCCATATTAGTCCACAGGATGACCCCAGAAAGTAGGTTATTGCAAATGTAAAACAAAGCAAAAATTATGGTATCTTGTGCTACATCTGTACATGTGTGATTTTTCAGTGCCTTTTTCAAACTCTAATGTGAGGGTTGTCACAAGACTAATTGTATGATTTTATACATCTCTAATATTAGATCTTAGAGAAGGAAGTATTGTACTGATTGTCTGCTGAGTGCTTGAGTCTGTCTCAAGATAAAGATATAAAGGAAGTTACTGCTTGTTTACAGATTCCAGTTGTTTGACGTTTGACATCCTATAAACTGAGCCAAAATTGTTGTGTGCTGCAAAAATCTTAACACAGGCTTCAGATTCCCATTGTTGGTCAGACCGTTTCTGATCAGCCCAGCCCTTGCTTCTGCGTGGGCATGGAGGAGTAACTCATCTAAGGGTATTTGAATGTTGGCAATAACTGTGGAAACCTAAAACACTGATAGTTATAAAAGTACAGTAATTTCATGGTTATAAGCCGCACCTTCTTCATTGAAGAATCCAGCCTACCCCAGTAGTGCGGCTTATATTCAGGTGCAGCTTATTTATGGACAAATCCTAGTGAAATGCCAACCCGGAAGTGAGAGCCGGCTGGGGAGGGCACCTGGGGCTGCCTTTAAAGGCTTCGCTGGTCTATGAAAACTGTTTGCAACTTGAGCACCTGACATCAAACCTCGTGCTGGCGCAATTCTGTTACTAACTCGTTACTTTGTCACACATGGATTCTCGCTTTAAAAAAAAACAAAACAAAAAAACGCAGCTTATATTCAGGGGCGACTTATATACAAACAAATCCTGTGGTCTACCCAGCTACCTGGATGTGTGGCTTATAATCAGGTGCAGCTTATAATTGTGAAATTGCTGTCATATGAATGCAACTATCTAATTGTGTTAAATAGAGCCATTATAAAACTGGCAACACTAGAAACTCATACTAGAACTAGCTATGTCTAAAGGAACAGGGCTTAAGACTATAAGTGAGAAGCACCTGAGATTTACTACAGAATACCTGAGCCAAAGACACCTCTGCTAAGACACCTGGTGGGTCTTTTGACAGACTTTCTGTGGATCTCAGAGACGTGAGCAACAGTGTGCTGCTTTGGGTGCTGAGCCATGCTGGCTGCTGAGGCACTGTTGTGTGACTTCAGCCATTCCTGTGGCCTTAGTTACAAAGAGGGTTGTGAACATTTAGTGGTCTTCATGGTAGCTTTAAAACACTCTTAAAAGGCAATGTAACTGGGCACTTATTTGCCCAGTAAATGTCTTCCAGCATAGGAAGGGTGCCATGACCTGCCCTACCCTTGCTTTCCCCTTCTGCTGTTCCCCACTCGACCCTTTTGCCCATGAGAGCCTTTTGCATTCTAGCAGTGGGAGGAGTGACTCAGGACATGTCATTCAGGTATTTAGGATCCTCCAGAATGAAAAGCTATCCAGAAATCACAGCTTTCACTATTGTGATCAATATTGCTATATTATGGCCCTTGCAAACTGCAGATGAGGAGCACATCTGAAGATCATGCCTCTCATAGTGGGGGTCCAGGCTGGAAATCTGGTTCCTAACATGTGCTGTGACTTCCCTGTTACGGAAATGGCAGTGGCAGCTGTAATATTAAATACTTTACGACCTCTGTGTTACTGATGTCAGGCTGCATTCCCGATGAACAAAGACCACATCCAAATGTCGTTCTCCCTTTGCTTTCAGGCTGTAGCAAAGCTGATGTCTGTGGATTGCCGTTGTCATGGTGTTTCTGGGTCCTGTGCTGTGAAAACTTGTTGGAAAACCATGTCGTCCTTTGAAAAGATTGGCCAGTTTTTAAAGGATAAGTATGAAAACAGCATACAAATATCGGACAGACTGAAAAAAAAGCTGCGCAGGAAAGAGAAGAGCCAGAGGAAAATACCCATTGGGAAAGAGGACCTGCTGTATGTGAACAAATCACCCAATTACTGTGTGGAAGACCAGAAGCTGGGGATCCCTGGGACTCAGGGGAGAGAGTGTAACCGCACATCGCAGGGCCCCGAGGGCTGTAACCTGCTGTGCTGCGGACGCGGCTACAACACCCACGTTGTCCGGCACGTGGAAAGGTGCGAGTGCAAGTTTGTCTGGTGCTGCTACGTGCGCTGCAGGAGGTGTGAGACCATGACTGACGTACACACCTGCAAGTGAGATGAAGGACAGGAAACATGGCCAAGCCATCCACGCCGTGTAGTGCACACAGCTGCTGCCAGGGCAGCAGTCACTGTCACCAGCTGGGATTTCAGAGGGAGCGGCCTCAGGGGGAACAGGTACTGCCGGACAATGGGTAGTCCAAGCATGCCTCGAATGAAAGGACAGCTGAGCAAACATCAGACTGCATGCAGGGACAGCTTGAACAGCAAAAAGGACTCCCGATGACACATTTGAATATGCTACTCCATGAGCAGGGACAGATGCTAAACTTTTCAAGTATTTAATAGACACTATGTCCTGAAGATCCATGTGGTGGGAAGGCACAGTGGAGAAATCTCAAGATCTCATTAGCCAGAGACTGAATAGTTAAGAGAGTCTGTGCTTTTAAAACTGGAACTAGATGGATCCACTAGACAGTTCATTTCTGCAGACTTCAGAAAAACCCACAGAGATAGGGGAATGGTTCAGCAGTTGACCACAAAGCATTTGGTTTGCAGCCGTTCAGAAAAGTGCCTTCTGCACGATGTGCAGCAAAACATTGGGAAGTGAGGAATGTGCGAGACAGCAGAGAGCTCAGCAGTGTCTGCCTGGAAAAGGAGAGTCAAGCTGTGCCCAGGGCAGAGAGGCAGGAGCACAGCTTGGTGAATGGGGTACCAAATAGCAACCTCAGAATTTTTAACAGGATATCCTTCAAATATCCAAGGGACAGGTCTGAGCAGGGACAGAAATACAGTTTAATATTTGAAGGAAATAAAATCCTCTGCAGGCATTTTCTGAGTATCTGAGCACACATTTTGCGAGTCAGCTGGTTGTCACCCCATTCTTGAATACTATGCAATAACCTGCAACATTCAACCATCTCACTTGTGGTTCACCATTATTATCAAAATTAACCACATGAGATTTAGCCCAAAGGAATCTGCCATAAAACAAAGGATTTTTTAAACACATTTTCTTTATAGAATCAGCAGCTAGAATTTTTAATTAGGTTGCATCCTCAGTAAGATGACTGCACAATGTTATTTATGGATTGGCACACACCACTAAAATATTTAAACTGTTAATGATAACATTTTCTCTGTCTCCATATGTTGGCTTAATTTTATTTTACATCTGTAAAAGGTTGTTTATTTTTATGCAGTGATTTAATGCCTGGCTTTAAAAGCATCATGTGAAAGGATTACTGTTGTTTAATTGTGCAAAGTACTATTTTTGATAAAACAAAAATGTTTATATTTTGTAAATATTTAAATTATGCAAGTTATGTAAAACGTTTCCAAAACTAATGTGAGAAGACTACAGCCCTTGAGATTTGTTGGGTAGATATTTGTTAATATTGCAGTAGCCTTTAATTGATTTTTATTTGCATGTGCTAGGGGAAAGTAGTCAGAGAACTGCATAAATGTTATGCGTTTTTTATCACCAGGGTGGTTATAACTGTTGCAGTTCATACACATTGATGAGAAACACTTATTATGATTTTCTGAATGGTCAGTTAATTGGTATTCTGCATACTTTCTTTTTATTATTCTCTTAAATGCATTTTACCAACACTGAAATCCCAGCTCCAGTAAGTACTCCCACTGAAATCAGAGGAACTTGGAGGGTTTGCAATCCCTTAACTTCTTCCATACTAACAGCCAGGTTTTAGAAACTCTGTTTGGCTGAGGCTTTCAAAGTTACTTTAAAGAATTCATTTCCTTGTTGTCAGTTATTTTCCCAGGAAAGATGGTGTCCAGATTCTGAACAGTCACTTTTTATTGGATGTGTAGGTCAGGAAAAAGGAAACAAAATCTTCTCTGATGTGGTATTTCTCTGCCTTATGTGGATTATTTTAGGAACATCAGTTCAGCAACAGTGAAGTCCATTATCTGTTATTTGGACCTTTACTCCACATTTGGCCAGTCCATCTCCATTGGTCTGACCAAATTATTATCTCGGGACCACAAAATCTGCTGTCTGTGGTAAGGGTGCTCAGCACGCCAGCAAGGCATTGTCACAGGAGGTTTCAACACCTTCTCTTGTAAACTTGAATAGGGAGGAGATAATCATGATGGAAACCCTGAAGAGAGTTGTGACCCCAGGTTGTTTCAGCAGTGAAAATAAACCCACAGGTTCCTCAGGCTGTGCCACAGGACCGATTGGCAGCATGGATGGGAGATGACTGAACAGCACTAAGTCCAGACAGAGCAGCATCAGACTCTCTGCTGAGACCATACTTGGGATAATACAATTGTAACCATTTAAATAACCTTGAATCTTATTTGAGCTCAGTAGTTTGTTGGTTTGGTTTTGGTTTTTGGTTTGTTTTTTTTTTTTTGTTTTTTCCCCCCTGTGCACTGATTGCAAGATCAGCAAGAGAAAGAGAATTGAGTATCTGCTTTGGCTGCCTCCAGGGATGAGAAACTTTCCAGAGGATGGAATGATTTCCATGCATTTTACATGCATTTTACAATGGAGTTGGACTATTATGGTGCTCTTTGCTGACCCCTACCTCTCTCCGTATATATTCTCATGCCCTGAAACAAAATTTTCATATCTGCATACTTCAAATGATAATAAACAGATGATGTTCATTTTATTAACTAATACACTACAAAACATAACACAAGGTGTAATTATCTACATGGTGGGTTAGATACTTTTGAGGCATCTATGAGAACTAAGATATAATAGAAGTCAAGACATCCACCAAGTTTTTCAATGAGATGATTCAGCTGCCAGGACCTGGGAACTTGTACTGAAAGCAATGCTGAAACATTCAAGGCTGAAAAGGATAATTAGAGAAGATTGCTGTAGCACTTAGTAGGAAATAACATTTGCAAGCTATGTTCCACACAAGACAGCACTCTCTTCCACTGCCATCCATCAAGCTCAAAGAGGAGTCATGATCCCTCCTCAGTTTGAAGTGCCTTTTTTCATGTTTTTGCATTAGCCTGTAGCTATATCATGCTGTGACCAACACTCTAAGAAAGGAAGAGACCTTTCTGAGGCAGCAGGTGATTACAGATTTAGAGATTATAGTAACTGAAATACAAGAGTAAAGGAACTGGTTTGTGTGTTCTGGAGAGAACATAGGGCAAGGAATAATGTAAAAAGATATCTAAGTGGAGAATCACATGAGCCAACCTACATGAGCAGTTAAGCACAGGCAGTGATATCTGAGGAATCTGTTTTAACCTGAGTCCATGAAGGATGCCTTAGAGCTTTGTAGCATTGAAAGGGATAACTTTCAGGGAAGGATAGCAACAGCATGGAGGAACTAAAAGTGACTTTAATGTCATCAGATATGCAAAGAAACTTCTCAAGTAGAGCATGTTTTCTCTTGCTGTTCTTCACTTTTTCACCCCCCAGGGAGACAGGAGCATGATGTGGCTGAAGCTCGGGTGTTTGTGCCCTGTTGCTCAGAGGGTGAGAAGCAGGGCTCCCTTGTATCCCTTGTACAGCATCAGGAGCCACTGACACCCCATGATATCACTGAACACATGAAGAGCTGTTCTCATCTCAAAGTTCCCATCCCTTACAGCCTTAAATCTGAAGAGGATTTCATCAATAAAAACTCCTCTGCTCAGCATCCATCATAGCCACGACCCAAGTCAGTGATGGAGGCACTGCAGCCCTTCCCATCCTCACACAGGAAAGTCAGTCTGCACGTATAGCAGCAGTATTATTTCCCCTTCTGAAATTACCCACCTGGCCTCTTGTTTTATTAATACACTTATTCTTGAAAAACACTCAGAGTGCAGCAAACCCAAACAGCTCAGGAGACATTACATACACATCAAGCATTTAGCAGTCAATTCAATGTTTGAGGAAACTAAGTGCCACAGTAAGACACCTGGAAAGCAAAACATGCTGAGCAAAATAAAGCCTTTTCCAAACTGGCAATCAGGAAACTAAGGCTGTAAAAGGGTCTGCTTTTTCCAGAGGGGGAAAAAAAGTTGAATCATGAAAGGCACTAGGGAAGGTTCAGAGGATACGTCAAGGCAGAGATCCCCTTCCATTTCTTTCTTAGGACTCCTATTAATCCATATAAAGCAGCACTAGTAAAGCAGTTGAGAGCTGTGGTTTACATCGAAGTCATCTTCAGGTGCCTTGAATCCCAGCTGGATATTCCTTGGCGAAAATTAGGTTAAAACATTCTTGTGTCCTTGCCCCCTCTTTTCTCACAGGTCTGCATTTTGAAGTAAACATATCTCACAATCTTTTTCTTCCCTTCCCTTGCTGCTGTTCTCAACAAGTCTGCAAGATGCTGCAAAAATTCCCATCACCCTGTGTAGGAAAATATGGATCCTGAAGGTTTGTCACACACAAAGGTATTTGTACATATGTACCTTTTTCTTTGCAACTGATCTCCTATCCCCAGCTGGAGAGAGGCCAAAATAGTCACCTACTCAACTCAAATGAAATGTGGATGAAGCAGCAAAGTCTCGCTGATTTCAGAGTTCATCCCAGCAGCACGATACTTAAACTTGCCCAGTCAAGGCAGAGAAGGCAGAACCAGATCTTGCAGTAAATCAATAGAGCATGATGATGGAGAAAAGCAAGGAGACGCAATTTGTGTGCCCAGTCCACCATGACTCTTAAATATTTGGCAAGAGTCTTATTAAATATGATAGCATAGAGCTGTGAGGACACAGCTTTGAGAGTAAGAGGAAGATTTCCATCAAAAATCTTAAGAATCAAATTATTTAAGATGTAAAAAAAAAAAAAAATTCTACCATTTTATTGTTTTAAAATTCATTGTTAAAAGGTTTGTTGTAGAAACAACTTGAAGGGGTTAAGAATCATATTTACTCAACTTGGATTGCTAATAAAAGGCACACATTCTCCATTTAATTTTGTATAGGAAATTTGAAATTTTTAATCTGAAGAAAGATGAAATATTCATTGGCCAAAAGAATGAAGACAAGTGTAGTCCAGGGAAACTGCTAATGCAGCCAGATAGGGTTTCTTCCTCTTAAAACCCTGCTGAGTAACTTCAAAAATAATTTTGGTATTATTTGGGATAGCAGCATAGCCAATACCAACAGAACTACTTTTCTGTGAAAATTCCAGGAATTACACAGTTAATTTTTCACTACACCTTAAGTAATGAAATAGAATTTCAAACTGATTAGAAAAGGGGATTTTACTTCAATGAAAAAATACATATGATTTTAACACATCCTCCTACACAGAAAAAACTGCAAGATTTAACAGAAACACTATGCATTTATAGCTATTTTACATTAATATTGAGGGAAATCCACATTATTAAAAAAGCTAGTTAAACACAGAGAACAACTCAGAATTCAGACTTACTCTGGTATCAGAGATTATCTATTTTTCTTATAATTCTCAATATTGCTTGAAATTTTTAGTGCACAGAATTTGACTCAAAAAACATCAACAATAATACTATTTCTAATGTATTTCATCTGTGTTAAACTCACTGTGGGCTCCTGAAAAAATCCTTTGTGGCTTTTTCCCCCATAGTACTAGCTTGAAGTTTTTGAGGAACATACCAGAATTTCTGACACAAAGCTCCAAGAGATTACAGGCAGTCCTGTGTCAGCCCTAATTTGTGACTATGGATACAGTCAGTTAGTATGGTCTAACTTAGTTTCAGGAAAAGTTCAAGCTGGCCCTACTTAAAAGAAATTCAACTGTAGAAAGAAAGCAAGGTCTTCACACAGCTCTGATATAAGCTAAAGAATAAGGCCACTTAAACTTGGTCCTTTTTTCCATTAAAAAAAAAGGATGAAGGGAACATCATCAGTTAAGTTTACAAGTCACACGTTGCAGACCCCAAGACACAACGCTCTGACATTGCACTGAAGAAGAGATTGCCTCGGCTCATGAGCACTACTGTAGCTGGTGAATGTGCACAACTGTGTACCCTGACACACCTCTCACTAGAAGGCAGTCTGCTTTCCAACAGGCTCTTTGTGATGGGAAATTCATTCCTGATGTTAGAGCTAAAAGAGGGAGCTCTGCCATTACACACATTCACTGCATGACCAGCCACTGCAGCTGAACAGCCATGAGGGAGAATCAATGGTTAAGCAGCAGTACAAAAACTGCAATAAAAAATGAAAAAATTACTCACAGTACTGCTGCTTAATGTGCTATTCTCTTCTATAAACACTTTCAAGTACAAATTCTTCCAAGCTGCTTTTAAATATCATTCACACTATTTTTATATTTACTTTAGTTCATCCCCTAAAGACAGAAAAAAATTTCTATTATGCTTTTCATGGCATATCTGTGTTATACTGTCATGTAGTCTTCCTTTGCTGATTATTCAGTTTTGATGGGGGACCACAAAATAAATTTTTAAGCACTTGGTATTAGAATAACCAAATAGTTTTAATAAAAATTGATGCTGCCATTAAAAAGGCAGAAGATAAAAATAATTAAAGCTCCTTTTTAACATATTACTAAAATCTACAATATTCCACCAAGTTTACATAGTCACAGCAACATTGCACTGTTAAGAGGTCAGTACATTTGTCACAATCTGTTTATTGTTCACATACGTAATTTATTAGCCAGTTATCTACAAGTATTTACCACAGGCAAACTAAATACTGTGCTTTTAAGAAACCTGCATAGAAATGATTGGATGTTTCTTTTATTTTGGACATATTTACAAAAAGAATTTCTATGTGTTAGCAATAAATAATCCCAATATTCAAAATGTCAGTGCTCATGCACACACTGACAAGATGGCTGCATGCTTTAAAAATAATTTTTACAGTACAGTCTCCTTCATAGCCCTCTCTCTAATGATAGCAGAAAGTGCATTTTCTTCCATATTCTTTCTCCTTTTCCTCTGTTTTCATTTAGTCTTGCTTCTGAGGGATACAGCCTTCCATCTCAACAACCTCTGGCCAGCCTTCATACTTGTTTGTGTCCTTGTTATTCTTTATATGCTATAAATGGAAAATATCAATGCTGTTAACATGAAGTCATTTATCCTTTTACTTTAACTCATAGCTTTAAGACAGGTACAGTAATTTCACGATTATAAGCCGCACCTTTTTCATTGAAGAATCCAGCCTACCCCAGCAGTGCGGCTTATATTCAGGTGCGGCTTATTTATGGACAAATCCCAGTGAAATGCCAACCTGGAAGTGAGAGCCAGCCGGGGAGGGCGCCTAGGGCTGGCCTTTAAAGGCTTCTCTGCTCTATGAAAACTGTTTGCAACTTGAGCACCTGACACCAAACCCCCAAGCTGGCATGATTCTGTTACTAACTCATTACTTTGTCGCACATGGATCCTCGCTTTAAAAAATAAAAAAAAAATGTGCGGCTTATATTCAGATGTGGCTTATATATGGACAAATCCCATGGTCTACCCGGCTACTGGGACCTGCGGCTTATAATCATGAAATTACTGTACTTATTTTCAGACCATGGACAAAGATAAAACATAACTTCTTGTGTTTTGAATCAAATATAACAATCTGTAAGTATTCACCATTTAAAGTAACTCGCTCAGACAAGTATATGGTAAAAAGTTAAGCCATACAGGGAAGAACACATTTCTAAATTTTGTTATAGATGTTTGCTTAGGAAGAGAGAAGCAAGGAAATGACCAACTGCATTAAAGCATGAACCACTAGGTAAAAATAGTTAGGGATATTAAACTTACAAGGCAATGAAAACAAATAGTGAGATTTGAAAGAACATTTTATTTGTCCACCAAACAACCATCTGCAGTCAGGTAAGACATTACTGCCTCTAAGAGTCTGCCACTGCTTCTGCACTTAGTTTCCCCTGTCTTACCAAGCTGGCAGAAGAAAACATTATCTTCCTTACGCTGCTAGTACAGAGCTACTTTTAGTAGTAATTAAAGTCAACATTGACACATGCTGAATTGTAACAGCTGAAGTATGGGAATATATTCTATTTCACAACTTTTGAGACGGCAGCAATTTAAGAGAATAGCAAAGCTAACAGGTGGAAACACCTTAACTATCCACTTATCTCTTGGAAGTTCACTGTTCTCTTTGCATCTAAAATACAACAGAAGGGCAGAAGGTTTTGAATTCTTCAGTTTAATTTGATTCATTAAAAAGCGGAATAATCTAGTTACTGGCACAGTAAGATGTACACTATATGTTTTTATTATTATTTATGAGTCACCAAATAATCTTTTTTTTATGTTTAAAAGGAGAAGGCTACTCAAGGAAAAAACCTGAAAATAACACTGTGTACCAGCACTGCAATAGATACCCATCTTGAACAAATGCATGGCATTTATAAAACATGCTATGCCTCTATTAATGCAAGCTGTTACATTCCAGGAAGTTATAGAATCACAAACCTGTTCAAATGGACTTTTAGTCTTAATTCCTTTTCCACCGCAGAAGACCCAGTTGTCTCTGAAGCCAAGGTTAGTAATGGACGTGCTTCCTAATTCAGCAATCAGTTTCCGTGCTTCCTCATTAAGCCTTGGAAAAAACAGAGGGTGTGAATAAAATACATACCCTTAGAGCTTTCATTGCTCACTGAACCAGTCTGCTTTGATCTTATTTAATATAGTTTAAGTTAGTCAATATTGGGCAAGATCTATCTCAGAATCAGATAAGGCTAGGACTGAAATCACCTGATGCAACAAGCACTGCTCTTTCACACTGTGATCTCAAGGAACCAGAATAAAAACCTATCACTACATCAACAAAAGCCAAGAACCCTCTCCTGTGAGAATGTATACATCTCAAGTTCTGTTAGCAGCTCTCCAAGCAACTGAAAAAGTCAGCCTTTAAAATAAACATTGTTTGTAGGCTCAAGCTGAAGTCTAGATAAAGTAAAAGCTATTTCAGATTAGAAGAATGAAAAAAATATCTGAAATAAATTCTCATCTGCTTGGGGCAGTTAATTCAAAATTCAGAATGGTGCCTCACAGCATGTTTCGGTGCCTGCAAACCCAAGTAGGAAAATTTTAGTATCAAAAGAAAAACAGTTCTGTTGGATATCATTCCAAAATTTCCAAATAACAGCTCTTTATTTCTTCCTTTAGGTTACTAAATGTGCCTGATTACCAAACAAGTCACAAAACTTCTGATTACTAACACCTATTGAGATATAGCTGTATAACTCACTCTAGCAAAAATTATGAAAATTGTTAAATACTATGGAGATTACTTGCCCAATCCATACTCCAACATTCTCAAGCATTAGGGCAGCTTGATTCTTCACAGTTTTGTTTCCAAGAACTGCCATTTATATTTAATATCAACTACCAGTGGTAGCTGTAGTACTGTCTGTAAGCAGTAGTTCCTGTCTGTCAGAATGACAAGGTCAAATACAGCTTCTCGTTTAGCTGTATTCTAGCCACATACAAACTTTCAAAAATATCAGCTGTAACACAATTACTAAAGCAAAACTAACCCTACTTATTATCTAAAACATTGAAGAAGAAAGGGAAGTGGGTAAAATGTAAAGTAACAAAACAAGTGAACAGAACAACAGAAGATCCAACCTTGGCTAAAATCCCAGTAAATTACTTTCGTCTTTTCTAAAAGCAGTGAATGTAAACACATTTGACTATTTACTGTGAGGATTTCATACTGCAAAGTTAGGACTTAGTAGCAGGGAAGCTACTTCTATATCAAAAATACAGACAAGTTGTAGATAACAAATGGAACCAAAAGAGGGAAAAAATGTACCACATGAACAAAAAAATTATTAGAATTAGTAAAAAAACAAAGGAAAAGGAAAGAAGTTTCCATTTTCTCTGTGAAAAGCAGTCCTTTGGATAGGATGACTTGAGGAGCATCTACACATTCTACAGTAATTTTTAGTATTTATTGAAACTGACCCAAGCTGTGAAAGTTGGAAGACATGCATCGAGAGACCTACATCCTCTTACGCATTTAGATTAATAAACTGAATAGCTTTAGGGTGAAACAGTAAAACACTGAGGCTGAAAAATACAAGGCTCACATCGGTAACCTGTGTGACTTTAAATGTAAGGATTCAGGCAAGGCTGGTTGGGAAAGGTTAAAATCCTGTAACCACCAAACTATGTCTTGGAGTTGATCTGAAGGAAGTGCTGGATGGAACAGACACCTTTGACCATAGTATTGTTCTCATCATCATGTTCCTATGTCTGGACCTATCTCAATTTACTAGCCTAAGAGAGAATGAGCTATCAGCAGTAGAAAAATCAGCATACCTATATCTGCTTAGTTTTAGTTTTTGTTGCATCCAAATCACATCTGCATTAGTTTTATAAAGCTAATAAACTGAAAGTATAGTTTCAAATCTCACAACTTGGAAGAACAAAATCGTATTAAAAGTGGTTGTGTGATAATGTGTTTTTTTAAGCATAAAACAGCATGTAAAAGTTTAAGCAACATTTGCTGTTTAAAATCAATTACATACTTGGTTGCACCATCATCATATGTTGCCATTAACACAATCGTTCCATCCTGGATGGTCTTCAGAAATTCAATAAGTGGTGCCACATCTGAAAAAAAAAAAACAAAAACGAGAACATAAAACTGCTTAATAATAACAAACAATTCTGTATTTAAACACCTGCAATGTTTCCTGCAAAGACCTTACTTTAAAGAATATTTGTAAAGGTAATATTTATATATATGAAATATTTTTTGTAAATATATCTTTTTTATAAAGATGTGAAGTGAGAGAAAGCTAAAATGCATCAGAGAACTGTTAGTTTATAGAAAGAGTTTAATCCATATTGTGTAAAGACATAACCACTAACGAGAACTACTCTGGAGAACAAGTCTGCTTGATTAACCACACCATTTCCTCCCACCTCAACTATTTGTGTTTCTTTAAAGCTGCATTCTCCTCACAGAGGTAGAGGTGAAGCACTCCCTTAACTATCACCTGAAATCACACAGTAAATGGAGTCTGGACAAGAAGAAAGAAAAAAAGCACATTTGTTTCTCTCTGACCAGTGTTATTGCACCTACCTCCTCCCCACATGTCATAAAACTTAGTATCTAACAATTCTCCTGTTTTGCCTGAAGGAAAAGAGAAAAAGAAACATTTGATATCATCATATATAGCCAAAACTATTTTACAGATAACATGTTCAACTCCTTTTACACTCTTGCAGACAAAGTGCTGCAGAAGACACTAGATAAAATGAATTATGGTAACTTTTTAATGAAAACAGTGTAGTGGTTTGTGAAAAAGTGCAGGAAAAGGTAAGAGGGAAAAAGTGAGAAGATCCACAAAAATGTTAGAGGCCAGGATGGATGTGGCTTTAAGTAACTTGGTCTAGTGCAAGGAGTCCCTGCCATGGCAGAGTGGGGTGGAATTGGGTGATCTTAATGATCCCTTCAAGCTCAGACTGTTCTGTGATTCTAGGCAAATTTCTGATTTTGCTTCAAGTGGAATCTAAAATGATTACACCCACTGGCTCTAAAACCAACAAAGAATATTTAGTTCATACATCTGCCTTTTTAAAAAGTTGGTTTTGCAAAAATAGACAGCACAGCATTAGACTGCCTTTCGTACCACATAGAAAGTCAGAAAGATTAAAATTAGCCTCATGTTTTGCCATAGACTGGAAATTGTAAGTAGATTTAAACATCCACAATAAATAGAAAAAATGGACAATATAGTATATTTCATTACCTTTTATTATTATGCTGTCTATAAAGAAGTATTTGATGGAAGTTGGAGGGTTTTAATACATACATTCATTTAAAGTTTGGAAGACAGAGAAAGAGGAGCTACAAAATACTAAGGTATTTTGGTTTTGGACAGATTGAATCATTTTAGGAAAGCAACATAGGATTAGGAAGTATTGTTCAAGTTATGCTTTAGATGATATAAATCTGAGTACAATCCACAAATAAGAATTCATGTTGCAGCAAAACGACAAAGTTCTATCTCAGTGCTCCTAGTAATTCCTACACATTAAAGACAAATATGTCAGTGCTGACATTCAGTTCAGCTTTCAAGGTAACATACAGCTAAACTTTGTAGGTTTTAATGAAAATTACAAACCCTGAACACAATTACCTAACACAATGTATTTACAGACAAGATCTATAGCAAATATTCTGATTCAAGTGAGGAGATAATGGCCTGGTCTTTCTGTGCAGTAACAAAACTGTTACAGATGCTAAAGAAGTTTGACTAAAAACAGAGCAACAGAAGAATACAGTCTACAGTTTAATTAGTGCTTGCAACATACAAGATCAAAAGAAGTAGCATGCATCTCATGCCTTTTCTCATTTTTCTGTGCATTAGGAGTTTGTGATGTATCATCAAGGCAGTCACCACAGAACTGCACGTTACTATTTTTACAACCCATTTTTAGAAGCAAAAATGCTCTGAGTTTTTTTGCTTTGTAACAAATTGCCAGTATCTGACATTATCTCAGTATAAGTACAGTAATTTCACAATTATAAGCCGCACCTGATTATAAGCTGCACATCCAGGTAGCTGGGTAGAGCACGGGATTTGTCCATATACAAGCCGCACTCGAATATAAGCCGCATTCTTTTTTTTTTTTTTTCATAGACCAGTGAAGCCTTTAAAGGCAGCCCCAGGCACCCTCCCCGGCCGGCTCTCACTTCTGGGTTGCCATTTCGCTGGGATTTGTCCATAAATAAGCCACACCTGATGATTAGCCGCACTACTGGGGTAGGCTGCTTTCTTCAGTGAAAAAGGTGCGGCTAATAATCGGGAAATTACTGTAAGCTGAATACTTCATTTTCTTGGTGCTCGCCTTTCACCACCCCATAGTATTTCACTTTACATTTCAGAAACTATTTTAAAATGTAAACAATCTTCCCCCTTAAAATATCACTTACCATTGACCAAGGCAATATTTATTCCTCTGCCAACATTATTTTTAACTCCACTCATTAAACTGAAACAAAATAAACATTTTTATTTTTAACTGGACAATCCTCTAATATGAAATATTTCTTTTTAAATAGGATCAAGTTCTAAGAGAGACACAGTTAAAAGACTGCATGTTCATGCGTACTTAACTAAAGCAAAATCTCCTTGAACTAATCTGTGTTCTTGAAGCACCACTGAATTAAGAATAACACATCAAGTATCCCCAGTTGTATCGATTTAATTTGATTGCACAATCATGGTTTCAAAGTATATCTGTATATTAAGTGTCACAAAAATTAGCATTATTTATGTAGTTATGTATTAAAAAATAACCAAATATTAATTTGTGGAGCTCAGCACAGTCACATAACCAATATTTAAATCTTTCTTTTGCAAGCACACAATGAACACAAATGTGTAAATGAGTTTAAAAGCTAACCAAACAGAACCATTTAAAATTCACATCAAGAAACAAGAAAGGCAAAGCACTTAGCTACTCATACAATTAACAGAAAACCTAACTGCAAGAAAAATAGTTAGCACACTGCTGGGACTTTAAGCAAAAGTGGCATACAATCTTGGATACAATCACATCCCCAAAACATGTCACAATGTAGGACAGAAATTTATTTACCAAACTCAAGAGGGGCAAAGAGACTGAAAAGAAGAATCCCCTTGTGAAATGGAATCCCTTCAGAGTGGTAAAGAAGAGGTAACAGGAACATTAAGATTTAGGTAGGATGCTGTGCCACCTTGGACCATGGTGGCTGTACCACTCCAGTGAGAGAAAGCTTCCAGAGCTCCTCATCCCTATTCACTGGCAATTCACACAATGTGAAGAACTCTGTTCTGCCTTCAGGCACCAAATATTCCAGCATTAACATTCTGCAGCTAGCATTAAAAGAGGTAACAAAAACAGGACAAACACAAGCTTGGAACAATTACATAATTTAAGATAATGAAGAAGCCTTCAGCTGAGATTAAAGAAAGCATCTCAGCAAAAGCACATAGCTGCACACATGTCCTTAGTTACAAACACTCTAAAAAAATGCTTAAATTACATCCCAATCATGATTTCTTTAACCTCCCTAGCTGGCTTTAGGAAGATTGCACATGTGCACAATCCTGTAATGTTCAAATTTTTTTCACATTTCTTCTACAGCAATATGATCTTCTGGTTACGTCTGAACACCTACTCTAAGCAACGCATCCTTACACACACAGCTTCCATGTCAGCTTTCTCATGCCAACTTCTTAGTGATAGGGCTAGAAACAAGAAATGTCAAAAATCTTCCTCTCTGGTGCTCTCTCTTGCACCCAGGATGAAGACAGAAGCCAAAATTTAGAGGAATGACAAACTGAATAGACCAGTATCAGAAACAGACTCAGTATTCAGAGAGGCTGTGAAAGACTATCAGATAAAGGCACTCTTGGCAGAGTGAATTTGAAAGGTTTTAAAGAACTAGTAATCAGAGATTAGAGAGTTCATATTCTTCTGTTAGTCCCTTAAGTTATACTATCTGCCAAAAACTGTGATTTAAATTAAAACTCTAATTTAGTAATTCCTGAATGGAAATACTTGAAAATTTCTGCTGAAATTCAGAATTCAATTCTGTTAGTAGTGATCTCCAGAAGTACTTTAACCACTGGAGGATCATTTCTGCTCTGATCATGTGATTTTCATATCTGTCTGAACATCCATTCTAAACAAGCAAAACACATGGCAAATAAAAATTGGAATATAAATTAATAAAGACAATGAAGTTCTGAACCCATTCTTTTCCTCCTGCAAAATTTAGCGGACATTTAATTTACCAAAAAGAACAAGAACGTCTGCTCATTTGGACTACAAAATTCTCTGCAAATAAATACCAGTAGAAAAATATCTAATACAGGTGACTAGACACTAAAACTCCACACATGCATAAAGTTATAAAGGATTCTGATAACAAAATCTGCAATTATGAATACAAGAATTACTAGTTGCTAAAGAAACGTAGTACATACAACCCTGCTATAAGGTTACTGTGGCACTATCGTGCAATTGGCTTCTTAAAAAAATAAAACTGCATGGAGAAGTTGCTAGTAAAGAAGAAAACAAAGCCTCTTCTAAAAAGTCCAACTACAATATTTAATATTCTGATGATAAATCCAGCATGTTTTTTATTAATCTGGATTATGGCCTCTCCAAATAGAGTACGGCTGTAATTTTTTTTCAGAACTCTGACATATTACTTTATACACTTGAGAGAGTTGTGCATCATCAAACACAACAGGCTGCAATGCAACAGCTTCTCACAGGAGGGCAGCCCTTCATCAGTTTTAGAATTCTTCCAACAATTCAGAGTCAACAAGTTGAGGGCTTTTAAAAGAGAAATAAAACTTCTTATGAGCAAAGCAGGAGATAATAGAAAATCAGTCGAATTTCCTGGTGGACACTTAAGACAGACATGACCAGTTCCCCTCTGAAGGAATTCAGAAAAATTTTTGCCAAGGAAAGCTGGACTTTAGAATCCAATACATGTGCACTAAAGTGCTTGCTTAGAGGACTTTTCCCAGCAACTACTTTCTTTTCATTGCTTTCTTCAACAAAATATCTATTATAGGATTTTCCTTTTTTTTGGACAGAAATAACAAAACTCTTCTTAGTTAATCAGTCAGCAAGACAAAAAAACAAAAGTAAAAAATCCCAAACAGAACAACCCTACAATCCTGAAATTAAAATATTACTTGCATTCTGACAACTTTTAATAATTGAATCAGCTTAAGTCTTCACACATATTAAGCTTCCTATATTAAGCAACCAGAATGAGACAACAGCGTGTTTTGTAACACCAGCAGAAATACCATGTTGAGATTAGATAAGCCTGCCCAAGGTCACCAAGCAAGTCAGCAGTAAGGAAGCAGGACAGCAGAAGGAGCAGCCTAGTGTGTACATGCCAAGCTGAGCACGCTGGCATGTGCTCCCCACTACACCAGGATGCTCTCCTGCAGACTGACTCCCACACAAGCCAGCAAGCTTGAGCTAAGCTCGCCTTACACAGGAGTGCTGTTAGTGCTGAAAATAGTCTTCTCTTCAAGATCACTTGAGACTAGTTTTACAGTTAGAGAGTAAAGTGATGGAGAAATGCTACCAATACTTTTTTTTTTTTTTCTCTTATACATGAATTATCCTATTTACAGTAATTCCACAATTATAAGCCGCACCTCCCGGTAGCTGGGCAGACCATAGGAATTGTCCACATATAAGCCGCACCTGAATATAAGCCGCACCTTTTTTTTTTTTTTTTAAAAGCGAGGATCCATGTGTAACAAAGCAACAAATTAGTAAGAGAATCACTGCCAGCTGGGTTTGGTGTCAGGTGCTCAAGTTGCAAACAGTTTTCATAGACCAGCAAAGCCTTTAAAGGCAGCCCCAGGCGCCCTCCCCAGCCGGCTCTCACTTCCAGGTTGGCATTTCACTGGGATTTGTCCATAGATAAGCCGCACCTGATGATTAGCTGCACTACTGGGGTAGGCTGGATTCTTCAATGGAAAAGGTGTGGCTTATAATAGTGAAATTACTGTATTCTATTACGTGGGGTTCTGTTGTTCACAGAGAAGTTGCCATTGGCTCTAGAATCCATTAGCACCAGCTGCTGTACATGCTAACTGTACTATTATAGTGTGAGCTGAGAAACAGCTTAACTGGAGTAGCTTAAATGCACGTGGAAGGCAAAGACCTCAAGTGTGACTGATATTTAAAAAAAAAAAAATTCCTTCCAACAACACTAACATGTCTTAAACTGCTGATTTTATGTGCAAAGTGATCTCAGTATTTGAAAGAGACACTTAGAAATAACCAGGAAAAATACTTACACATTGTCCTCTACACAGATTTTAGGTCCAACTACATTTGCTGCTCCGCTTGACATTTTGAATGCAAAATGCTTTTCAGGACAAGATTTAGAGATCCCACACTTGTATCTTGGAGGTTTTGTAGCTTTCAAAAGGAAATAAACCAAGATTTTAGAGAACACCACAGGTAGGCTAACAGACAAATACATTCTGAAGGAATTCAAAGAAGAGAGGAAACACAAACACTATTACATCCATAGTTACATAGCAGTTTAAAATAATCTAAGTTCCTGAAGCACCTCATTATTTCAACTTCATGTTGTCACTCTGCTGCTTGCTCTGGCGCTGTTATCAAAAGCCACAATCCAAAACTACAAAACAGACTTTACCAGAAATTTAGGAAAATCAGGAGAAGAGGAAGATCAGTTTCTGGTTGCATCTGAAGTGTAATTAAGACTTTCTTAACTATGAAAATTCATCAGTCTTTCTGTTATTAGTAAAAGCAAGTCACAGCAGTAATACATGCCTATGAATACTCACAGCGTGCAGCTGCATCCAACGCTGATCTAGCTAAAATGAAAAAAGAAAGTTTTACAAGATGTTACTATTGAAGTGTCATCTTCTATATCATATCCTATAAATGTAAAATCTTTCTGTACCCCAATAAAAACAGGCTGGTTGAAATGAAGTATTAACTACACCTGAACATTATGCTCCAATTTAAAAAAAACAAACCAACAACTCTTATGCATTAGCACAATGAAAGTGACTAGGAATCCCATCCAGAAGCACTGCTTTAATTTATTGCTCTTTGAGAATCATGGAGTCAAAAACCCACAAAGATCCAAAACATCTGAGAATTTATGGACTTCAGGGCATTGAAGTGAAATTAATTCCCTCCTTACAGCTTCACTGGGATGGGGTTTCCTTTCACCTAAACTGGAAACCTGCAGCTCAGGTGCATTTCAGCCCAACCATTCATGACTCCCTTTCCTGAGATGTGAAGAGACACAAGTGCCCCCATCATGCACAATGACACCCCCACCTCTTCAATGATCACTGAAGCTGTATCTGCTGACTGGTTTGGATGGCAGCTTACACTGCAGTAATCCAGAGTGAAAGAACACAAACTCCACCCATTTTTTGGGGTGTCTTTTTGGCAACAAAAAGCACCTTGAAAGAGAATTCTGATTCAAAATAGACTGAAATTTGATACACCTCAACTGCTAATCTTTATCTACGTAGAATACCTGGGCACATCTGAAATGTTTTGATTACTGCACATTCAACTTGAAACAGCAGCATACCCGCACAAGAGAAAAAGCCCCTCTCCAAAACAAATTCTAAATATCTTTAGCAGTAGTAAGGCAGAGCATGGATTTCTGGAAACGTGATTCAAATCACCTAATTTATTACTCTACACTAAGAATGCATTTCCAGTAAACAAAACAAAAGCAGGTAAAATTATGTATCCTTGGCAGACAAAAGAATCAAATTGATTAAGGGAGTAGGTTAAATATTTCATATGGAAAATAATGTAATACACATACTATAGAGAAAAAAATAACAAGCACACATTTTAAAAATAAAAAGAGAATTCTTAAGTTGAAGAGCCTAAGGCAAAACAAATATTATATTCTTGATAAAGGCTCAAGTAAATATTAATAAATGTCCAGAGAAAACAAACTCACTTACCAAATATGTGTCCTAAGTTTGCATCCATTTTTATTTCAAACACTTGGGATATGACATAAAACGTCAATAAAAATATTGCTATGACTACTACCAACTTTACAGCACCTGTTAAGAAACAGAATAAAGTTTCAAAAAATTATCTGCAAATGATAACATTAGTTTACCAAAATAACCAACATGAGAAATGTGTACTAGATAACATTCTGGGAACCCAGAAATAGGAAGATCATTTGTGGACCTATTATACAAAATAAATCTGAAAAAAAGAATAGGTATTATAATGTAGGATGTAACTGCACCAATCCATCAGGTTACCAGAAGCACTCTGGTCTTAACTTTCTCTACCTTCATGCTTGTCTGACACCAACTCAGTACACCAACTCAGCTCAGCAGCCAGAAGAAACCAGACTCCCACGAAAATCCAGCTTAACCAAATGAACTAAGATGATCTACCTGGCTGTTGCCCAAAATTCCTGCCTTCCCCATTTCACTTCCATGTTCTTAGTCATGAGTACCTGGTTTCTTACTGTTCACAAATACTGTCTCCCCCTGCCCTAAAAATGAGCTACCTCAGTTTTAATATATGGCCCAGACTGAGTGATTAGGGATCTGTTTATATACTGCAGCTTGGCTACTATGGCCAGGCAGCCATAAAGTCAGTATGACATTAAAAAACAAACAAACAAACAACCAAATAAACAAAAAAACATCAATTACAAAAAAACCCCCAAACCAGCAGCCAACCAGAAACAAGCATTCTCACTTACTTTTCAATAAATTTATATTAATGACCTTCAAAAAGCAAGTTTGATGACTCAAAGGCTATTTTGAACTAAGTAAGAAAAAGCAGTACCTCTCACATCCCCCCTTTTAATATACTGAAGTAGGCAGCTCTAAGTTTTTCAAGGCTAAGTTCCTGCAGTGCTGGGTGTCCAATCTACTTCCTGGGAGAAGAGATGTAAGCTCACAACCACATCAGCTTACATCAGAAATGGAAATGTATGTGATACTGCCACAAACCTCCCCATTTTTTAGCATAATTTGCAATATATTTTTATACAATACTCCACTCTTAACTGCCTAAAATACTGACTAAAAAATACTGACAGAGAACAAGTCAGGTGAGGAGGCATCTCATCAATGTCCTGCCTTCCTATCTTACTGCAGTACATCAAACCAGTTGGAAAAATCAACCTTAAGGCATGCTTCTTTTTTTTCCAGATTGCCAGCCTAATACTTTAGAAAAAGCCAAGCTTATATACTCCTGCAGATCTCAGACTGCTGCTGTGATGGGCTGCTCAGAAAATCTTAAAATAGACAGATTACTCAGCCTTCAAAGGATGAGAGATGCTAATCAATCCTCCCAAAAGGCTAAAAAAAGATAAGGGGATAGAAAAAGAAAAGAAAGATGAAGAAAGATACAAGGGTTTTTTTGCTTGTAATTTGGTCTTTTTTGTGTGTGAGCACATACATATGATGTTTTAAAACACAGGGGCAAACCTAGCTTAAAAATATTATGCTGGAACTCCAAAGATGCACTTGAAAGGCAGGGAACCATGTGTAAGCACTGGAGAAAGAGATGATCTGAACATAAGTTAAGAGATGGGGTAAAGGTTTTCCAAGCTTAAAATCACAAGATGGTACCAGATTTTGGAATGTGTCATCTAGCAGGTGGCATTTGGAGAGCATGTTTTAGTATACAGTATGTGAGATGAACAAGAATCCAGTCTGAGGACTAACCATCCCTTCTACATATTCTGAGCTTTTCAACTGAACTGCAAGTGCTCCCTG
This sequence comes from Sialia sialis, assembly GCA_009812075.1. Classification (NCBI taxonomy): domain Eukaryota; kingdom Metazoa; phylum Chordata; class Aves; order Passeriformes; family Turdidae; genus Sialia; species Sialia sialis. The sequence continues at coordinate 30,531,793 of VRYO01001878.1, forward strand.
CAAAGAAATAGTAAGAAACCTCCTAGAAGGTTCTTCAAGCATTTGAACCAAAACTGGTATGTTTGCTATAGGTGAAACATTCTGTAGGAACTTCCCTATCTAGTTTGTGGTTTTTAGCAAAAAATATAGTTGGATGGAAGGGAAAAAAATACAACTAAACATGCTTGGAAAGTGATTTTCCAGATGAATTAGGCACATAATAATTGGAGCATTTTCCAGTTCTTTATCAGATTCACTTTAACAAATTGCTCCCAATAACACATTGTGGTTATTAAAGCAAAATCAGGATTAGCGAGAAAAATTGCATGCTTTAACAAACTCTTGGAAAAGGTGTCATTTTCTTCTAGAAGAGGCACCAGTTTCTCCTTCTGCAAAATAACACTGAAACTATTGATAAAAGTGCAATACATCAGAAACTCAAAACTGTTCCATTGCTACACAGGCTATTCTACTGTGACAAAATGTCTAAAATAATTTTTTTTAATGTTGTATTAGCAAAGATCTTATTTTTACAAGCACTGTCAACTAGAATTAGTTTCTTAAAGTCTGTACTACAGTAACATAAAACTATGAAAAGGCTTTTATAGTTTTCAAACTCCCAGCAGCCATTCAGAAAGTTTGAGACTCTTAAAACAGCGCATGGCAATTTTTGTGAGGTGGGGAAAAACAGCTTCAGTCAACCATTTGCCATTTCCTTCTTCCTTCATCATCTTACAGAAACAGCAGCCAAAATATGTCAAGTCATGGGACCTTAAGCAGTCACTGCAGATCAGTTACAGCATTTTAACAAGGTGATTGTTCTTTGACAATCCCAATTCCAAAATGAGTTTCATTGAACACCAATGAAGTAGAACAGCAATGCCTGTTGTGGCAGTTAAGTGAAGTGTACCATGACAAAGATTGATGAGGATACCAAACTGAGTGGCAGTGAGCATAAACAGAGAGCCAACCGGCAGGAACACCTCGACAGACTGGAGGAATGGGCTAACACTAACAGTGAAGTTCAACAAGGACAAATGTAAAGTATTCCACCACAGGAATCATTATCCAGGAGTAAAGAACAGACTGGAATCTACCCAGCTGGGGAGCAGCTCTGCGGAAAAGGACTAGGGGATTCTGGTAGGGAAGCTCAATACAAATGGAGGGTGCTTGCAAAGAAGACAACAGGATGCTGGGCTACATCAACAAGGGCATCACCAGCAGGGAGAGATAAAGCCATTATTCCTCTCTTCACAGCACTTGTCAGGCCACACTTGTTACACTCCCTTCAGTGTTGAACCCTGATATTAAGAAAAAAGACAAAGACATGCACAATCTAGAGACAGTTCAACACAAAGATAATCAAAGGACTGGGAAGCCTGCCAGATAAGAAAAGGCTATGACTGCTGCGTTTGTTCAGCCTTGAGAAAGGACAGAGAAAACTTAGTACAGTAATTTCATGATTATAAGCCGCACCTTTTTCATTGAAGAATCCAGCCTACCCCAGTAGTGCGGCTAATCATCAGGTGCAGCTTATCTATGGACGAATCCTGTGAAATGCCAACCCAGAAGTAAGAGCCGGCTGGGAAGGGTGCCTGGGGCTGCCTTTAAAGGCTTCACTGGTCTATGAAAACTGTTTGCAACTTGAGCACCTGACACCAAACCCCCAAGCTGGCGCGATTGTGTTACTAACTTGTTACTTTGTCGCACATGGATCCTCGCTTAAAAAAAAAAAAAAAAGCTGCTTATATTCAGGTGCGGCTTATATATGGACAGATCCCGTGGTCTACCCGGATGTGCGGCTTATAATCAGGTGCAGCTTATAATTGTGAAATTGCTGTAGCACGTTCCAGTATTTCAAGAGTGGCTACAAAGAAGATGGAGACTCCCTTTTTGCAAGGAGTCACATGGAAAACAAGAGGAGTGGTGAATACAAGTTATTCTGGGGAAGATTCCAGTTAGCCATGGAAAATTTGTCACAATGAGAACAATTAGACATTGGAATAACCTCCCCAGGAAGTGGTGGACTCCCCAACACTGACCATTTTAAAATCTGGCTGGACAGAGAGGTGGGCTAGGGCTCAAATTAGAGAAAGTTACAGCAGTATGAAAATTATAGGGTAAAATACAGCTGCTACTTCCTGGATGGAATGCTGTGAGTATGCTCAAAATCTATCCCACAATGATTCCATACACACACAATCTGCAATTTCAAGCACGTGCTAAAGGCAACAGGATGTAGGGCACAGTGGAAACACCTTGGCCAGGCTCTGTTGAAATCAGATGGTACTTTGTAGCTGATAAACCTGCACAGCACCTGTCAATCAAGGGAGATAGGAGTAGCTATCTTGCTGCTGAACCAGCAGCTGTGGTGAAATCACACTCCTGAGACGAACTTCGTTCTTTTTACAGTAATTCTAATATTAACTCACACCATCCCAAAGTTAACTGCCTCCAATGCACTATCACCCCTCACTGAGCATGTGCTCTATACTTCATTGACTATATCTGTAACAGCAAAGCAAGAGAATTTTACACCAATGAGTAACAAAAGTATGTACTACTACAGTCACTTGAGATGCACCCAAAGAAGTTCATTGAAGGGTGCCCACAAGAAGACAAGGAAGTTCATTGAAGGGTGTCCATAACAGGACACAGACTAGTCAGGCACAAGGGTCTTGGCTTTCCTGGTGTGCTGACAGTGACAAACACTATAGGTTTGAGGAAATCTCCACTTTTCACATGACAACTATCTTGTCTAGACCATGCTTCCGTTAAGAAGTGATTGACTCTTGAGATCCCTTTTAACCTGCTATTCTATGATTCTATGACTTTAAAATCTTATTGTCACAACTTGTTAATGTTGTCCATTGCAGCTGTTTCATAAATGACCAAAGTCTGATTTTACTAAGTGTACTTACCTGCTATTCTCATGTTTAGTCTTCAGACAGTTAATGACACTGTTGCATTAAAACAGCCACCTATAAGAAACAAAAAAACCCATAAAAACTGAAAAACACTTCACCATAATTACACCCAAATAAAGCACTTTTGTGTAAAAAAAACCCATTAGTTTTATCAACTAGAAAATCAATGACAATTGTTCTGAATCCCTTTTTCTGAACACTCACAGTTAAGGGAAGATTTAAGATGGATTTGGGGTGTCTGTTTTTATTTGTTTCTCCCCAAAACAAGTGTTCTGAAAACACATTAATTTCATCTAATCCCCTACAAATTCAGTTTAACTTTCAGTCCTTCAATTTGTTACCTAAGTACTTACCAGCATTCTATATAAGCAGATTTTAGATTCCTAAAGCTATGTGGTAGAAGTTAACAACTCTACCTTCACTCCTTCAAAACCCTACCTGCTTCTGGCTGCAAGTTGCTATTTGGCAACATAGCATAGCAAACTATGCTTTGGAGATAAAATATTTAAGCATTTTGGTGTCTAGGATACGACATAAACCGCATTCAACACAACTGAAAGAAGGCCAACACTTTGATCTGTGCATTACAGAGACATAACAATATTTGTCACTCATAAGTTCAGCCGGAGGAATAATATGATAGTTGACAATGACAGAAGCACCAACCCTAGCACTGCAATTATTTCAGAATAAACTAAAAAACTGCTCTACGCAAACAGTGCCTAAGCATCCACAAGCTTCTTGAGAAGAGCATGTCACCACAGACTCAAAGTGGGCCACAAACTCCACAGGCTCTGAAGAAAAGCTCCCACTTCCTCCTCAAGTAAGCTGGCTCCAGGGGCCATACCAAACCTGCCTTCTGCTGCAGAGCCAGAGCTGCTCCAGGGTGGCTCTGCACCATGCCCCTGATCAGTCCTGCTGGGCACACACTGCAATGAGCCTGGAGATCTGGCTTGACTGTCCCCTGATTCAGGGATCTTGTTGAATCCTCTATACTAAGGAACATTTAAAAACATGTAATCAGCTATCCCACTAATCCAAGCAGCTGTCCCCATCACTAAAGCTATAGCATCCCTAACCCTCTGCAGTGCCATGATTTTGAAAAATATCAAAAACATTATCTTTAGAAATCATTAGAGAAACTGCTGTTATTAGAAACACAAATTATTTGGAGACAAGCACCAAAGCACCAACATAGTTCTCACGGTCTGTACTAACTAGGGAGAAAAAATTGGTATTACGCAGAAAACCTTTTGCCTTCACTTAGTTCAGTAATGTCAAGCTCAGTGATTTGTGTCCAGATCCTCTTTCCCAAAATCTCAGTCTTTGTGCTCTATTCCTTCACGTTTACAAGAAAACAGTCAGCAGAGAAATAAACAGGAAAAAGAACTGCATATATAGAAACATTTATTTCTACTCTACTCAAATTTGAAAATATTTATCACCAAAGTTTAAAAGCAAACAAATGTTTTTGAGTGCTAATGTTGTACTGTAAAGGAAATGTCACAGCATATTATAGACCATAATATATCCATTTAACTGTAGTCACACATTATATCCTCATATAATTTGTTTCAGTGAAAGGCTAGTATTTATCTGTTCTGTAAAGGCAAGACAAAAAAGAATCTGTCAGGGCAGACAGATTTTAATTTTATTCTGTGAACAGAATTATTCTAGGCTTCTTCTTCCAGATACCCAGATATATATCAATGTTACAATAAACACTGACTGTACTTTGAACAACTACAAGCTTGTTTTAAGTCTGCACGGAAAAAAAAAAAAGAAGTTTGCTTTTTGGTTTTACTCTGAACAAAAACACAACCTCAATTCAAAGAATGAAAACAAGAATATGAACATCAGAAAGAAGAATCTAAATGAAGCAATTGTATGATCTAACCTTGACTGCTTTTATGCCAACATCCCCTCTCACCCATCTCAGGGATCATCATTTGTTGCAATCAACAGATAAGAACGTGCATTCTTCTTTATGTGTGTTTTGATTTAGAAAAAGAAAAAATGAGTATGCTAGGCCTGATTTTGAAAGGAATTTTAAAAATATAGTTATTCTTTTTCTAAATTATAGTACACTGAAAAATCATTATGTTTTATTTACCTCATGAATATGCAGTATAATATAATAATACAGTAGCGCTACAGTACAGACAAGTGTTGCACAGCACTTTCCAGCTACAAAAAAATAATTTATGGACATCAAATTCCTTTTCCTAAACTTATTATCTAAGCTTGTTTTTTTTAAGTATTTCAAGATAAAACAAAAATAAAACATGATAACCCTTATAAATGTTAATGGACCATTACTCCACATCTTTGTTATTACACTTCATAACTGAAATGAAAGAACTGATTAGAGAATTGGTTTGGAATTTTTAATAGCACACATTTTAGGATTATTTAAAAGCAAAGAACATGGGATCACAAATGAGCTTGCTCAAACTCAGATGCACAAAACCAATACCAAAACCATTCCTTTGATTGCTTCAGAAATGGGCCAAAATAACACAAGCACTATTTTTCTCTTATTTAAGATTCCGTCAAGCAGAGGCAGAAGAATTGGAACCTTCATCTCCTCCTGACTTGAGTGTCAAGTAACACAAATAATCATTTATTACTGCACCATTCTCTGTCAGGCAGTACAAAAAGGCTCCCCAGTATCACTCAGAGACTGAGGCAGAAGGTGCAGCCCATGGCAGGGTTTACAGGCAGTGTCCTGATGAGTACAACAGAACCCTATAGAGATGCAATGACCAAGGAAAACACCAAAAACGGGCAACAGAAGTGATCAACACCTTCAAGCTGCAAAGTAAAATGCCTAGGTTTGGGAAGCATTATGTGATTTAAATACAGATTTTCTTCAGATTGTTTTCTTAGCATAAAACTTAGGAAGTTTTTCAGTCAAGGTCTACAACTTGGACAGCAGAAAGAAACCAAAAATTCTTTCATGCAGCAGTGCCTTGAAATGAAAAGTTATCCACAAAAAATTCTCTCATGCAGCAGTGCCTTGAAATGAAAAGTTATCCACAAAAGAACCTGAACAGAAGAAGACATGAAATTCAATTATAAATCCTTCTTGAATGCTGGCATGTCATTGTCCAGTTCCCTGCATGGAGCTGCACATCCATCCATGCAGAAAACAATTATTTATTCTGGATATAAACAACTAGGGAGAGGATATATGGAAAGACAGCTGGGAGCTGAGGTTACTGCTTGCTTTATTCCTGCATCCTTGTGCATCCAAAACAACCTCCATGACAGACTATAATGTTTTCCATAGGGCATAGAAAACAGTAGCTTACGATAGAAAAAAAAAATAAATTGAAAACTAAGAGAAAAACAAAGGGCTTTCCCCCACTCTGCTCTAGTGATTAACTTGTGTGCTATGATATACTCAACATAAATACAAAAAATTAAATACACAACTCCACAGACTACTGCAGGTATTTGTGTTCATACCCAAACTAGTTTCAATCAGTAGACCAGCAGATGCTCGCTTTTAAAAGTAACCTGTGTCTCTTGAGGGAACTAGGTTCTTGCTGGAGGAAGCTTATAATATGACTTCATTTAGGAAAATTACAAGCCTATAATCCTTCCAAGCCAACCATCATAATGTTTTGTTAGATGATGTTTCTAACAGACCAATGCTGAGTTCTTTCTACATTCGTGTGTTAGAGTGGACATCATGCAAGTTTTGAGATAATTGACAAATTAACAGTTCCTATTAATCCTACCTCACTGACATAACACTGAATGAAGTGCAAATTTCAGTCCCAAGCTGAATGCAATTCAATTTGGTTAATTCTTTATCAGGCTTTTCTCAAGATTTGCCCAGAAGCAGTGCCATGGGACACACGTCACTAGGACAGGAGGACAGCCTCTGCCCTACTTACCATGCAAACAGATGTGGCCACTTGCCATAAACTTTGGTTTAAAAGGGGTTTCAACAAGATTGTAATTAATGTTTTGAATGTAGAGTAATGTAGATTAGTCTATTTCATTCCCAGGATAATAGCATTTCCATTAGCAACTTGATAACATGAGTGGATTATGCTTACAAAATGAGCACACACAAACATGCAGAGATGAGAGGCAAGAACTTAGAAGGTCAAGATAATTTTGAATTCTGACCTTGGCTGATTAGGAAAAGGTCCATTCAACAACAATACAGAAAGTAATGCACTCCAAAATTGACATCAAGTGCTGCAAAACAAGCAGCAGAAATGGAAAAAGGAGATTATAGCAGCTCTCTAATATTGGGGTCAACAATGTCATACTGCCACAAAAGTGTAAGTGTTCGTTGTGAACTGCACTGATAGCACTGCTGTGTATGGAAAAAACAATTTATTCTACTCTGCCTAAATAAACAAAAACTACACTGTTCTATGTGCTATCTTGACTTTTAACTAAGACCCATGCACAGTTTTTTTTCTAAGTCTATCTCAATGCATAATCCCCAAATGGAAGAATCTAGATAAGAATTACATGACCTAAATAAACCAACTAAGGGATAAAAGAACCAGGACTGCTTTGTAAGGAACTGTGAAAGAGAGAAGTCAGGATCAGACATCTTTATATCTCATCTTCAAGGTGTAATTCTATAAATTTTTGGAAATAAATATATATATTTAGATACTATTTATAGCAAAACTAAAATATCTATTAAAGACATTACTTTAAATATATATTTTAATAATTCTTTTAAAAATGCTAATAAGAACTGTTCTCAGAATTCTCTGGCTGCTGCTTACCTATTTGCAGTTATATTCAAGAAAAACAACCTTACAGTTACAAGTATAAACAAAAAATTTAAAAAGAGACCGTAAATCATCATAAAAGTTTGGAAATAGACAATTTTTCTTAACACAGTCTACAAGGTGTGAGCTAATGTCCCCTTCAATATTAAGCCCACATTTTTATACTGCAAATACTGTACATGAAAATCTGTACCCAGTTATGTAATATTAAATATGTGGCAGCCTGAGATGCTTTGCATTCAATTCAGGGGGAAAGTTTTCCCCCAGACCAGTGTTTGTCTACTTTCCAGCAAGGTCAAATAATGTTATATCTACTTTTGTATGTATCTGCGATTTGTTCATTTGAACAGCATACACTATATTGCACTTAAACAATATTCAAAATTACTTAGCACCAAAAAAACCTCAAAACCACTTGAGCTTTTGTTTTTATTTCCAAGACTTTAGTAGATCAGGACATTGTCTTTTGTTGTTGCTGGGTTGTTTTTTTTTTTTTTTTCCTTTTTTAGCACAAACTTCATTACTCGATGATGAGCAGATGCATTTTATTCCTGTCAGAACTGCAAAAAATCCTTCAAACAAAAAAAAAAAAAAAAAATTAGCTTTTCATATAACCAATGAAACAATATTTTGTTTAATCCAGCATGTCTTGATAAGATATTTCAGTGTGTTGTATTCAAGCAGTTCAGAGAAGTGGTTTTTTTCCCTCAATATTACACAGTGAATTAGTTTTGCCAAGGACAGCATTAGCTACTCTTATGTGATTTCTGGTTTTAAACCAGTGGTTGTGCCAACTTGAATTATATGCCATGGATAGAAGAGCTGAGACATTCAAAATCATTCAAGACTGTTTTATTTAAATGCAGGAGGCATTTTCTTATCCAGATTGCTTGCTTTTCTGCTAGGCTATGAATAGTTTTTCCAATATGTTTACAAAATTAATTTCTTTTTAAATTAGTGAAGGACACCCATGGAAAAGAATTGTATCTTTCAAAAAGTAAACACTATAATTCAGTTGTATAATCATGCACCATTTGTGTCTTTTGGAAACACAGGCTATGATCCCAGTAGTTGCTCTCTACAGGCAGTACTCCTACATCCATACAAATTCTTTGAGGTTCTGGCAGAACTCCACATAGGGAAAAGGTTTGTCCACACAGAAAAATTTAGACTTGGGAATGTATATTTTCTTTTCTTCTTTGTGATAAATGGTACCATGAAGTAAAATTATAAATTTCTTATAAAAATGAGAATTCTTATAAGAAAAATGCTCATACATATCAAGATTCATCTTGGTATTCCAGAAAACTGAATCAGACCCAAAGTGTTTGCTTATAATACAAGATTTTATTTTACTTCTATCAAATTATCTACAACAAATGAATGTAGATAAATGTAGGAAATGAAAACCCAGCTTATTCCAAAGTTAGAAATAGACAATCCAGCTATGACATGTTGCATGTCCTATGTTGTGACTCCCACTCTGTGGTTTCACTTTTAGGAAAGGAAATACGCATGAGAAGCAGTATTGTGCCTGAGTGTTCTGAAACTTGATGTGCAAAACAAACCTTTCCCAAATGACATGTCAAATCACCAACCATGCAAGCTTTTGCTAGTGGCATCAAGCCAGTACTTTCACCTTAGGCAACACACAAACTAGCCAGTCTCAAACACTGAAAAATTCTTCTGAATCCTGAGAAGCTGAGATAAAAGTACTGAGGCATTCTTTCTTCCCAAAGAGAATGAAACTCAACCCACATTCCTTCTGTAATTAAAGCAAAACCAAACCATTCCAAAGAAAACAAATGCAACACATCCAATCGACAACAAAAAATATTTAGCCATATAAGCACTTAATCCATACTTCAAAGACTGTACTCAATTATTTAAAAAATTTACTGGTCCATATAGTTCAGAATGTGATCTATGGTCCCTAAAACCCACACTATTTATGTGTGATAATGTAAATCATACAATTGTTGCTGACATACCTATTGAAGAGAATCTTAGCTCTGTGTTTCAAGGGGTTGGATAATATCACATATTGAAGTTCAGAAAGATAAAATCACAAGGACAAATTGCTGAACTTCATTCACCAACTTACTTCCCCACTTCATCTCAGCAAACTACATAAATCTCACAATAAAGATTTAAGAGAATGAGGTACCTCAAACTATTTTGTAACTGAAACAGTGCTGTAATTACCACCTGTTCAAATTATCTGTTTTCTGTAATACTTTTAAGAAAAAAATTAGGATCTTGATTTCATAAGACAGCAAAGTCTGTTCAGCTTTTCCACAACAGGAGTCAATAAAGCTTTGCAACACATTAATCTGTGGGATCACCAGGTCTCACTTGAAGGTGTTCCCAGAATCTAGCAGATGTTTCAAATATACAAGAGCATTCACATCAATAAAAATACCAAGCCTCTTATTAGAATATTGCATCACTATCAAGCAATATTATTCTGCCCTGCTATAGAGCAATTCTCAATAGAACTACCATACCAAAGGATACGTGCCTGAAGAACAATAAATAATAAGTAATAACAAATAAATAATAAAGTACAAAAATTACTGTGACTTCACAGAATGGCTCAGGTTGGAAGGGATCCCAGTGGATCATCAGGTCCACCCTCCCTGCTCAAGCACGGCCATCCCAGAGCTCATGGCACAGGATTGCATCCATATAGTTCTTGAATATGTCCAGTGAAGGAGACTCCACAGCCTCTCTGGGCAACCTCACTGCACAGAAAGCAGCTCTTCCTCTGATGAACTCTATTGAGGTGGAACTTCCCATGCATCAGTTTCTGCCCATTGCCTCTTGTCCTACTGCTCAGCCACACCAAGCAGAGCCTGGCTCCATCTTCTTGACACACTTCCTTCAGGTACTGACAGACATTGAGGTCCCCTCTCAGTCATCTCTTCTCAAGGCTAAAGAGGCCCAGTTCTCTCAGCCTTTCCTTGACAAAAGACACTCCATGCCTTAACCATCACTGCTGGACCTGCTCCAGGAGCTCCATGTCTCTCATGTACTGAGGACTTGATAAAACCGCATACGACCACCACATAAATTTACTTGATGGTATGGTTATGGAACATCATTTCACAGAGGCCCATTTTAAATAAATTTATCAAGCAAGCAAGAAGAAGAAAGGAGCATTATAAATACTTCCTCTGCTGTTCCAGGTTTATTGCAGGGAAACCAACTGGCTCCTCCACACTTCTCTCCAACCACAATAAGACTCTAGATAGCAGCTTTAAGGTGTAAGGATAAGATGATCATCCTTTGAGAGTCATTTACTGCACAGACCACTGCACCAACCTCATCCCAGAGATGCATACCAGGACTACAAACATGGCAAGCCATGGAGTTTGTATATACTTTGCAAGGCAGATAGGATTAAGACCACTAATAGTAACAAGGGGCATTTCCATACACTGTAGGAAATAAAACATAATCTGTTGTACCCACCAAGCATTTAGGTTTCTTTTACAAAAGCTCAGCATGTTCTGCACAGCCCCTTTCCATCGACTTACCTGCCACGTGAGGTAGCATTTGGACAGGTTTTGGCCCTTTGCAGGATTAAGAGAGCATGTCACTGGCTGAGCAGATCACCCAGCAGCTCTGGGAAGAAGGGCAGCAGCAGGCTCAGCACACAGAAGGGCCATGCTACGCCTACAGGATACTGCCAATGGGATCACACTGCATATATGGGAATGCTGCTGGTGCCTGATCACCCCAAGTGCATGAGGCATCCAGAATCAAAGTACTTCTGCAGTGCAGGCAAGTCATTGCTACTTGTCCATATTAGCAGTGGACAGGTGATGATTTGTGAGTGATGAGCTTGAAGATGGAGAAGAAGTCAGTCAGTGACATGATTCTTCATAGCTCTAGAGTGACTCACTTCTTCCTACTGAAGACACACAAAACAGCCCCAAAACCTGTGGTTTCTAGGTTTCTGAGCATGAAGATATCAGAACAAAAAATCCACAAGCTACATCTTGGCCTGGTGTAATATTACAGCAGCCACACCAAAACCACAAGCCATATCTGTGAGGAATAATTTCACAGAAAATAAATAATCTAGGGACAATGTGTTCTTTTTATTTATTATATATTTACATAATATTTAGTTAACAACTGGTTACACCCACTAACTAAAATCCAACACAGATATTTTCTATCCTTTCAGATGTTATAATCGAAGCATCATCATGAGTGGGGAAATCTAAAATTATGCTGCATAGCAATTCACTGCATATCATTACCTATGTAGAAATTTAGGAACATTAGGAATGTATAAACTCCTTTGAGGAACAGCATCCCTCAGTGACAGTGACCTTATCACTGAGACCCTATGCATAGCTGAAACAAAGATATGCTGATATGCAACCACTGATACTCTAACAACTCCCAATGCAATCCCCTCTGGATTATGCTGTTCTAAGATAAACTATCTAATTGTTACAAGAACTTCTTTAATAAACCTCTGCCTGAATCAACTCAAATGCAGTTCCAAAACCATTCATGTGTCACTGATATTCAGCTGACCAGCAAGCACACAAGCAGCCGTGGCAGCTCCATCAACCACCTACCCAAGAAGGAGTATCAAAGCTGATCCAAAAGCAGCATTAAGTGTCTGGGAGCAGGTCAGCCTCTCTCTAGCAGCAGCAATATTAACAATCACGAGCTTAAGCGTTTGTGAAATTATGACTCAACTAAGCGGTGATACCAAAATTAAAATAAAATAAAATAAAATATAAACCTTTGCTACTAGGAGATGATTACTTCTGAGACAAAAGCCAGCTGGAGAGAGGGTAGGAGAAGGGAAGGAAGCCAGCCAGTCCCAAGAAAGCAAATCTTATGAATAGAGGGAAGACTGTCATGTATTTCCAGGCTAAGATTTTAACTGGACTGTGATGAGAACTAGCACATGTTTGTACATATAAACATATTGTGCAACTTTCTGCCACTAGTACTGGCTCAACAGTCACATCAAATGCAAGGCAAAGTTTACTCTAGCAGCTCCCTCTGTCCTGAGTCTTACAAAGTTTCTCCTCTCTTCTGCAAAGACTGTTCCACATTCCTCTTGGCACTGAGGATATGCGAGGCCAAGGCTGGAAAATGCTACAGTGCAGCTCAGTGTGCAAATTAAGATACAAACTATTTTTGTATTATAAAAATACAGTACTGTATATGAGGAGCAAAAATAGTTGAACAATTCCAAAAGAGTAACTATTGTTAATGCCCTGTGAAAACTTCAATGTGATAGAATTTCAGGAACCTTGGGTGAAATAACATTTAATATAGTCATCCACTACTTATTATAAACATCAATTAACTACTGAAGAAGGATAAGATTTTTAAATTTGTGAATAACATCATGAAGCAAGTAGATGGAAAAATATCACAGGGTGGAATCAGAGCTATAAATTACCCACAAAAATATTAATTTATTTTAACAAAAACGTTTCTCAAGTCCTCTCAGGATGAATATACTCTTAACAAAAGCATGAGGAGGCTCTTCTTGGATTCATGGTTAAACAGAATTTTAGATGATGAAGCAGGAATCCAGGAGCACCTACTTATAGGTTACGGATGTTTAATCTATGAAATACTAGGAAATAAGGTTTCAAGCAGCAATACCAGTTTAAAGTTACTTCCTCATTACCCTTCTATTGTGTCCTCATGCCACAAGACCTCAGGCACACACATTAGGAAACATATTAGGAAGCATAAAAATTGAGGAGATAGGCGAGTTCACCTGCCAGGCTGCTCCAGCTCACATGATTTTGCTCACTAAGGAACCTTAATGCAGTAGAAGAGAATATAATTTAAAACAGATTAGAGGACAACTTTCAAGAGTGTCTAGAGGCAAAGTGCAGCAGCACTGGGCTGCTAGCTTTGCTCACTCATGTCATGATCTCACTGCAAGACCATCAGATTCCTGATACTAATGCAAATTAGGGGTTTTTTTTGAGAATTTATGTACAATCTTGGTTTCAGACTGTTCCTTCCAAACTGAAAACTATTGCAATAATTCCAGTATTGTTGACAGCAAAAGAATTGTCACAGCTGGCCACTGGCAGGTAAAACATGGAGCTTTACAATAATTATGCCTCAAGTCCTACATGTCAATCCCCTGACTTCACTGGAGCTACAAGTTTAAAAAGTAGAACCTAAGTTCTATTTGAATTACAAATTGTCTTTGATCAATTTAAATCTTCAAGAACAAGTTCTCTGGGTCTGCTGTGGATTCATTTTGTGGAAACCTAATCTTCCGGCTGCAATATAATCTGTAAGCAGACAGGTACTTTTGCACAGTATCAATCCATCTTACAATTTTATTAGAAAAAAAATAAAATCTGTTTCCTGCATGTTAGTATTTTCCCCCAAAACCTGAAAACTAAACATTCAGGAATTCACTTCTTAAATACTAATTTTCCAAAGTTCCACTAAAACGTTAAACTCTGTGTACATCATCCTTCTCTTCTACAAGCACTAACAGTTCTCATTAAATGGGGATGGTTGCACTCCAAGAGTTGTACTCAGTGTCCAAAGGACTAGAGCAGTGTGCCTCAGAGGTTGGGATTGGGATGGTGATTAGACACTGACACAGAGAGGTGGCAGGTAATCCATCCCTGCAAGGCCAGGTTTAGATGAGGCTTTAAAACACCTGGTCTAATGGAAATAGACTGTCTTTAAGGGCCCTTCTAACCCAAGCCATTTTATGTAGAGCATTTTATGTACGCCCTGAAGCACTGGGGCTGCTTAGAGAGGCTGGGCAGGAAGTCGTGGGTCTGAGAAGCAACTATTACCTGTTTACTCTGCACTCTTACTGGGTGAAGTGGTCAGGACTTTTGCAAAGGGATGGAAGCAATGCCTACAAGAAAACAGGCGCTTCCTCCATCCTGAAGTGATTAGATGCTATTACATGAGGATGGCAAGCTATTAGCTTAAGAGCCTACCTGCAGGCTTAAGGTAAGTCACAAAACTTGTTCTGCCACACAAACAACTATGCAAATCAATAGTCAAAAGAGATTTCTTCATTCTTAAAAGAAACCCTGAAGGGAAATATGTGCTAATGAAGATACTCATACCTTGAGAAGTTTCGAAAGCTTTAAAAAAACCCGAACAACACGACAGTCATTAAGTAGCCATTTCTGGTGTGGGTTTGTGGTTTTGATACTTTTTCTAAATAACTCCCCAATTAGTATTAAATAAATACTTTGTTAAAAGAGAGGAACAGACAGCTGCTTCATCAGCAAAGAGCCATCACAGGCTCCAAGTCTGTGAGGCGTAACAGGCCGTGCAGAATATTTAAAATACCCGGTATAGGCAAAGGTCTTCACCCATGTCTGGAGTTATTACGCTGACATTTAACCGCTTTTAAACGTGAGAAAATAGGAAGATAAACAAATCAGATGAGTTCCATAGCCCCTTAGTGGCTCAACCAAACATGTGATTTAACATATGGTAGCATTTACCTAAGAGGGGGAAAAAACAATTTCTATGTTTTCCTACTTCAGCAACTCAGAGGCCAGTAACCAAAGGCACACAGGATGCTTCGAGAAGTATCTCACTGCAAACAGCACATTTAACTTCCTCAGGAGTTCACGGCTGCCCTCTTTAACGTTTTAGTTAAACAGGAGCTGAGCCCTACAACCCACGAGCCACTCCCGGGAGCAAGGCGAGGGAACAGCACCAGCGAGCTGACTTTGTCTCAGCAGGAAGGGGCTGCCACGCTGCCAGGTTTCACTCATTCCCCCGGACCGGGCCGTCCTGTCGGCCCGACCGCCGCCACCCGCCGCCTCCAGCCCGGCCCTGTTCCCTCGCCGGGCCGGGCCGGGGGAGGAGCGGAGCACGGGACGGACACGCCGGTCCAGCGCCCCCCGCCCGGCTCTGGCCCGCGGCCCCGGCCCACCTCGCCCTTCCCGGAGCGGGAGGGGATGGGGGAAGGGCCGGGCGGCCCAGGGAAGGGGCACGGCTGGGGAAAAGGCAGCAGCGGGGCCGGGGGCCGGCAGCCAGCGGCTGCCCCGCGCCGAGGATGGCGATGCGCGCCCGGGCAGCGGAGCCAGCAGCGGGATGCCCGGCGGGAGACGGGCCGGGCCGCTCCCCGCCAGCCCCGCGGAGATCGCGAGCACTCACCGGGGCTGGAGGGCGCGGACTCGTCGCGCAGCGTCCCCTCGGTGGCCGCGCCGCGAAGGCTGCCCCGGCCCGAGCAGGAACCGAGCGGAGCCGCCGCCGCGCAGCCGGAGGAAGGCGCGGAGGGCGCACCCGCCCCCTGCCGGTGGCGGACCGGCCCGCCCCGCCCCGGGACTGCGCGGGATGCGCGGAGCCACTCCGACACAGCGTGCCAGCGCTGCCCCTCCGACACCCTGCACCCTGCGGCCGGCCTTGGCACCGAGCTGCCTCTGCTTGTTTTCTGTCCTATTTTACATACCTTTCCGTCTAATTTTTTAATTTTTTTTATTTATTTTTTTTTTACTGATTTTCCTCTAACCCCACCATGAGTTGGGGTGGGTAGGGAGTTAGGGGCATTTGGGGTGGATGGGGATGGCAGCAGGAAGAACAGCATTTTATTTTGTGAAAGATTTCCACCGGCCTAACTCACTCAGCTGGACTATTGCTGGGCTAGGTATCAAAGTGCCGGGGAAGCAGAGCTCCAGACTCTGTAAATTCTACTATTGTCAAACCAGCAAGAGAGCATTTTTACAAAATCAGTGTGGCACTTCTCTTAGCGGGGGACAGAGCCACAGACGAAATGTAGGGCATACTGCACATCATCGGTGTCAGGTAGACAAAAGGAAGTTTCCGTGTCTTATTTTAGTGACTTCTGGGCAATAGATACTTCTTTCATTGGCTTTAAAATAGCATGCTTTGAGACTGACCGGTCCTTGGTGTGAGACGGTTATTTGAACATCAGTCAAGTAATTTTTTTAGTAAATTTTCACAACACAATGAAGTTCCGGGCATACTGTAATGTCAAAATAAGCAAAATGCTCCCAGTGGGAACATTGCACAAAGGAAGGTATTTATAGCTTTTAGTTCTAAATGATGATATAGATATATAATAATTTGACAGTTAGTGCTTAATATATTAACCATGTACTAACATTAACCATGTTCCCCTGATTTCTAATTAGGTGGCACTGTCCACAGTAACAGATTAGTTGGTATGCTAACAGAGGCTAACTCCTTTGATAAGCAAACGTTTGCAATTGAAACAAACATTTTAAAAAGATTACGTAAGTACCAATATCAAACTATTTAAAGAAGAAATAATATTATCTGCACAATAACCAATACCTCAGAATACATCCGTATCAAAGTCAAAGAAACAAATTAGCCTGGAGAACAGCTGAAGTTGAATCCTGTTGATTATTGACTCTGCTGAACAGGTGCCACAGCACACAGAGGGTGTAGAGTCATGCTTTCCTGAAAACATGGAACCAAAGGAGCATGCCAGCCTTCCCAGCGTCTCAGGAAGGCTCACAGGTCCTCTTTTCCTTAGGTATTTCTAATTTGTCTTGTAATTATCCCTTTTTTAATATATTAAAATTGCTATGCCCATTAAGTGGAGGTCTTCCTTAAGAAGTATAAATATCTATTATTATCTGTAATGAACTGACCAGTTTTCCTTCTGTAGATTGTTTGTCATGAAACTAAATGTGTTTCATAGCCACATATATTCTAAATCTTTCATCATGACCTAATATGTTCTAAATCCACAATTTTTATTCCAAAATGTTTGTATTTATCTAATGATAAATTAACAAAATAACTTGGTTTTATGATTACACTAGGTAGGAAAACATATCCTATACCTATTTATTTTGCAAACATCAGAAACCAAAGTATCTTAAGAATCTGGGCACACTGGACTTGAACAGAGATGACCTTGCTGGCCTTATTTGCATCTTTGACAAATTTCTTTGCTAGTGTCTCTAGCATATGACCTGAACTTTCTTGTCTCTCTCCTAACTACATCTTGTTACTAAGTGAAATCATAGCATTGTACTGTGATTGTTTTATTGAGAATGAAAACATTTTCTCCATGTAGTTGCAGGAAAACTAGATGTACTGCAGGCCTCATTTAGCATCCTAGGGATAAGAGGGATAATTCAAAATAAAGTAAAATATAGAAGCAAACCCTTTCAGGGGCTTTACTTTTGTTCTATTGTTTATTGCCTCTGGCAAGAGATGTTCTGTTAATTAGTCATCAATCTTGATTCTCAGTTCTGGAATCAAAGCAGTTTCTAGTGACTTTTAAAAGTACTATTTCCCTGTAAGCCTAAACTTCATGTTCATATGCTATAAACTAATACTTCTTCCCTAGCAAATCTTTAAATGGCACTTTAAATGAGCCAAACTCAGATTATGGCAGAGATCCAGCTCTCCAAAACTTGGAATATCTGTGGCACAGAAGTTACTTTTCTCAACACAGTAGAACAGCCATAGGTAACACTTTGCATTTGATAGCACCAGTATTACAGTGCTATGATAAATAAAATGCAACCCCAAGGCCTCTTTTAAATATTATAGAGAGGAAAGAAAAAATGAATAAAAGAGAAGAAAGTTCCTTAGAGAATGCTACAGGCAGTTTGCCTTTAAGAAATTGGAAAATGTGATTTCCACCAAGTTGTGAGTCTTTTAAATATAAATAGAAACTGAAATGTGTAAGTACAACATGAAACTCATTCCTGTCTGCTCTCCATCTCTTCCAAACATGTGAGAACATGTATGAAAGAATCTTCATTAAAAGGATGTCCTGTTGGCTTTCAGACTGGTTTTATAGACATATACAGTGGGGGTGTGTGTCTGAAAGAGAACATATTATTTAGTGTTTGTCCAATGATGTGGTGGAATTTAAAATAAACACATTCAGTATATATTTTCGTAACTTCACCCTCTTGCTATCAAAAGTTAATTTTCAAGCAGCCAAAATAGCAGGTCTGATATGAGATGTCTGGGTAACAGTGGGTATGGAACTAAAATCAGTGCTCTAGTTTCAGATGAGAAGTATGCGAGGAACATTTTCCAACTGAGGTTGTATTCATGGAGATCAAGAACAAGCATCACCAGCTGGAAATTGTGGATGTCCTGAGAAAGACAGACTACAGATTGTATTGTTCATGAGCTGCATTGTAAAAGGTCATGAGCGCCACTCTGAACATCTTGTGACAGCATGAGAATTCTTCCACACAATAAACCTCCTCCAAATGTAACTCTTCATCATAGAAAACATATGGAGTTTGCTTCCAACTTTATTAATGTTTCATTTCAGCAAGATATTTTTCCTGATCCACAGGCTCTCAACTAGATCCTACCTTTCCCAAGGCAGAACTCCATGCATTGCTGCTGCTCTCTCAAAAAAGGTCAATTCCTCCCCTCCCTCCCAGTCCTCACTAAACTGCCTTTATCCTGTATCCATCAGCTGCACCACTCCATGTGTGAACTATGCCATCAAAGTGACCTCAATGAGATATTGTAGCTCTGCAACTGCATTCAGACCTCTAATTCCCACTGCAGATTCTCCATGCTTTATATATTCATGTACAAGCATGCCAGATAAGGCACCAGGTTGAGATAATGTCTCAGAAAAAGATATGAGTTTTTCCATAATGCCATACTGTTGGCACTCTCTTATTGCTGTGTGTTCACTTAAGTTGACCTCTTTCACTTTGTTCTGTTTATCACACCACTTCCTTAGTTGAAGGTAGGCCATAATCTCCCTCCCTGTTTTGTCATTCCTAATTTACAGCTCTCCTCACCATGCTTGCCAGTCATGAGACTGGCAGAGCTGCTTTAGCTTTCCTAACAGAAACAACCAGTTGTTCCTAGTAGTTGTTGACGCTCAGGACCTTACAACCATAAAAACCAGATCCCTGTTATTGATGCCAGCTGATGATCTGCAGTGTCTCCACTCCTCCTCAAGACCTGTTTTTCCTTTCTCTGGCAGGATCAGCCAGAAAACCACCTGGCCCACCATGTCCTTGACCATCACTACCAGAGCCTAATACGTTCACAGCTTCCCATGGCCAATATCATTGGTACACATTTGGAAGAGTAGCAAAGGATAATAGTCTAAGGCCCCCCAAGTCTTTCTTCAGTATGTGTGATACAAGCCCCAGCAAGAAGAAAATGCCCTTTGCCAGCAGGTGAGGTCAGCACATGGGGACCTTCTTCCCCATAGCAGGGAGTCTGCCCCTGCTCTCACTTGCAGGTTCCACCTGGTGTTGTTGCAGGTTCAGCCTTAGCTGTTTTCCTGGGCAAAGCTCCTGGACCCCGCTGCCAGGACACTCAGTATTTTGTAGATCTGCAGATAGAAGTGGGAACCTTCCTCCACAGGTTTCCAGCCTTCTTTCCCCCCACCTCTGTGAATGTGTCAGGAATGTGCTCTGTTTTTTACAGCACATCACAAATGTTGAGAGAGGAATTGATGGACAGTCTCTCCGTGTCCAACCCCACCTTAGTGCTTAATCAAGATAACCACTCCCTGTCTTACCAACATAGAAACCGTTGTCAGTAGTTATGTCTGTGTTTTTCTAGTGGGAAGGAAAGAACATAATCTTCTGAAAAATCTCAGGGTGATGGGGCAGAAAGACAGGGCAGCTCAGCAAAAATTTTCAGGATAGAGACTGTATTCAGGCCCCTAGGTACTACTATTAAAAAAAATTTAAATCCAGTGTATCCAGAAACAGAAAGCAGCCTGTATAATTAGGATTCAGCCAGCTCACACATTTTTTACCCAAGATGGAATGACCGGATCCCATCCATCTAATCTTCAAGTGATGAGTAAGATAAAAAGTGCAGAGGCAGTGGTGATCATTCCTTCCCTACTGTCATGCTTGGCTAGACCACAGAAAAGAAATCGCTTCCTTAGCTAGATTGATTGGCACAGCCCTGAAAAGGGGGTTCTAGCTCTGACCACAGAGTTACAGAACTGGTACTGGAGGCATCTGAATGTCCTTGAAAGTGAAAAAGAGAACTTGGACAGCAAACACACTTTGGGTGAAGCAGACCAAAATGTGGAAGTTTTCAGGTCAAAAGGATTTATCTAGAGACCAGACTAGGTTCAGGCTTGTACAGACAGCTCAAATCTAATGAAAGGATCTCTGATAACTGTGGAAACTGCAGGAACAGATACATGGTGATGCAGCAGAGCTTACGTTTCACCAGCCATAAGATCACACAGCAAAAAGTGGTCTCTTCAAGGGCCAGAAGACACAGTATTCTGAGACTAAAATACTGAAGCTATGGCAGTTTGGATGCTGAGGTTTGAAACCATTGCTTTGCAGCTGTGGGCAAAAGAACCAGAAACACGAGAACTTTTGGGGTATCATGGAAGTTGCTGGCTCCTCATTTAACCCCTCTGATGCTGCTCACTTGCCATCTTCACATGGGTGTTATGCCTCTATGTATCTATGTAGCAATGGTGTTGCTGAGCATCTCAGAGTAGCACAATAACATTCATAAGGAAATGCAAACAGACTCTGGCTTCTCCTGCTGCTAACCAACTCCTGTCTCCAAAGTTTTTCTGCCTGGGACACAATTTTCACCTTTTCAAGTGATAAAACAAATGAAGTGAAGACTGCTCACCACAGGCGAACAGAAAACCACATGGTGGTTTTCTGAGCGCAGCAGTTTAGGTTGAAAAAATATTTCTCATTGGTTGCTTTCTTCTGCTATGGAGTTGGTATAATCACTTCAACTCAGATGTCTTTGAAGGAGACTTATCTCAACAGCCAAAGTGGTGTGGTAGGACACAAACCAATTTTAATAATAGCCTGATTAAGCACAGTACCCTGTCAAAACTGACACCTCCACTTTCTTGCAGCAGGACAGCAACTTCTTATGCAGTACTTTGAACTGTTTTCCATGTTACTGGCTTCAGTAGTGTACAAGCCTACTACTATAGATTTTCTGACAAAAGAGTAGTATGACTTTTATTGAATTTTATAAACATATATTCCGCATGAAACATTTACAGATAACTTGCATTTTAGTTCAAATAATGACACTGAAAGAATGTTTGGTTTGTTTTGCAGCAATGTGGTATACAAACATGAAAGGAAAGAAAGAGCTCGTGAAGTAGGAGAAGGTGCAGCTTGTAAATTATTACAAGGTGGTGTTTTGTGCTCTGCTTTTGCTGGGTCTATTCACCCAGTTTGTTAAACTTGTGTTCAAATTTCAACTCAAATAATAGTTTGTAGATTGTCCAGACAGAAAAATCTCCTATACCTCCACCCCTGCTAAAAAATGCAGAGGTGCACAACATCCAGAGGAAGGCAAACTTCTCTAAAGCGTGAATTTCTACCATCAGGTCTGCACAGCAGGCCATGGCCTCTCTTGTGACCCTGTGTCTCTGTAGGAAACCTCTCCAGTTCTATAAAATGTGATATGCAGTGTATATGCACAAAATGTCTTGCACTTCTGAAATAAAGTTCTAACAGTCCCTTAGAGCAGCACTCCTAAAACAAAACAGACAGCAATTTTGGGTTTTGGTATTTCTGAATACTACTTAAAAATAATCTAGGCAAGACTTGAATTCTAAACTTTTATTTCTTACAATCAGTCTTTCATCTTGCAAACAGAGCATAAAGGAAGAGGAAGGAAAATACTGGAGGAATGGAAGTTCTGCTGTTGCACAGTTTCCAGGCAGGACATACTGAAATTAAAGTCACTTCACACAGACTAGACAGAATTGGTACTGTAATAGATTTGTGTTACAAAGAATCTTTAATGTACTTTCCTGCTTGAAGCACTGTATTTCTGCTACAAATTCACTGAAGGTATTTCTCTGAGTAAAACTGTTTAAATTATCCCTAAATCTGTTCCTTTTAGAATTTGCTAGAGCTGATTTGTTGATCAGATAAAGACACTCATAGTTGTCATAGATGTCAGCAAGAAACTGAAAGGGGACTCAGGTGGTCTCCTAATTCACCTTTCTGCTTCCCATCAGAATCATGAAACTTTCCTTCACACTCTGGTGAGGCAGAGTCTGGTCTCTTGAAATCATCCATACCATTACCTAGGTATGTTTTTGATCCTAATGTCTAACCTAACCCTTCCTTGTAGTGCATGCTCATTTCTTCCTCTCATCTCCAGTGGTGACGTACAGAGAGCCACATATTTGCTTTGCCTCTGCTATTCTTGTTTGTGCTATTCTTGTTTGAAGACTTTTTCTTCTGCTTTCTCTCAGCCTTCCCTAAACAAAACAATCACACTCCCTCTAATTCTTACAGAGAATGTCCTACAGACATCCAGTCTCCTTCTCTGGATTACAATTTCTTTGAAACATGGTAGTCAAACCCCAATATAGCTTCCTATTTAGCCATCACCAACAGAAAATTATCTGTGGCACAGAGTACTCTTACATGATGTTTCCTTCCATTATTTTACCACAGCAGCTTCATTTACTTTGTGACCCCTACAACCTCATCTGGGGATCTACCACACTGTTGAGAGTTTCCAGTCCTATATTTATGCAGCTGATTTTTTTAACTCTAAGTTGGAGCTTTTATTTTTGTATAATTTCTACTCTCTGCCAAGATATTTTTGAAGATATTCCTGTTCTCTAAAACCCTCACAGGCTCTTACAGATTGGTGGTAGCTCCTTATTTAGCAAAGCAATGCTCCATCATCTGGAGTGCCAATGGGAGTGGTGTTCTTTACTGGAACCAGGACAGGATAGACTGCTTGGAATAGCAAAGGGATTTTGGCACAACACAGCTGAGTGCATTTTTCTTCCAGCAGTATTGCACCTGTGCCAAGGAAGTTTTCTTCAGGTCTTGAGTGCCAAGATTACACTTGAAAATCTCAAAAAAGACCGAGTCCACAACCCTCCTATTGTATTACAGCCACCACATTTCTCCTATCTGCATGGCCTGTTGACTTGGTTAGATTGCTTACCTAAATAATTTTATTTCTCTTTAGCATGATAAGGCCTCTTCTGATGATTAACTGAGGAAAGATATTTAGTCTTTGTGGTGTTTAAAGAAACAGTTGTTCTTCATTAACTGAATTCTCATTGATTTCGCATCAACAAATGACATTAATCTGACATTTGCCCACCTACCAATAAAATATATTTACAGTCACAGAGCAGTTTTTTACTTATTACCATTTTAGAATTAAAATAACCAGAAAATCCTACACTTTTTGAACCTGCTTTTGGGGCTACAAGATTTTATTTCTTGTAGTATTGTTAGGAGCTGTCTAAGTGAATAAAAACTGCTTACAGAAAGATATACCAGGATTTCCATAGGAAATATCCCTTTCCTGTATTTAGGACTAATCTGGTATTAATGCCTGTCTTTAATCAGAGGCAGGCTTCTAGTTCAATTAATTGTTCTGAACTTAAGAGCATTTATGGACATTTAAGAAACGCCTAAGTAGAGAGTAATTAATTATCTTCCAGTATCAGCTTCACTTTTCCCTAACTGAAGCCTGAATGATGGAGCTGGAACTTAGATTTCAGCCAGAGGGTGGGGCTTCTGGAGCAAAACCTCAGAATCAAATGCCACTGAATGTTCAGAGTGCTTTGCTCAGACTAACCTGATCCTACCAAACCATGTGGGAGTGGAAAAAATACCCGACAAATAGAAAAAAAAAACAACCCATAAAAATAGCTTTATCTACTTCCAACAGAGAACAATCTGGCTAGAAAAATTTTAATGAAACATTTCTTCATCAGGGTATGCCATTCATTGAAATCAAAATGTTCCACAAAAGAATTTCCATTTTTGACCAATTTCCAATGAAATCTAGGCAGGCTTCCAAGACAAGTGAGCCTGCCAGTTCTCTTCTTAACAGACATTTGGCTGGTTCTAGGAGATCTTGGGCTTACAGACTGCTTTGCCTTGGGTTTGACAGAGTGCTGAGAGCTGGAAGAGAAGGACCCTCCACTTCGTGGCTTCTTGGCAATCCCAATTCCCCAGACATGTGGGGGCAAGGCTAACAGGCTTCCCCAGAACAGAGGCATCATGCCATGAAAAGACTCAACACTCCTTGGTTTCATTCCAAATTTTAAAATAATAAAATCTTCTATTGTATTAAAAAAAAATTTGCATTTCTTCCAGATGCTCTAATGAGTCTATTCCAGATCAGAGCCTAATCCTTTAAGCTTGTGCATATCTATTTATTACAAGCTGTTGTATCAAATTATGCAGATATTAATGGAGTTTCTGCAGGCTAACTATAGATAGGCATGCAAATGACAAAGGCCACACCTTAACATAAAACAAGGCAGTAATGCCCCTGTTGATGTGGGCATATAACACTGTTATTGCTAACACTTTATTCACAGTACTTAATAACTGACTTCTTCCTTCAATATCTCTTTGAAGTACTGATATACAATATTCCATTTTAGAAGTAGAAGAAAAATATATGGAATTGTTATTGGTTTTTTAGAACCACAAAACATATTAATATGACCGGTTTACTATTTCACTGTCCAGCATATTCTATTAAGAGTCTTAGTTAAAATTAAATGCCTTCTTTTGTGCCTTAGATTATTATTCAATTCTGTCTTCAGCCATAGAAAACAACTTCCTTGCCTGTTCATTTTGGCTTCTCACATGCTGGTCTTGCAGTCAAGAGACTTACAGCCCTTACAGTTCAGCTCACAGAGCGAGTGTGTGTCTGTTTCTTTTCCAATTCTATGTGATGCAGTTGCTCCTGTCTCAAACTCAGCCTAACATGGCAACATGACCTCTGTATTGATGTTACTTTGCCTTGGTGATCTGTACAAACAGGAGAGTAGAAAACAGCTATGGAGATGGCAGTGACTTCAAAGCCACACCTGATTGCTTTAAAAAAAAGTTATTCGCTCCTTATGAGTTTCATGGTTGTTTGGTATTCTCACACTAAAATGTTTTGGGGAAAAGCTCCAATGTCTTTTTTTGTGATGTCAAATACACAATTAGAATTCCTAAATGTGATGAAAACTACAGCAATTTCACAATTATAAACGGCACTTGATTATAAGCCACACCTTTTTTTTTTAAATTTTTTTTTTAAAGTGAGGATCCATGTGTGACAAAGTAACAAATTAGTAACAGAATCGCGCCAGCGCAGGGTTTGGTGTCAGGTGCTCAAGTTGCAAACAGTTTTCATAGACCAGTGAAGCCTTTAAAGGCAGCCCCAGGAGCCCTCCCCGGCTGGCTCTCACTTCTGGGTTGGCATTTCACAGGATTTGTCCATAAATAAGCCACACCTGAATATAAGCCACACTACTGGGGTAGGCTGGATTCTTCAATGAAAAAGGTGCGGCTTATAATCATGAAATTACTGTACTAAAAATCCACTAAATCAGGGTAATAAGTGGCCTACCAAAGAGTAGGGCTTTGGTCCAGGAGAACATTTGGAAACTTGATGATTGAGCTAATAGAAATTTCATACCGTTGTAAAAGCAGAGGTGTAAAGTTCTACACTGGAGCAGGATTACCCCATACACTGAGAATTAACTGGCTGAATAGCAGCACTGGTAAGAAGGGCTCATGGTGGACATCACAGTGGATAGGAGGTTGAGTATGAGCCACTAACGTGTTGATGGGGTAGAAGCATGTCAGGGAGTTTGTCCAGCCTGAAGAAAAAGCCAAGGGAGTAATACAGTTGCTGTTTTACCCTGTATAATGAGGGAGGTTTTAAAGGTAAGACAAGGTAGAGTCTTACTTTGAGTCAGAATGGACCAGTCAACCTCCACATTTCTATGATTCCATTAAAACTGTATTTTCTAAAATTTTATTTGATGAACTTTCAACACAATTGTCTAACTGAAACCAAGACCCTGGAACTTCCTTTATTGCAATTAACCAGGGTATTATGGTAGGATATAGCATGCAAAAAAATGCTCTGTTCATGGTTTTTCCTGACCTTTTGTCCACAAATATAATATTAGCCATTGTCAAATACAGAGCTAAAGGGACCATTGACCTATCTATTAAGGAAAATACTGGTTCTAGATTCCTAAGGGAAATAACAATGGCTCTTATGCATTTGTAGAATATAAATACTTGTTGAAATTTATAAAAATGTCTGTCTTCCAGTCAGCAGTCACAACTGATAGATACAGTATGTTCAGATACTGCCTCTGAGGCAGCATGAAATCCTGGTATTATGCAACATTCAGGAATGTTTTTGTATCAATTTCAGTGCAGCAGCATTCAAGCATATAGTATCTATCTGCCCATTTAAGAGATTGTAAAACAGTGCTAATTTACCACTCACTTGACTAAAATAGAGGATACGAGCATTTTAGAAACCAAACTATGCAAAATAGTGTGCCTTTTGAAGGAGAGATATGTGTTGGCAGAGTTGAGTCATGAGTGCATTTACCATTGACTAATACTCCCTGCACATATTAAATGAGTTTTAAAGAAACCTCTTTTGCTGTCATGCAGAATACACTGCCACATGATGAATATGGGGGAGATGCTGACTGCTTTGAAATCATAGCAGACTTCCTGCTGCCCTTATTAGCCAACATGACTCTGAACCACACGAGGCAAAATTTTGACCAATGTGAGCAAGAGCTGCTGGCAGAGTTATATCTAATATCAAATTATCTGTTATGTGGTGATTAAACTTTATTTCTTGCTTAATCAAACATCCAGTCATGTTATAGGATAACAACTATTATGCCATAGATGGAGAACACAGAGTGACTGGGAAGCAGATGAAAGGCTGGTATCTGAGCCTACATAAAAACTGAGTTTTTTCTCTGTGTTACAACATTCTTAGGCTAACCTACGCTCAAGATTCTTGCCTCAAGGGTGATCTTATTTCTTGATCTTCTATCCAAAATACTGGGTCTCCAATTTTCATCTCTTTGACTTCAAAACAAGTCCTTCTGGAGGTAAATTTTCATGTACTCTGTTGCAATATTTTGTATTTAATGGGCTGCTATTAAATAGAACTCTGGGATTTTTGTTAAGCAAAACCTCTGTGTGGTTTTGACTCAGTCTGAAATCTATGTATCTTTCGGCTCCTGCTACTATTTGTCTTGGCTTGCTTCAACAGGTCTAATTCCTCTGTATGTTGCAGTGCTTGGGAGCTCCACTGGTGGCTTTTCATGCTCTTGGATAGGATTTTTCAACCTTGGAACTTGAAACTTCTCCAGGATAGAAACAAGAAATATTGGGTTCAAGAGCGAAACAGGGAGTTATTTTTTTCTGTCTGACCAGGGAGTCAGCTGCTTCACACAATTGACTACCTGGTCAGTCAGAAAAACACAGCTGAAAAGGCATTTAATAGGTATAAAGTCAACTCGGTTCAATTTGGCACAGAGTTGAGAACCAACCCAGATAGTCAGAGATATCAGTGAAAGTTTAGTTACACTTATCCTCAAGTTTAGTCACCTATCCTCATAATTTCTTACATGGGCTTCCAGTCCAATATATCCCCTCAGACTTCCTATTCTCAGTTTAGGGTATAAAATGTTTAAACAGTTTCCAAGCTCTCTGAAAATATCGAAGAATCTAAATTGGTTTCATTGTAATGTAAATGGTCATCATTCCCCAATTACACTGCAGTCTGGCACTGTGGCTGAGCTTGCATTGGGACCATAATCAAAAACTAGTCTGCAGCACAGCTCTGCCAGGCACTGCACACTCTTGCTTTACCAAGTTTAGCAGTTAGCTTCTGCTTTCATGAATCACCTTCTGAACTACTGGGGGTTTTGCCATTTGTCAAGGATTTCTAGATATCTCAGTGTCTGCATGTCCACAAATCCAGGATATATAGTCACTTGTCTAGTGTTTACTTGTGGAGACACAGCCTGAGAGGTTTATAGCATATGGAATCCACTGTGCAACTGATTTGTGCATGCATTGGAAATAAGACTCATTTTGAACACTGGTTGTGCAGCTCAGGAGTTGAAGTTCAGTCTGCACATGCACAAGCTGTGTTGTGTCTGGGGTACATCAGGCTCCATACACATGCAAACATATGATCCATGTCAGTCTGAACAAGGATTGTAGAGATAGTAGGCGGGGTTGAAAAGATGACAGTCTTCCTCTGACTTTGTTGTGCTCAGAATGACATGCTGCTCAACATATGCTTGCAATATCACTGCTTTCAGGCAAGGTAGGTCCTTTCCCAAAGGCTGCAAGATAGTTTGAAATCAGAGGGCCAGGGTGCTCATCACTAAGGAAGAAAACAAGTGTTGTCATCTCAGTCTCATACCCTGGTAAAACCTATGTAAAACTTCACAATCACAATTCAGAATAAATGGTTATACATTAATTGTTGCTTCTGTAAGACCTGAGGGAATACAGCATGACCTCCTCCTCAAACCTGTATGACCAAGATTTGCCACATGATCAGAATAGAAAATGTGTCATATGAACAGACATCACTGTGGCTATCTGCCTTACATACTTGATAGCCAGTGTGTTGGAAACTTTCCTGACTTCCTATAAGGACACGATGCTGTTGTTTTATCCCAATGCTTTGAGAGCTCTTTCACACAACACAAAGCAAGGAACAAAACATAAACCTGTATATCAGACAAAAACAAAACATTAGGCTTCAATGCTGAAAGAAATGAAGAAACAGCTAGAGATGCAGTAGCTGTTAAAAGTACAGTATTTTCTCGATTATAAGCCACACCTTTTTCATTGAAGAATCCAGCCTACCCCAGTAGTGTGGCTAATCATCAGGTGCAGCTTATTTATGGACAAATCCCAGCAAAATGCCAACCCGGAAGTGAGAGCTGGCCGAGGAGGGCATCTGGGGCTGTCTTTAAAGGCTTTGCTGGTCTATGAGAACTGTTGCAACTTGAGCACCTGACACCAAACCCCGCACTGGCACGATTCTGTTACTAATGTGTTACTTTGTCGCACATGGATCCTCGCTTTTAAAAATAAAAGGGGGCCTTATATTCGGGTGCGGCTTATATATGGACAAATCCCGTGGTCTACCTGGATGTGTGGCTTATAATCAGGTGCGTCTTATAATTGTGAAATTATTGTAATTTTGTTTTCTTCATATGCAAGCAAACCACCAAACCTGCCACAGAACTTTCTGAGTTTGAACAGGCTGTACACATACAAGCATGGTACAGTATATTTCCATTGTGTAGAAGGGCTAGTTTTGAGTAACCTGAGCAATAGTGGAATCATGGAATGGTTTGGATTGAAAGGAACTTTTAAAGTTCATCCAGTTCTAACCCCCTGTCACCCTCCACTAGACCACATGGCTCAAAGCCCTGTTCAACATGGCCTTGACCACTTGTGGGGATTGGACATCCAAGACTTGACTGGACAACCTGTTCCAGTGTCTCGCCACCCTCATAGCAAAGGAATTCTTCCTAATATCTAATCTAAACCTACCCTCTCTCAGTTTAAAGCCACTCTTTTGGGTCCTATTACTAGCTGTCCTTGTAAAAAGTACATCAGAGGGTCTTATGAGAAGCTAATATAATTACTGTTTCTTACTTCTTCCTTTTTACTGACACACACTTGTACTTGGAAGTAACAACATGGTGTTGCATCATCAGGAAATGCCATATTATTTTTTCCACTAGACTGGTAAAGAAAACTGTGAAGCAATATCAATTCAATCTGAACTGCAGTGGCTTGAGGTATGAAAGTCTATACAGATACAGGTTTTTCCACTCTGTTTTGCAAAAGTAGTCCAGTCAGGATGTAGAACTGGTAAGCTGTTCTGACTCCCAGCATGGGCCAATTGTGATGTAAACATAGGCCTGTGTGTGATAACTGTCTCAGTTTTCACCTAAACTACAGATTAAAAAAAAATAGTTTCAATCATACTGTGCCCTTTAGATCTTCAATTTAAGACCTCGAATAAAAAGATATCTAATTAATTTTTTGCAACTGTTGCTTGATGAAAGGAAAATTAATATGGTGGTAGCAGGTTACAGCATTTAACACTGTAGCCTTGACATTTCTTATTAAATATTTAACTGCTGGAAACTTGACAAGCATCTGTGAAAATTAAACCTGTTTTTGAGAACACAAAGTTGATACTGTAAAAATAAGAATGAGGATATAGATAAAATAAATGTTATAAAGTTGTCACATAATTTTTTATCTCTAAGACAAGGTTTTGATTTTTTTTTTTAATATTTATTTGAATGCATATTTTTCATGTGGGGACAAAAGTTTGTAGATTCACTAGAATACATGCATTTAATTCACAGACTGGTTTGTGAATGGTTTAATTTGGTTGGTTTCTTTGTTTTTTTTCCAGACTGTACGTAATACACCCCTTGTATTTTTAAAGAAGACTACTTTTGAAACATGGTGGTCTAGAAAAGGCAAATGGGTGAAAAGAATGAGAACCTCACAAAGATACCAAAACTTTCGTCTTTCATGCATGACCTCAGTATAATTTTCTTCTGCAGTGATACTATAACACTAGGAAACATCTCAGTTGTTTTACTTTTGAGAATTAAAACCTGGTATTGATCAAAGTCTCTGTAGGAATTTTACCTGACAATTGGTGAAACATGGCAAATTAAGAATTATTTCTCTAGTTCTAGTTATTAATGTGCTATTTTTTTCCATGCAGATAATGAGATTTATGATAAATCAAGTAAATTACCTAAGAATCTTCAGCTCTTTTATTGTGCATTTTTTATACACTGCACTTCTTTATCCATATTTTGCTGCAGCATATGGGAGCATTTAAATTTTGATTGTAACAAGGCCTAGTAACACCTAGGTTTTGGAAGGAACCTTGGCAGAGACTGCTTCTCAGGGACAGCTAACACAAGTTCTATCTCTAGTTGTTTCTGAGGACAGCAGTTAATTACTTTCTGTTCAGTATATTCAATCCCGTGAATAAGAGATCCGATGAATTTTCCTAGTAAGGGCAGAAATACCAGTTTAAAAGCTTATTAAAAGGACTGTGGCAATCTTGAATGAAATATCAAAAGCATTAAAAGTGGATGAACAGCATTACATACTTGGTATTGTTGTATATAAATAGTGGAATAAGGTTCCTTCGTACACACATAGAATTTATTAAGCAATTTATACTCTGTATTATTCTTTCTTAAAAATTAATCCACGCAGAATGTCAGATCTATAAAACATCACACCAACAGGTCTGCAATTAGAAGACCTCTGTTCACCCCAGATGGAAGTCAACCATTCCTGAAACAAGTCTCACTCAGGAACATGGATTTGTGCCCAGTGACTGTGGTGGAAGGAATAACTTTTTTATATGTCCTGGTAAGTCATTTAGCAGGTTCACCTCATTTT
>VRYO01001878.1:30583031-30601207 GCA_009812075.1 Sialia sialis
TTATGGGGGAAAGCAAGGGTGGTACCAAGGGGGAAATGGGTTACAAAGGATTAATGTGGGTACCTGGGCATGGTGGGATCACTGAAGCCTTTGGGGATAGCTCACCATGATAAGGAAAGATGTGCCAACCCAAGGAGCATCCTTCCAGGAGGGTTGAGATAAGCTAATCATAGCCCCTTCAAGGGACACTCCATTCAAGGGACATCCCTCCAGGGAAAGGCCACGGGCAGGGCTGTGTCAGGTCCATGGACCTCTACAGTTAGGTGGCTGGGTGAGGGACAGATTGGTGTCAGCCAGTCATGCAGAAAGAACAAAACTTGTGGAGAGAAGGAGTCAGTGCTTTGTGGAGTTGCTTGTAAAGAATGGAGTCAGTACTGTGTGGAGCTGCCTGAGAGAAGCTCACTGAGAGAAGGCATGAAAAGATTTTAATAAAGGACTGATGGTGATGCCAGTCATGTCAGTCTCAATATAACTACCATGCTGAGTCAATGTGGATCTTTCTGCAATCATCATCTTCACCTCTTTTCAAAGCTAGTCCTATTTATGAAAGATCTGGTATTTATTTAGATTCTTGTCAAAATGTGATCTGTGGGGATTGATCTTCTGGGGATATTAGTGGAATTTTTTATCCCATTTTTAGTGAGAGTATGTTCACAGCACAAATGTGAGAGAGTTATGTTGTGTGTTTACTGAATGAGGAGTAGCATTTGGAAAATGACTGAGGCTCAAAAGTATTTGTCAAAAGTAGGCTGTGTAAAAAATTTCTTCACTAGACAAGTTTTATTGTGATTGCTAGAGCAGGAACTGATAGGGACAATG
Organism: Sialia sialis; assembly: GCA_009812075.1. NCBI lineage: Eukaryota > Metazoa > Chordata > Aves > Passeriformes > Turdidae > Sialia > Sialia sialis. The sequence goes on from VRYO01001878.1 coordinate 30,583,851, forward strand.
GCTTGCTAAGAACTGTAAATATTGTTAAAGTTAGAATATAGTGTGCTTAGTCTCCACCTGTCATGTAATCCTACAGTAAATTTATCTGTTAATATTGAACCAAGAGATACCACTGCAAGCAGTGGACATCCCACATCAGGTTAGCACTACGCCCACAGGGACATGAGGTGAATACAGACCTACAAGGCAGAGTGGTGGGTAAGTTACAGCTTCTTGTACATCAGTGGTGTCATCCTCAAGAATTTAGCTCTAATGTATTAATAAAAATGGGAGGCATTTTTTTTAGTATCTACTTTTCCTACATCTAAAGTGCTGTGTAATTCAATTCTGTAAACTAATGGGATGGTAATGGATCAATAGTGATAGCATGAGAAAATGCCACTCTAGCCAGCAGATTAGCTGATCAGTGCTCCATCAGTCATCTGGTACAATAGAAATAGTCATTATGAAAGAACTCCAGTATGTCATCTCATTAGAAAATAAACATTTGACAATGATTAGTCTTTTTTTTTTTTCTTTTTTTCTCCCATAAATGTTGGAATGCTCCCTGAAAGTATTTGTAAGTAAGAAAATGATGAAATACAGCCAGATGCATTGACCACACACAAGGCTAGAAAAAAATCTCCAGCCATAACTGTTCTTCAGCCACTGAGGGGCTTCCCGGAGAAACACAGGAAGTGAGTCTTTCCCGTTTCCCATGTATCTCTGGTGTCATAAGACAAATGAAATGTCCATTCTGGAATTGCCTACAGAGGGATTGGTTTGCTTATCATTTGGGAGTGTATGAAAGGGCTGTTCTGTCCCTTACTTTTCTACCTACTGACTAATCTGTTAATTACACCCAGGAGTGTGAAGATCACAAGGGCATAAGGATATGAGTAATGTAATTATTATCAGCAGTCTTAGACTTTGGAACACAAAACTGAGAGCAGGATTGAAAACCTCAGTAAACAGAAACCAAAACTAAGTCAAGTGCCACTCTGAAACATGAGAAAGCCAAATGACTCCCCAGCTAAATTTAATGGAGAACACATTATCACTGACCAGCACTGAATGCTTTACAAGGGGACAGGAAAACCTTCATTACCTGAGGAAAGTTTAGGAAGACTTGAATAATTATCACATGTGAATAGTAAATTGCACAGTTCTACCAGTGAGAGTTCCTTACACCCTTGAGTTTTATTTTCTTCTGCCCTCAGCTGTCTGTCAATAGTAAAGATTTTGGACTCAGAGGTGTTTTCAGGCAGACCCCTTTCCAGCTGCCTGCTTTGCTCTGCAAAGGAGCCTTGGTGATTTTCCTGGTGCTATACCCTGTAGCTCCTGCATTGCCAGCTGCTTCACTATATTTTTGCCTTATCATTTACCTGTGTCAGACTGCCCCTGTGCTCAGTCTTTTCAGTATCAAGACTGTCTTATCTACCCTCACAGCCCTGGGGTGGAGCTATGCCTGTTTCTGGTCTCCATTTCTCCAGACAGTGCCTGGCTGAGGTGTGTTGGCTCCACAGCCAAGATGTCTGTGGGCAGCCGAGTCCAGACAAAGGAAAGAACATGTCCTTGGTCCAAAGCCTGGGTCTTAGCTCTGTGAGGGCACTTTAGAAACGTCTGAATGCCAGGGATATATCCTTCTTCTTAAAAACATATCTCACAGCATGTCTTGCCTTGGCCATTGACTCTGAGCAGGGATAAGATAACATGCTCACTCAGGTGTTTTAAAATAATTCTTCTGTTTTTTAGCATCCTTCTTTATTTTCCCTGGCCACTTTCAGCTTCTGGAAACTGTTGCCACCTCAATTTCTTACCATCAGGAGCAGTAACAGCTGCACCCTGTGACTGTGTTGGAGGATCACTGCTGTAGGCAGTGAGGGAAATTGGGAGAAGGTAGTTATGTCTGGAAGGTCTGTCTCTAGGTCCTGTCCTCATCTGCCAGAGGTGGCAGCAGCAGTGCTGTGGCAGCTCATTCATAGCCTCTGGAAGAGGCATCTGTCTCTTCAAGTGTCATTCATACTTGAATGACTATTGCATCTCCTCCAGGGAAGACACCAGATGGAAGTGTTCTGAATGCCAGATTTGACTACAGGTTGCCAACAGGACTACGCTGGGTCAGACATGAGGGTTCACTAGTTTATACCAGAAACCTAAAGAATTTCTGGCCAAGTCTCATGCTGCTTGGCCTGCAATCATGCAGAAGCTGCCTGCCTATTTCATTCTCTCCTGTGTGTCCTCTGTAGATTGCATCAGAGCTCCCTCCATCTGTGAGCTGGTAGCTTCAGGGCTAATGATGCTTTTGTCATTTTCAGTATTGGGTAATTCTCAAGTGTGCAACTTTTACAGTTACCACAAACCTGCTTTTTGCTGAAGTGGAACCAGTTGATTCACACGTCAATAAACAGAGAATGTCACAGGTCATTAGCATGCTCCTGCAGAGTCTAGATCTCGCAATGTAGACCTGTGGCATGAGACACACTATCTCCCAAGAAATACCAGGGTAAATCATACAGGTAATGCCTACAAAAATATGAAGTGTAAGAAGATGCTGTGAACTAATTTATTCTCAAGAATGATGCAAAATTATGCTCACAGAATCAAAAATTCCCTATCAATGTTAGTGTGCCTTTGGGTGTTCCCACTGCAGAAACCTGTGAGGAATTAGTATCTTATTGACTCATTCTTGGTTCTATAAAATTATTTCCCATTAAAAAATCCCTCAAGGGCATGATCTACTAAACCACATTCTTTCATGCAGCCTGAAGTATCATTTGTTCGATAACCATTCTGTCATTGGAATGTGAGCACCACACTATTTTGGATGATTAGTATCTAAAATCACTTGACCACAAGACAAGGATCCCTGATGAGAAAACCCATGAGCTTGATCATCCTTTTATTGTCTGCTAAAATGTTCTCATTTGCCTTCCCTTTGCAAAATTTGGCTGTCGGTACCCAAAGAGATTAAATTTCAGAAAATGTGTTTTTAAAAAATAAGTCTCTGCATTGTGTAAAAGAGAATGAGTTGTGAGAGGGGATAATATGAGGCTGGATCCAGATGAAACCAACTCTTGGATCGACTGACAGGCTTGATTACCTACCTGATTGAAGCAAGGTTGCGGCAAAAGACGGATTAAAATGAATCCGCTGTTGCGATGTGTTGCAATCTCATTTAGCCAGCTAATACAGACTGGATGTCTCAGTCCATGCGGGGCAGAGAGCAAAGGAAGCTGTGTGGAGTACCCACCTGGACACACCTTGCAAAGGTCTGAACAATTGCCCTCTCTGCGAATTTTTGTGATTGTCTGTGTGAAGGCAAGAAGACATCTTTCTAAATAATTTTTTCTGGGATGGAAAAGGGCAGTAATCTCTGCCAGCTGTCAAGACATTGGTGGTGGCAAAATGGTGAGCTAGCTTATCTGACTTTTTATGGTGGCATTTCCTGGACAAAGCATCTCTGTATCTTGAATAGGGAGAGCTGGGAATGACTGCCTTGCATTAAGGAAGAGCAGAACGTTGTCTCATCTTTCTTGTCTCTTCCCAGAGAAGAACACTGGCTCATGGATATTCCAGGAGGAACAGACTGGCTGCTTCAAATAGTGCTTTGGATAAAGCCATGCCCCGGTGATGCAAATCGGGCCAGATTTGTTTTGGAAACCTGCTTTTCCAGAGTGCTCGGGCTGGCATACTAATTATTCCCTACTCTTGGCACTTTCTTGCTCTGTCTGCATGTCCTTTTGAAAGCTGCTGACATGACCCGCACACCACCCAGCAGAGCCTGGGCACTGATCTATGCACAAAGTATAGTCATTTCACAATTATAAGCCGCACTTGATTATAAGCTGCACCTCCGGGTAGACCACGGGATTTGTCCATATATAAGCTGCACCTGAATATAAGCCGGATTTTTTTTTTTTTTTTTTTTTAAAAAGCCAGGATCCATGTGTAACAAAGTAACAAATTAGTAACAGAATCGCTGCCAGCGGGGTTTGGTGTCAGGTGCTCAAGTTGCAAACAGTTTTCATAGACCAGCAAAGCCTTTAAAGGCAGCCCCAGGTGCCCTCCCTGGCCGGCTCTCACTTCCAGGTTGGCATTTCACTGGGATTTGTCCATAGATAATCTGCACCTGAATATAAGCTGCACTACTGGGGTAGGCTGGATTCTTCAATGAAAAAGGTGCAGCTTATAATCATGAAATTACTGTATTCTTTCCTGAAGTGCAGTGTGCAATTGAGTGCTGCACAAAAGAACCAGTGGAAAATACAAACCCGGAATAAATGTTGTTTGCACCACTGCAGCTATCGGGGTGAAATTCATTTCACAGGTCATACACAGAGACACGAGCCCAAAAAAATCCTTGGATATTTTATTTGCAAAGATTACCTGACATTCTGTCATTTTAGGCAGTGCAATCTTATTGAAGACTTTTGACTATTGTCAAGAGAGGCTGTTCTCTGGATTTGTTTAAGTCAAATGTTGTAGTACTTGATGTCTTGTCTTCTTCTTTCCTGAAGAAACATTCTTAGGCTGTCACTGTTTTTGCTGTCCCCAGTCTGAATCAAAAATAACTGTTTATGCCTGGATATGCAGGTGCAACTGCTCTGCCATTATATTCAGTGGCAATGTAGAAATCCTGGGAGAAGTTGAGGTTTTGGAATGGAAGAAGGATATCTTTACAGGACTGTTCTGTCCTTGTTTCCATGGCTGCTTTTCTGCTTATTTTTGCGTATGAGACGTCTCTTTGAGCTATTTTGCTGCTAGTGCATTTCCCACACAATATTAGCCCTGAACAGCGATTGGATTTAAACAGACACATTTAAAATAGAGTGCATTTTAGTGTCTCATCTGCTTCTTCATGCTTCTAGTTCAAGGATAGCTCTGAAATCTGTTGCAGGATGTTTATGTTAATTTTCCTTGTGAGTGCTAATACATATGTACTCAGTACCATATTACTGAATAGGGAAGGGGGAAAAAAGATAACTGGAGTAAAGTAGTGGCTAGTAAGAATTTTCATTTTTTCCTGAAGAGAGTGGACTTCTGACAGCTGCTGATTTTATTCTGATTCTGGAATTTTAAATTACATTCTTTTTCATTTAGAGTCCAGGAATGGAATGAAGCAGGTTGCTGTCAGAAAGCTTGGGATGAGTGATTAATGAATTTTGCAGTATTATTATACTTGAAAAAAAAGAAATCCCTATTACAGAGAAAAACCATCACCTCCTTTGGTAGAAAATCCCTCATATGGAGAAAAACCATAAATTGAATAAAAAGGTTTTGCAAAGTGCTTCAGATGGATTTCTTGAGCCTCTCCTAACTGTTGGTTGTGCAATGCCCTGAGGATCACACTAGGATACAGCCTGCTTCCCTCTGCAGCACCCATCCTGCTAGCACAGAAAGCAAAAGTATATTACCATGCAGCATGGGGCCACTTCAAAGCTGGCTTTCAGTTGTAAGGTTTCAATTACTCAACATCTTCTCCTTCCCAAAGCTTCCTGATTCCCTCCTGCTTACCTAGGAAAATTTCTGTAGATTCATAAAGGAGAAAGATTGAGCCATTACTAACCATTTATTGTAGTGTTTAGGGCCTTTGCTCTCTAGTTTCTTAGGTACCTATTAGTGTCACTTGTCCTTCAACAACCACCAGCTCAGGACACTGTGCCCTCCCTCTGACAGCAGCAAGAGAAGTAGGTGGCCTGGCTTGCACAGTTCTTGTTTGAGGTGGTTTTCGGGCTGTGACACTCCTTTCTCTCCTTCCTTCCCTGCAGTCCTGCACTCTATCCAGCTGCCTGTTCATCTCTGTCTCAAAGCATCCTAAAAGCCAGTGGAGCACAGGTGACCCTATGCCAAGCCAGTGTCAGGGCTGATTTCCTGAAGAAAAGTGCAGTTACAAAATAAGTGATGTAAGCTCTTATAATGCTTTATAGTTGGTACAGCTGAATGCAGGGGAAAAAAGGACATTGAAAATGTCTGCTAAGAATAAAACCATTTAGTACGTAGCAAGCTTTTATTCAACACTGACAGTATAATCTCTTATTCTGCAAAGAAAGCTTTACACATGCTTCTCTGTTTTCAAGAGCTCCTTCATTAATATTACTCCCTCATCTATAAACTGAACTCATGACTTTGCATAATCATTCTCTCCTGTATGAGACAGAATTGAGCCAGCATCGCACATTCCATTACTTCTGAAGGGCAGCCTCCAGAGCTGCATTTTAATTAGGGTGATAGGTTGTTTATCTCTAATGGTTCAGGTAGACTAGTGGATTTCTGAACCTTAGCAAGTTACTGCATGTCAGCCAAGGCAGGTGACTGACAGTGTGTATGCTCCTTCCCTGGTACTTGTCAGGGAAAACATTTTTTCTTCTATTAACCTAGACTGAAACCTGAACTGGCGTGTTTTGCACCACATTTGGAATGAGAACCTCCAATCAATTACCAGTGCCTTGTTAAACTGCAGGTGAAATAATCTTATCTCTTAGTCCAGAGTGCTTAGGCACAGCTGTGACATGGCACATTTCATCTTCCTTACAAGAGCTTGGTTAATGGGAAACAGCAAAGTCCATCTTATCTGCTTTCTATTTCTCAAAAATGCATGAACCTCAGGTTAATTACATAGGTTTGCTGTCTGTAGGAGGAAAGGTAGTTCTATATATTAATAATGAACCCATGCACAAGTAATTTCATACACTTTGACTATAAAATAGCATTGGAATTTTGACCAGTTCTTACAGTAATAGAGATACTGCAGTAATTTGGGATTAAAGCTTTCCTGTGCTACCTGGTGTTATTTAACCTTGGTTGAACTTGTTTATTTTTGCAGGAAGTAAGGAAAGTACTGCTCACAAGGTGGTGAGGAAGCTTTAATTGAATAATGGTTGCAAAAAATCTTGGGAATATTGGCTCAAAGAAACAACATAAACCTTTATTTGGCTTACGTTAATTGGGAGTTTACTTTTTATGGAGAATAACTGAGATAATTTAGTCTTTCCAAGGAGACACCCAGCAATATAACTGGAAGTGTTGAGTGTATTTATCTTGCCATAAATCAAAACTTACACTCAAGTTCCTTATGCTGGAATTCTATAAACACAGTGACATCCCGCTCAGGTGCTGACTCACTGCATGACTCATTGTCTGAATGTGTGGCTGTCTCCTGGAACAGGTGCTGGGTGCATGTGTTTGTTCTGTCCACTTTGGAGATGAGTCTGCAAATGTGTTAGACTGCAGCTCAGAGCAAGGTGTTTTCTGTGTGTGCTTGAAAGTGTATATTTACAGTAATTTCACAATTATAAGCCACACCTGATTATAAGCTGCACATTTTTTTTTTAAATTTTATTTTTTTAAAGCGAGGATCCACGTGTAACAAAGGAACAAATTAGTAACAGCACCACTGCCAGCTAGTTTTGGTGTCAGGTGCTCAAGTTGCAACAGTTTTCATAGACCAGCCAAGCCTTTAAAGGCAGCCCCAGGCACCCTCCCTGGCCGGCTCTCACTTCTGGGTTGGCATTTCACTGGGATTTGTCCATAGATAAGCCGCACCTGAATATAAGCCGCACTACTGGGGTAGGCTGGATTATTCAATGAAAAAGGTGCGGCTTATAATCATGAAATTACTGTAAATTGCAAAGGTAGGGTACAGAGAACCCATCAGGGTAGCAAGGTAGACACACTACAAATGTAGATGCCAGATAGGCTTTATGAATAGAGAAGCAGATGTTGTCTCAGTCAATTAGTTTCAAATTTTCATCGTAGGTAGACATCTAGCATTTAACATCTAACCCTCAAGATGCTTTAAGTCCACAGGTATTCATGTTTCCCATGCACGATGTTCCCCAGGTATTTGAAGTTTTTTCCTCCTAAGTTAAGGCATCTATAAAAGTTCAAGAACTGTTTAACAATAAACCCCACCATGATTTGTAGAGGACTGTCTCAGATGGGGACTCCATCCAATAGGCATATCTGTTGTTAGGGCTTACATAGATCTTTTCTAAATACATGTCTGGAGCATGTGCTGGCAGTGCTATTTTCCTTCTTTATGCACAGATGTTCAAGGATGAACATTCAAGAGGAAAGAAGGTGCTACGTATTCTTCTCCTGGAGAGGGTTTAAAGCTTCAAGTCTAAACTCTTGGGAAAGCACTCAGACCCTGGTAATATGATGGAGGTGGTGGGTTCATCAAAGCACTGGGGTCACACGTGAGGATGAGTCAATGATTAGATGCTTCAGGCTCCTGGAAGATCTCCAGTGCTCTGACCTGCACATAAAGCATTGAAAAGGGCATAGACTGTTCTACTTACCTGTAAAGATCTGATGCCATCATGGAATTTAAACCCAGGATCTCTGCTGTTAGTGGATGTTTTATCTGGCATCACCGTGCTGCCAGAAGACCCAGGTTGCTCTTGGGTGACAGCAAGGTTCACCTCAGAGCAAGGCCATTGACTAAAGCTCACTTTAGCCTAGGACTAATGATTTCTGTGCAAAGTAGGACTTCTATGCTATCTGACTTTAAGCTAATTTTCATAAACATGAAGGGACTGGGGAGTTAGGCAAGGCTGAGGAACCCCAGCAAAGCAGACCTACTCTTTGAGCTACAGCCCCACTGCCTAGGAGGGTCTCCCTGGTTCACCTAACAGACTGGGAGTCTAGGGTGTAGAATGTGGAATTGTGGAATGCTAGCAAAATCATTTTTGACATACAAGAGGCTTATGTGGGATGTTTAGGAGAGAAACCAAAAGTGGAGCTAAGGGAGGAATCAAGGTGATTTGAGGAGAAACGAGTGTGAAATAATAGTGGAGAAAGGGATAAAATGTGTAAAAGGGTTGTTGTGTCTGGCAGTGCCTTGTGCCTGATCAAAACGGGGATGTTTCGGGGAGGGGGTTTCGGGAGGTGTGTGTGGCAGGTCAGAGCACCAGCAACCAGCCTGAGGTTGTCTTTGTCCCAGTGACAGCAGCAGGGGAGACTGGGATCCATAGGCAGCTGCTGGTCATGTGTGTACATTTTTACATGTTTTCCACTTACGGGTTTTATCCTAATCAGAGAGAGAGGGAAACAGGAACAACTCCAGAAGAAGGCTGTGAAGCTAGGACAGGTTAAAGCTCTTCAGTGGTGCCCTGTCTAAGGCATCTAAAGTTCAGAAGGAAAATTGGGGATTTTTTTTCTCTGTAAGGATTAGTTTAGATAGGTGGAGTTCATATCTCCAGATTGTAAGCTGCTCCCTTGCTTTGAGGCAATTGATTCAGCATGAAGGAAGCTCTTACTGATTGGTTTACATAACAATAGGCAATGTTAAGGCACTAATTCTAAATGCCTCAATTATGAAAAATTCAGGCTTGTTTAGTCATGTGAAAACAGGAGAGGAAGAGAGCACATATGCTGCTCATTTTTTGAGTGAAAGAACTCAAAAGAATAAACATATAAATACACATAATATGTATTATATATTTTTTACATAAAATATTTATTACATTTTATATGTATAAAAGTAGAAGTAACTGTTTCTCAGGACTGTAAAATAGCATTCTAACTATATAAATATTCAAATAAAAATATTTGTTCAGATTAAAATATATGAAGAAAACTCAGCATCAACACAGAAAAGAAACAGATGCCTGGCTTACTGGCTGCTGCCATCTATGAAATTTCTAGTCCTGGGGAAAAAGCCTACTATATATGAAGTAAACATATGCTAGTGCCCCATATTTGTGACTGAAGTAATGAATTCACTATAAGTTTTGTTAAAATATGCAAGAAAACAAAATACACTCTATAGTAACTTGGTCTTGAAGGTAGTGAGATAAGTTCCACCAAATAGTTCCAGAAAAAAATTTGTTAATGAACAGAACAAACCTTAGTTATCAAAAAGTACAAATAAAATACTATTGGGAGTTGCTGCTAGTCCTTAGCATGCCATTAATGGTAAGGTTAATGAAACGTTAAGAGACAGTAACTAAATGAAGTACAGTTCTAAATGGCATGAGTGATAGGGATTAACTGAATTACATATGGAGATTGGGTGTAGGAGCCCATGTAGAAGGAGAAATTTCTGAACATTTCGTTAGCTGATTGCTGATTATACTGTTTCAGTCCTCCAAACTACAGTGGTCAGAGTTTGCCTGGGAGTGCAATATTTGTGGCTTGTAAAAATTTTACACTTCAATACTCATTTGTTAATCTTTTCCTGAAAAGAGCAGAAGACTCCATCTGTGGGGGTACAACTAGAATCTTTCCAGCAAAAGCTGAGAAGAATTTAGAAATTATACAAAGGAAAGACAATCAGAAACAGTAGCTTATAGCATCTGGGAATATGCTCTTTTTTTTAATGTCTGTGGTGGTTTTTGGTTATTAATATAAACTCACTACTAGATGTTGCTTTGAATATTTACACTTAAGTGTAATTATGGGAGAGAGTCTGACAGGGAAAACCTTTCCCAAATCAAACCTCAAGATTCAAGATTTTCATATGATTGCATATGCAATTTTGCCTTAATTCAGACAGTTTAAATTTCTTCCATAATGTAGTTTAACTTAGGGTCAGTGCTGCAAGTCTGGTTCAAGAACTGCCCATTGCACATTCCAAACTGATTACATTCACTTGCATTTTTTGTAATTACACTCACTTTAGGTGATAAGATCTATATACAATGAAAAGCAGTATTTCCCTTTAAGATTGCAATCACTGGTGATTTTGTGCATTCATATGGACTATCAGGCTCAGCCAGGTGCTGTCCTGAAACATGCTGAGTACTTCAGAATGCCAAATTGACTCAGCTTCTGCAGGAGCCGGCATTGTGAAGCCAGCAGGTGTTTGGCATGTTACAGGGCATGTAGTGAAATTATGTTTTAGGGCTTTTCCTTGTAATTACTTTGCCTCGTGGGAATTCTGAATTATTTTTTTTCTTTTTCCTTTTGCAGAGGTCGCAGCCTCATGAGGGCTACGTGTAAACAGGCTGTTCTCATTTTATGAATGCCACACCTGTGGCCAATAATCACTAATAAAGTGATACTGGCAGTCATGGTACATTATGCACATGGTTGTGAAAGCAGTAGGTATGGTAGCTGTACTTAACCTTGAAATTAATTTAAACTTAAAGGGCTTCTCTGTAATTCCCTCTGCAGAAGAGACATAACAGAAGAGCCAATTAATTTATCCGGGGAAGTAAGTGTCATTTATCAAAGTGCTGAGAATGATCTCCTGGCACTCCACACTCCAACACATACTCTTCATTATTCAGAGAAACTAAAAGCTTCATAGTCCCTGTCAGATTCTCAGCTCAGAGCAAATCTGTACAGGTCTGTACTATTCAGCCACCTTCCAGCACAAAGCCACCTACATTAGAATGTTAATTACTTTCATATAATAAACATAAATAATGTGTGAAAATTTCTACTGGATAGCTGGTAAGAATTTTTGGGATAAATTAATTTTTTCATCAAAATTCTACTTTGGAACCTTGTTAATTTCTATAGATAATAGCTTTCCTGAAGGATATATGTTTAAATTCTCGTCAGCATATATCACCCTCCCTCTTCTGCTCCCTACTCTTCCTGTCACTTCAGAACCGTACCACTGAGATTTTTGAAGCTTCTTGGCAGCTGTGACCTGATGGATCTGGATGAGGAGGAGGATCCTGAGCTCTGTTACACTGGAGCATCAGCATGATGTGCTCTTTCACATTTACACTCACAGGGAATAAAGAAAACATTTATAAACTAATGATAAAGATACAGCTTTTACTTAAAGATTTTAAATAAACTGACTTCTTCTGAAGGTAAGAAATCCTAAGAATCTTAAGAATCGTAATTTTACGATTATAAGCCGCACCATTTTCATTGAAGAATCCACCTACTCCAGCAGTGCGGCTAATCATCAGCAAATCCCAGCAAAATGCCAACCCGGAAGTGAGAGGAGCTGGGGAGGGCGCCTGGGGCTGCCTTTAAAGGCTTCGCTGGTCTATGAAAACTGTTTGCAACTTGAGCACCTGACACCAAACCCCACCCTGGCACGATTCTGTTACTAACTCATTACTTTGTCGCACATGGATCCTCACTTAAAAAAAAAAAAAAAAAAAAAAGCTGCTTATATTTGGGAACAGCTTATATATGGACAAATCCTGTGGTCTACCCAGCTACCCGGATGTGTGGCTTATAATCAGGTGCAGCTTATAATTGTGAAATTACTGTAATCTATTTTAAACCCTCACAGTCAAGATGTTCTGGTGATCTTTGAGTTATATTTCTCTCATCCCAGTTTGGAGGATGTGGGGATAGTGAGCTGTAACAAAAGGAAATCTTGTTAAATTTGTGATGGAGAATTTACTATTACCAAAAGCGGCTCCTAGTGTTGCAGTATAATAATTTTATATTATTATTTATAATGAGTGAAGGTAGGAGCAGAGTTAAAAGTAATCTTCAAAGCTTGCACCTTAAAATTGCAGGTAATCATTCAGTGACAGCAATTGTAAAGGTCCCCAAACAGTCACAGTAGATTCAAAAAGGTCAGAAAACCTGGTGCTGTATCAGAAAATGCACAACACTTCCTATAACAAAGAAATTTCAAATATTGTAGCTAATAAGCCAGAAGCATAAAAGTACGTAGGACCAGAGCAGGAGAGAGAAAAGCCATGACAACATCAGGGCATTCGCTAGCATCTTACCACAGGCTTCATGTTTTCCTCATGGTGTGGTTTAGGAAAAAAATTTTCTTTCCTTCCTGAAGTCCTGTCACTGTTTAAACAGCAGGAACATTCCTCAGACACTTCTCTTAGTTATTCACAAGTTTCTCTGCACACTAGTTGATATTTAAAAAAAAAATTAAAACTGGCTATTGATAAATGTCTACCATAACCCTTTATTTATACTGCTCCCCAGCTGTTTTGTGAAATCTTCCCCAAATAGTCCATGTTCATTACTATTTAAAAAAAAGAAGTCAGCATGAATTGTATACCTCAAGTAAAAAAAAATTGAAGTGTAATTTGCTCAAAAATGAGTGAATTTCAGGCTTAGGAAGATTGAAGGAAGATGAAAAGAAGCGTATATCTCAGTTTCAGCTTATGTGAACTCTGCAACTATGGAGAGATTCAGATAAAAGCGTCCAAGGTCCCATAATTTCCTTTGGTGATACTGTTCCTACATTTTGATCAGATTCTCCTTAGTAGGCCTTTGGCAGCTTGCACACTCAGTACTGGAAAAGATTTAAAAGGTGCCATTTATTTCTGTCCTCGGCATTTTCTTTATTTCTAGTTAAGCATGATCCCATCTATGTTAAACTACTCTGTTGCTCAAACTACTATGTAACTACATACTACAAGTATTAAACAAGTTTATAATCCAAGAACCCTAGGGATGCACTTAAAAGCTACAGCCCACTTTCAATAAGTGCAAGGATGATACATATCCTTTCAACAAATGAATTATTTATTTACTACAGAGGTGTTTGAGAAAATGAGAATGAAGTATATGTCAGAACATGTTATGTAAATGCGTGTTGAAAACTGGTTTTCTTTTTGTAAAAAAAAGCTTATAAATCTTAAGGAAACATTAATGCAATGAAGCCTAAATAATTTGTTTTAATGACTGCATTTCGGGACCAAGAATTTTGGGGCTCTTAGTGCCATCTAGTGATGTTTGGATGGAATTGAGATACAGCTATTTTCACAGTATTGCATACATGTATGAGCATATTCAATAATAAAAACTCTTTTAGATTAGCAGTACCATACTTCTTAAAATATTAAAAACCCTTTAAATTCTGTTAAGCATGTATAGCAGCAGAAATCATACATATGATACAGCAGGAGACTGCAGCCACCTGCCAACTTTGTCTCCTGCAGTTCTGTTCCTGCATCTTTCCTGGATCTCTGATTTTTCTCCCACCTCCTTTTCCACCCTGTAACATTAATGCATTGCTTTTTTCTTCACAGACAACTTGCAAAAAAAATTAATTCGATAAACTTTTCAGTTACAAACTTAGACAAAGAATTTACCTTCCACACAGAACCTGAAAATCACCCTAAGGACTTTTTTTGTGACATTAATGTGATGTGTTCAAGGTCAATCTTTAAAACATACAATAGCTTGTTTTGCTGTAAATTTATATATCTTTCTCTGGATTTTATTGTGAAGTGCTGAAAATCCTCGGTTTTAGTGTTTGAAAAAGAATGTTTTTCTTAGAATTTGAAGGCCTTTTATTGGTCAGTTCAGTCTGTAATGTTATAGTGTATGAATATAAACCAAGGGGTTTTAAACATTAATAGTATTCTAGCCTTAACTTCAAACCCCGGTTAGATGTAAACAATTCTTTGTTAACTGAGAATAAAGAATATGTGAAATGTGAATTCCTGTCTCAACATTGCACACAATCCAAATCCAGAGTGCAACTAAGCAAATTGAAAAACTGGGTTTTGGCAGAGTGATAAAAAAATTCTCAAAGTGGATCTGTCTGGATGATGAGTGCAGATTGGCTCTGTCAATGCTCGGATTGGTGGATCTCTTGCCTGATTGCCTGGGGGCTGAGCTGGGCTAACCTGCTTCAGCACTGTCCTCTAGCTGCCAGAATATCTGACTTCTGCAGGGCGAGAGAGGTGTCTGGTGCTGTCTGAGCCTCTTTGTGAAAAGAGACTCTCTGTAAAATCAATGTAAATGCTACAGTTTTGGGTCTTGGTAAAGAAAAAAAATGTACTGGCAAGAGCTTATTTTCACTGTTATATTTCAACCATATTTCAACCCAATTGACTTAAATGTGACAGTGAAACAGAACTACAGTAATTTCACAACTATAAGGTGCACTGGATTATCAGGCGCACTCCCGAGCTGTTGGCAAATTTCTGAGCTTTCTCCCTATATAAGGTGCACCTGACTATAGGGTGCACTTTTTTTTTGCAGCTAGATCCACGTGCAACAAAGTAATGAATTACTAACGGAATTGCACAATCACGGGGTTTACTGGCAGGTGCTCAATTTGCAAATATTTTTCATGGATCAGCGCAGCCTTTAAATGCCAGGCGCCCTCCCTGTGCCGTGGGCCCCAGCACTCCTGCCTGTCCCCAGCGCCAGCTGGTGCAGCTCTCACGGCTCACACTTCCAGGCTGGCAAATTTCTGAACTTTGTCCATATATAAGGCACACTGGATTATAAGGTGCACTTCTGGCTTTTGATCAAAATTTTAGTCAAAAGGGTACGCCTTATAGTCGTGGAATTACTGTAATTTCATCAATACTGGATGGGAGAGGAGACTGCTTAATATAGAAAACTTGCTGGAAAGATTATCACTCTCCCCCTGGAACACCTAAACTTCATTGATGGACCAGAGATACAGCACTGAGGAAGGCAAACTGAAAACAGAAAGAATTCACCTGCTGTTTTCATATCTGCCAGATGAATTGACAAGAAAAGCACAACCACAGCCTAAGTCAATGTTCAACAAAGCAAATTGTATTGACGGGGTTTTTATAAAACTTGCACATCATCATTATTCTCATTTTGCCTTTGGAGACTGCTTTTGACGGGAAAGTGTTTTATGATTTAGAATAATTATTCATGCTGAAGATCTATATTTTATCTACAACATCACATGTTGAGACAAGCTGAGTGTTAGATAAATTGGGACTCTGAGTCCCAAAGTATATAAAAGAAGGATTTGACATCATTCAAAAAATCTGCCTTATGACAACAGGACAAAAAACACACTGATGACTTTCTATTTCTAGCTTCGAAGACAACAACCGTGACTGAAAAGAGCTTCTTTTATCTCTGATGTGAAGGGATTTTATTCCTCCCTCTTGGATATGTTCCTCTGCATTCCAACATGTGCTAAATTATTGCAATTCCCTGCTGATCTTCAAGACCAAATGGAAATTAAAATGAAATTTAGTGCCTGAATTGCACAGCCTTGAGGCAGTAACAGTATTGACATCAGATGACTCCAGTCTTGTATCAGTGTTAAAAAGAGTCTCTTTTGACCTTAAAAACTGGCAAAGATATAGGCTCTAGAAATGCTGACTCTTCTTTTTTGACCTTTGAAGCAAGTTCAGTATCTCTGATTCAAGAGGAGAGAGACGTTGTGGGGGAGGAGACCATTTCAGCTTCTTCCCTAAACATGAGCAGTGATAAAATGTTCCTGCAGCTGTGAAAGGCAGAATTAACAGGCTCTGTGACAGCACACAACACCAAAGAGAATCATGCTTATCTCCAAGCATAACAGAAGTGTTAACACTTGTGGAGTGAGGACTGTGGCTTCTGGGGGCTGTGGATGGGGAGATCTGCTGCCCTCCCTGATCACGCATGCTCCCTGTGGGGGACTTCAGCTGCTGACGCAGAAGAGGGTGTTGAGACCTCCTGTGGTAAGGGAGATTCTCCTCCCCCTCACTTCATTTCCACCCAAGGTGCTCTGCTCTCATTTATGACAACTCTGCATTTCTCTTCTGAACAGAGAAACCCGATGAAAAGAGCAGAATATACTGTGCGAAAACATGTCATGGGACTGGTTAAGGGGACCATCGTGTCCCTTCCGTTTCCACGTTTCCTGGTCTTGTCTGGTGGTGATTTAGCAATGTGGTAGCACAGCAGCACCTCTGTGTTGCCTTTCTGTGACTTCAGGTTGTGCCTTGGGTGGCGTGACATGGCTATCAACTTTATACAAGTATTGTTACATGAGTCAGGAATGCAGGTGCAGCTCATTCTCTTGTCACAGGTGATGGTTTGTAAGAAGAATGGGAACAAGCACTGAGGGCAGCCCTGTTTATTGCGCAGTTCTCCAGAACACAGGTGAGCACCTGAAATAAGGGCCTGAAATGAGTTTGTTAAATACGGGTGGTTCTGAGAATGTGCACCTAAGTGGCAGTGGCAGTAATTTGCTGTCACCTGCATGACTTGGTTTACACATCAATGTTTCATCAAGATTAACAACTGGTGAAATGCAAACATTTATCAAATCCAGTTAAGCTTTCTAATTAACTTTCAACCTGCCACAGCTAATCACAGCCACCAAGATAAGCCTTGTAACACTTGCATAATATATAGATTATTTTGTAAAGTGCATGAAAAAAATCAACATTTCAGAAGTAATTTCAGAAGGAAAATCATTAAAGTTAACCCACTCAATTTGATTGCTTTCTGAAATGACCAACATCTGAGCTAAGCAAAACTTCTGTGAGTCTGTTGTTTGAAATTAATTATATTTCACTAGTCTTGCATGTTTTCTGAAATCCATGGTAAACATTTTTGATGCTCATATTCAGAGGATGAAGTTGCTCTCTTGGACCAGATTAAAGTGTCCCATAAATCCAGTATTCTGTTGCTGACACCAGCTGAATGTTGATGCTCATGAAAGACTAATAAGAGTGAGAGGAGCAATACAATGTGTTTCTTGAGGGCCC
>VRYO01001878.1:30608425-30628661 GCA_009812075.1 Sialia sialis
CTGGCTGCCACAATGTCACCTTGCAATGGCAGCTTCAGCAGCATTTGGTCACAGGAGTGACGGTGGCCCCATTCAGCAGCAGCCCTTGAATGCACACCACCAAAGCTGGAAGGAGAAAACAGCGCTGGAGGTGTCCAGGGATGGCAGGGCTGCTTCCATCCTCCTTTTCAATGCAACAGGCTCTCTGGTGAGAGGAGTTCATCCACGAGGCTATTTCCATGGCATTAAAGGGTTTCTGACTGGTTATGAGCTCCCTAGCAGGCAGTTAAATCAAAACGCTCATGGAAAAAGACGCTGGGAAAAATGCCTAAAGCACTGGGGTCTGAAACGAGACCTACATTTAAACAGAAAGGATGTAAAGAGAAAAAAACCTAGGGATTTAAAGATAAAAAATCATAGAGAAAGTGAAATGAACCCATTGGATTAGACTCGTGTATTGAGCTCTAGGCAAAAGCAAGATTAACTTTATTGAGGTCAATAAATAAACCTCCTCTTCAGAAATAAATTACTTAATTTAGTTCTGTGGTGAGACAGAGCCATCTGTAATGCCCACCCATCACCAGAGCAGTTCTATAAATAACTACCACTGTTGCACAAAAGCAGAAGAGGATTAAAGCTCTCATTTAGCTCCCTTGCAGAGACAAAATACAAGGTTTTTACTGCATGTGAGCAGTGTAAGTGGTTGCTTACTGCTGGGTGAAAGATGGCCATCACAAAAACCTGCCCAGGACACAGTGAGACATGCTTAATTTTTCCTTTGGAGCTAATCTTTCTAGATCAGTAATTTAAAAAGAAAGTCCTTCTCCACTCTCCATCCCTCCACCTCCAACCCCACATACCCAAAAAGTGGTTAAGTGCAATTGAAAAACAAATTATTGGATGGGTTGAAATCTGGGTTGCCAAAACCAGTTCAGACACATAAAATGACTGTGTTAAAGACCCTTTTATGTCCCTTCATTTTTTTCAATACTTATTTTGATTTTATAGGCCTCCTATCAAGTGTCAATGAAGAACACACTGCACTGCAAATAAGTTCTTTTCCAAACGTTTCTGGTATTAACTCGTTTCTTTGTTGCACATGGATCCTCGCTTAAAAAAAAAAAAAAAAAAAAAAGCGGCTTATATTCCAGTGTGGATTATATATGGACAAATCCCGTGGTCTACCCGGCTACCTGAATGTGCACCTTGTAATCAGGGGTAGCTTATAATTGTGAAATTACTGTACTTTTTTTCATCACTTGAATGCTAGTGGCTTCAAAGTATGGATTACTAGAATAGGTTCTGCTTTTTTATCTCTAAGTGAAATCTTACCATGATTTGATTTAATATAAATATTAAAATATCTCCTAATATTTAATACTGGGGCTAAATGTCTCAATTCAGAGAGACATATAATATATTTTTTCTCTCTTTCATTTATTGTTATTTATATCTTTTTTAGGACTGTTAACTGCTACCTAATTTTCCATCAGGATTTTTATGGTGATAAACAATACAGCTTTTTTACTTCTATTAAAAGTGGTTTTCATCCTCCTTTTCCCTCTGCAACTTGTTCCTGTCCATCAGCTAGAACAGGGCCATTTGATTCAGAGCAGCTGAGAGGGTAGAGATTTCTGTAAGGCAGTGCAGAGCAAGGGCAGGGAAATCCTATCAGTGACTCTTGGGTCCCCAGGATGTGCAGATGAATGTCAAATCAACTGCCTGGCTGCCTTTTAATCTCTGGGGAGCGGGTAACAGAAAAAGGAGGGTTTTAATCTTTTTGTTCTGTATCACTTTGCAGCTGAGCTCTGTGGGCAAAATGAATAGTTAAAGTTTCAAATCACAGATGGAATTGTTGCCCTGAAGCTTTGGCTTAAGTAGAGACCAGTTTTGATAACGAGTTGGTAAAGCTCTCCCTGGGAGAAATTCAAGGTTGGCATTCTGCCTGGATCACACCATCATCAGCAGAAAGATTTTCATTTACACCAGCTGCACTAAAGCTCTCCACAGAATTCTTAAAATTTTTTAGTCTGAAAATGATTATAAATCTCTTTATTGAAGAATGTCAGAGTTTACTCTTCAAACAGAAGAGTACACAGGAGCTAAGTGGGACTTTCAGGCTCCAGAATTATAATTTTGTACCACTAAAAAAACCAATGAAATTGTCATTCTTGAGTAGAAGTAGCAACATAACCTTATATCTCAGGAAACTGGGGCAGACCAGTGCGTTACATTAACTGAGTATAATGGTTACCAGTTCTCCACTGACCATTTAAATACAGCAAATGTGCCTCAGTTTCTGCCAGTATTTGAATGCCAACAACAGCATTGTGTTAAAGCAGTTTAGAGATTAATATTTTCCCTTTTCACACAGCACCTAACCTCTAATTCATTTGCTCCATCTTTCACTGGTGCAACACTTATGAGAGTTGCAAGGAGCAGTCCAAGGTATAGTTCAGAATGGCACAACCATATTCCTCTTCTCACACAAGTGGTGTTGAAGAGGTTTTTAAGTAATTTTTCTCTTGATTTTGTGAAGTAAGTCTCAAAGAGACCAGTGACCTCTCAAAACGGAGCTGTGTTGCTGCTTGTCACTTTTTGCTTTTGTCACAAGCATAAATGCCTTGTTAGGCTTTTAATAAATTCTGGGAGTACTGATTACTAGCTGGTTATCATACATCAGGTTTTGGGCAGGACAAAGCCTTTCATAGTGATGTCAAGTTACATGAACCTTCTTCAACATGTTGTTTAAATGACTCCTGGCAAATTGACAGTATCACACTGTCTGGAGCAACTAAAAAAACATTAGTGCAAGTGAAGAAAGGTAGTAGTTGGTAAAACCTACTTGGGTAAACTGCTGAATTTGGGTCTGGTCTGTCCACAAGCACAAAATGTTTAAACATTATGGGCAATAATTTCTAACTTTTTAAGGTCTTTCTGAATCAGAATCACAGAGATACAGAAAGATTTTTTTACAATGCAGTTCCATTTTAGTTTGCAGTGAAATTCAGTATCTGTTGAATTATCAGTAGATGTTGGCACAAAAAAGATGAAATAAATTATTCATAACAATTAGCATAAAAGTGTAAAATTTCACAGAAGAGATTAAACTGGAGTGACTCATTTGATCTATACTGCTCTTTACAGAGGTTTCAGTAACCTGGTGAGGGTGGAAAATTTTGCCATGAGACTCAGGCCTCCGGTCAGGTAAAGAGATGTTTTGAATGAATCAATTGTAAAAGCTGTGTTAGAGTAATGTGCTGTCTAAAATGGTGTTGAAAGGTAATAGCAGCTTCTGGGCAGTGGGTCATTGGCTAAATAGAGAATAACAGGCTCATTCACAGATGGAGGATGTATTAGGTCAATGGTATTAGCAATCAAGTCTGTCCACAGAGAGTAGCTCAAAACACCACTCAAAGCAACAGGATCCTGATCAGAAGGTAGGACACTACACTGCTGGATATCCATATGCATTTGAGGGTGAAGGCAATGGTACAATCCTTCAGAAAATAAAAAAAAAAATTCAAGAAGCAGTAAAAATTAGAACTTCTCTGTCTCTGACAAAATGTTCAGATGTGACATTTGAAAGCGACAAAATTTCCTGTTTAATATATGCAAGAAAACACCTTCATATACATTCCTTGTAAACAAGTAGAACTTCAGTGAAAGAATTCCAGCTCTTGACATTTGTACCTTTATCACAATTAATCTTGCAAGTGCCTGATCATGAACGAATAACTCTGATTAATGGGAAAAAATATATTCAGAAGCAAAAAGCTTGGATGATAAGAAACTTGGCCTTTTTATAGTTCCATAAGGGCCTCAAAAATGTCTGTATCTTACCACAACAGTTTGAGGCCCTTTCTGAGGTCCTCTATCTGTGATATCACAGATTTTTTTAGAAGAATTTAAAGGATGGTGAGATTTTACTGGAAGATGATTGTGAAAGAACTTTCTGGGACATACATCAAGCTGAAGAATAAATTGAAAAGATAATTCCTATGACTAGGAGGCTATAGCAGGATGAAACTGATGGGAAGCATTTGCAATTTGTCATGGATCTTGAAGAGAGTTCTCTCTGGAACTGTGAACATGTTCATACTTAAACTTCAGACTAAGCAAGATGTGACAAGAAAAATTTGGTTTCTCTGTAAACATATGCCCATGTTTTAAATAAACATGATTAGTTGGAAGAATATTTTGTGCGAGAAAAATGTTTTGGCCCAATTCCTTAAATGCTTGCAAGAAATTTAAAATTAGCTGAATGTCTGTGTAGTATCCTCAGTATTCAGTCATTGTCTTGGATGATTTGTGTTGGTTGCAATGATGTTGACAGTTTGCTAAATAGCAGCAGAGCAGCAATCTCTGTGTAAGCAGTTCTGTTTTGGCACATTCAGGTAAAATCTCCCAAGGCATAATTTTGCTACAAAAGGGAACAGTCAGAGGAAGACTTTGATGGATAAAAAATTAAAGTAAGTGATTGACAAGACAGAACCAAGTTCAGGTACTCAGCATCAATTCTGAGAGCCTAACAGTCTGGTGGGATATTTTACCAGGATATTAACAGAAATAATTGCCTTTTTTTTGTTATCAGACTACCTCAAAAACTGCTAAATTGATTCTCTACTTCTGAAAACGAGAAAAATTACAAGGACATTTGCTAAGTCATATTTTCACTAACTTCATTTCTGCTCCACCTGCAGTCTGCAGAGTCACAGACAGCCAAAGCTTCTGGGAAAAAGCTTCAGGATTTAATAAGAAAAGTATTTTGTAAGACTGTTTTCCTTAGTGTATCTTGACCTTTCTTTCACAGAAGCATTTTACTATCTTTTAAGAATTTCTGCATATCTTCGTGCAAAAAGTGAGACTGACATATGGATATAAATCTGATTTGCCAAAGGAGCTTGATTTCTATGACATGGAAGGATTATTAATTTCTACAGTCTTTTATTTTAAACCCTACCATTCTGTGAAATATTTCAACAGCTACTGTGTTTCTCACTTTGATGGTTGCAGTTCTGACCTCCTGAATCTGAATTTTGCTGTTACTTATTTAGTAAGACAGTACTGTTTTATGAACACACAATGTCCATGTAACTGTACTTGTGTTTCCACACTATTTAAAAATAAGAAAGCAAAGATATGCTTCACATACAGTTCAAGCACTTCAAAGAAGTATAACTGTTATGGGAGAACAGAATGAAATTTAGAAAATATTAAGATTAGCCTCTGATTTCAGGAAAAATCATGATGTAAAAAAAAAGAATCATTAAATATTAGCATTTGAAATACTTCCAGAGGTCATTTTTCATTATTCACACCCTGCTCCAACTCAAAGCAAATCTAATGAGAGCAAATTGCTCAGGGCCATGCCTTGTTGATTCTTGAGCATCTCCAAGGATCAAGAGTCCACAGCAACTCTGGTCAACGTGTTTTGGACCAACTTTATGTTAAAAAAATAATAACATTGTATTGCTATGTCATAATTAATCACAATTTACCATGTTCCAACTTGTTTTCCTCTCTTCCTAGAGACAAATATAATCTAGTCATTGAAGATGAGGATATGAACATGGAAACAATCATAATTAGGAAGGAAACAAAGGGGTTAATGATCTTAAGACTGTTAATTAATTAAGGTGAGTAGAAACTGATCTAATGGTTTGGAACACTGTGAGTCATGCCAGAGAAGGAGTTGTTGACTGTCAGAGAGATTAGTAACAAAGGCTTCTAAAGATAATTATTGGCAGTGAGTTCTTAATGTTTTCATTAATAATCTGGGCAGTAAAATAACACTTCGTTAATGCAATTTGCCAACAACATAAATTTGGAAGATAAGAACAGTACAGAGAAAAATCAGAACTGTGTAGACACATAAAGAGATAACCTTAAACTGAACAAAAAACATAAACACATCAGATTTAATAATATAAGAACAGAAAAGTAAGGCTCACGTATGCCTCTCCCAAGTTTACACTTTTTAACACGTCTGTGGATCTTGGGCTAAGGCTCAGCCCACTCCCTTGGTTAGGGCTAGAAGAGACACAAATTTTAGAAAGCTGGAAAACCATGCTGATCAAAATAATGTCTGGGCCATTCATACCTGTTTGGGAATAAGGTTCAGTCCATGACTAGGTCTTGTGCTAGATTTTGGGCTTAGAGTTCAGAGACACAAAGGTTTGAGCATCTCTCACAATCTGTTTTTAAGGTGAAGTACCATTGCATTGGGTTTGTGTGACAAGATTTAGGTAGTGGGGAGAGCACAGGGGTGGCTTCTGTGAGAAGCTTGTCCAGCAGAGCCAAAGCCAGCCAGCTCCAAGATGGATCTGCCTCTGGACAGCACCAAGTGATGTTGGGATAACAAATATAAGAAATGGAAAATCTGCGGTGTAACATCTGCAGTGGGGAGAGGAGTGAAACTACACAGAAAAACCACTCTGCAGACACCAAGATCAGTGAAGAAGAGGAAGGAGGTGCTCCAGGCACCAAGGCTGAGATTTCCCTGCAGCTCTGGTGCAGCTATTGTGAAGCAGAGATCCACCTGCAGCTCACAGGGAATACAATGCCAGAGCAGCTGGATGCCCAAAGGAGTCTGTGACCCATGGGAAAGCCAAGCTGGAGCAGGTCATGATGAACAGCAGCCTGCAGGGAGGACTCACATTCATGGAGGACTGTCCATGTGTGAGACCCCATGCTGGAGCAGGGGAAGGGTGTGAGGAGTCCTCCTGAGGGAGAAGGAGCAGTTGAGACAATGCATGATAAACAGGCAAAAATCCATAACGCCTATCCTGTCCCTCTGCACCACTGTGGGGAGGAGACAGAGAATTTTGAGAGTCAGGTTGAGCCCAGGAAGAAGGGAAAGGTGGGGGGAAGGTATTCTGAAATTTGGGGATTTTATCATTGATCTGTTTGGCTTGATTTGCAATAAAATCAAATATTTTGCCCAAGTCTGTTTTGCCTGTGATAGCAATTGGTGAGTGATCTTCCATGTCATTGTCCCAAACCACAAGACTTCCATTATTTTTTTCCTCCCTGTCCAGCTGAGGGGGGAGTGATAGAGCAGCTCTGATGGACACCAGGTGTCCTACCTATGACAGTGAAGTCACTTGACTGAAAAAGGCTGCAGCAGAAGCAAGATGGGTAGAAAAAGCCTCTAATATCATCCAGGTTAAATGCGTTATTGAGTGCACACTGGGGAAAAGGAATTAATTAAGAGGTTGCATAGTATGCTCCTATCATTTATAATCTTATAAGGAACCCTCTATACTGATTTACTTCCAGCACTGCAAACAGAGAAAATGAGGTTTGGGAAGAAAGTAAGGTTTTTGAAGAGCACATTACCAGTGGGTAGAAGGGATAATTTTGGTGGTGAACTGTGGAACATACAGCTCCTACACTTCTGGTGTCTGGGAATCTTGAACACAGTACTCAGCTTTGTCTCCCCTGGGCTCCCACCTAAACTGTCTTACAGTAGAAGTACACTCAAAACGAAATATTCACCTATTAACCTAATTAATTAGGTTAACTAATAAGTCTTTTTAGTAATGTGCTAAATAGTGAAGAGCAATGGAGGCTTCAAAGATATTAAAATGTACAGAATAATATTATTGTTCTACATATTAAAGGTCACATTATTCCTACAATTAAAAATACACGTTAATACAAATAGATCATGTCATCTGGCTCATGAGATTGGAGAGAAACAGAATTTGACCCTCTGCTGAAAGACCCCCTTTGTCACTTACAGATTGGTTGTGTACCTGCATCTGTTAACAGACATCCTCCTTCCTTTAGGTGTTCCTGGCGAGGGAGGATATAACTGAGAAAGAAAAGACGTTACAGTGCTTCAGCAGGGCACACTGTTAGAGGATAAGGAGATGGCTTTTTGATATAGCTTACAGTAATTTCACAATTATAAGCCGTACCTGATTATAAGCTGCACATCCGGGTAGCTGGGTAGACCACGGGATTTGTCCATATATAACCCACACCCGAATATAAGCCGCACCTTTTTTTTTTTTTTAAGCGAGGATCGATGTGCAACAAAGTAACGAGTAAGTAACAGAATCGCACGATCCTGGGGTTTGTTATCAGGTGCACAATTTGTAAACAATTTGTTTTCACAGACCAGCGAAGCCTTTAAAGGCAGCCCCAGGAGCCCTCCCTGTGCTGCCGGCCCCGGCACTCCCACCCCTGCCACCTGTCCCACTCCCCGGCGACCCCGCCACTGGCATGCCAGTCCTGCTCCTCAGTGACCATGCCACCAGCCGGCACGTCCCGCTTCCTGGCAGCCACACTGCTGGCCGGCACATCTCGCTCCCCAGTGGCCACGCTGCCAGCCTGCCTGGCTCCTTGGCGGCCCTGCTCGGCAAAGCCTGCTCCCCACCCGCCCGGCTGCAGCTCCGCGGCAACTCTCTGCCCAGCCAGCCCACACTTCCAGGTTGGCATTTTGCTGGGATGTGTCCATAAATAAGCTGCACCTGATGATTAGCTGCACTACTGGGGTAGGCTTGATTCTTCAATGAAAAAGGTGCGGCTTATAATCGTGAAATTACTATACTTATCTCCTCCCTTAACACTTCAATTGCACCCCTATATGTACATAAGCAATTCATTGCATAGGCAATCCACCTGGCTGTGAACTTCTGTTAATATGGAAAATTAGTGCCTGGTAATTATGAATATGTTGGAAAGTCAACACTGCTTGCCACCTCTCAAAATTATGTGTGCATCTGGGACGATTTTCACTAGAACTTCATGGGCACATTCACAAGAATAAGTGAACATCAATTTTAATTACTTATCCCAAAGAACTGGGGTGTAGGAGATTTTCAGGTAAAAATTATAATTCAAGACACAAGATAATTTTATTTTCTTTTTGGAAATGACTGGACCACTGAAAGTAAAATTACAATAAATTGCTTTAGGTTACCATCAGGCTGGACATGTGCTTAAATACTTCAGATTTGGCAACTGAAGAAAGCAAAAGCAGTAATGTGAATTACAGGCATCATAAAGAGTATTGCCTATAGTGAAATTGTACTGTTCATTAAACTATAGTTCTTAGCTAGTTAGACCTTTAAACATGGTGTATTATAAAAAATTATAGCAATTACCATGACAATTAAATGAGTCATCTATGATTACACCTGAGCTTAATGTCATGCTTAAGGCAAGAGGTGCACTTTGGGCTTTAAAATGTTAATTAGCCTTTAGGAAAAAATAACTAGACTGACATGATATGAAGGACTAGATGGAACTTTGTTCCTGAGTAAGAAAGTGTAGGACAACAGCAGTCTTCTCTATGTATCTCCATGACCTCCTTGGACTTCTGTAAAGAAATTTTACCTGTAGGCCTAAAAATTAATTGATTTTGAGACTTTCTGTATTAAGCAAGACAATTGTTCCTCTTTTTTTTTTTTTTTCCCTCTAATTTTCAAGAATTTAAACATTTTATTAATACTGTTATTAAGAAGACTGTTAACTTTTTTAGTGGACACTCCTGTAGACATTATTGACTGGCATGTGAACCTGTGGTATTTAATGTTTTGAGGTAGCAGTAAAACCAAGTGAATAAAACACTGAGCTTGCAGGAAACATCTGGTACTAACTAGTACTTGGGAGTGACACAGCACTCCTGCATTCTACAGGATGCACAGCATCAGGCTGCCTGTATTTACAAGGCTTCCACAGGCTGCAGGAGCCTGAAACAGCCTTAACAGGACTTGCAAAGCAATTGTCAGATTAACATTGCACTTAGCTGCCAATCCAAGGTAACTGAGATGTTTCCTTTCATTTCTCCTCCTTTTGATGGGTCCATGAATGCTGCAAAAGTGTCACCTCAGTGTTCCATACTCACCACCTATGACATTCCCGTAGGTTACTTACAGTTCCTTATTTCTCTTCATGTCTAACTCCCTATGCTTGCACAGCTAATGCTGGGGCATCCACATGGCTGAAATGACAGGTATCTTTACCTGTGGAACTTTGCTTTCCTTTTTCTGTTTGTCTGCTTTTATTTTCTTTTACTCTTTGTTACTTCACCCTACAAATCACATTGAAAAAAAGTCTTTGATCTCAGCCCAGAATGGAGATACAAGAGCTAAAAGAATCCTGATTTTTTGTCAGAGAGCTCCTTAAGTCCATAAGCAGATAAAAGAAATTAATAAAACAAATTTACATAAGGGACTCCCTTATGCTTGCTGCCCTGGGATTAGGAAGATGACAAATTCCATTTTGCAAACATCCGATAGTTTGCTATCAGATGCCCACTCCAATAAAAATCAAATCCTATTTGAGATGCTCTAGGATATCTCACATTGCCACTAGCCAGTGATCCAGAAAGGCATGGATCTTTCACAGGTCTTCAGCAGCTGTGTTTTACTCAGTCTATTAAGCACCTCTCATCTGTTCCACAGACAAGTATGTTACCGCTAATTTCAGGTAAAAATCTGTTGTAGCTTTTTCCTAATGCGCTTATTTCTTTCTCTGATGGCAGAGGAATGCTGTGCTTCTATGAAGAGACCTGAATTTCACTAAGAACTCCCTTGGGATAGGACCTGCTGCCATACTTCTCAGGGGCATCTCAGTGAGTCTGATCAAAATCCGTTCTTTTTCCTACAGTGAGGTGGGGACAGAGTTAGTGTTTCCAGGATTAGGAATTTTCAGAAATACGAATATGCTTCCCTACCCTGGAAAAGACTATGTAAAGCTGTATGGTCTAAAGACCCAAATGAGGGCATTCATATTCAAATGACCCCTGAAAAACTTGGAATATTCCCCTCTGCCAAGGGGAATTGAATGCTGCTCCCACATCTCTATATTTTACTTGGGGAATTCTGTTAGACAATCTCCTGATTTTAAGCCCAGCTGGAGATGAAACACCGTGCAGCCATCCAGTGGGATCAGGGAGAAAATTGGAGGATGAGGGGTACATGTGGAGTGATGCAATAACAAAAAGACAGGATGCCCATACAGTTAGCAACTCTGGATGTCTCACAAATTAATCACCTTTTTAGCACCTTCTTTCCCTTCTATGCTTTTTGTGGTTTGTCATTTAACCAGGTCTTCAGAAAAGACTTCAGATTCATAAAGGCACATCACTCAAGGGGATGTCCTCTATGTTTACTCCGAGTCAAATTTACGATGTACACCAGTGTTGTACTATGTTTCCCTCTGGACTCAAAAAACCGAAAACTCCAAAAAATGAAACAAAACAAAAAACAACCAACAAACAAATAAAACCCAAAAAACCAAAACCACAAACAAAAAACCCCAAAGAAACCCCAACAAAACAATCCCCAAGTCGCTTTCCTCCCCAAAAAAAACAACCACAAGAAAGGGTCTTAGAGGAAGAATATTATTAAGCAAGAGATGGCTGACAAAAACCCTTTGGCAGATACCCCTGGTATGCACAGGGGAACTTTGTGGACTAAGAAGGCGATAGCAGCATTCACATTAGGTGCTTTTTGGATCAGGAATGTCAGACTAGTGATGAACAGCACAAGCATGGCTAATTTAGCATGAGCAGCATGAGTCAGAACCTCTGGGGAACAACAAAGTTAAACATGAATTTGTTCTCTACTCTCAAGTTCAAGTAGGCATGCACAGGGTTATGACTATTTTTGCCTGCAGTCTTCAAACCCTCTGTCTTATCTCTCTTAGGATCCCTGACCCTATAGAATGAATGATGATCTGCAACTCCAGCTATGTAGGAGGCAAGAAAAATGTGTGACACATAACAGTGGGAGGTCCAAAGATTCACTTCAGCATCTTGTTACAAGACAAACATCAGATATCACTGAGCTCATTTGGAAGCTGCTCACATTTTCTGTTTCCTTGCTCAACTTTCTTTTTTGTTTCCCTGTTACAGTCTCTTGAGGTTATATAACCAGTTAATAGGTTTGTTGCCTCAGTTTCTGCCTCTTTCTTTCCTCCCATGGATTTCTGGTCTGGGAAATCAACGTGCAGTCCAACCCTCTGTAAGCCCCACTCTGATTCTGCTGCCTTGACAGTCCCTGAAACATTGCTGTCACAGCTCACAAGGCTGGACTAATGCCAGCTAGATACAGTTTTAATGGGATCCCATTCCCTGGCGACTGAGAAGGCTTAACAGCCATATGGCCTCCTTGGGCTGCTTTTCCAGCAGCACCACAAAAGTGAATTGCCTGTCCAAAAGCTGTAAAAGGGGAGATCAAGAAGTAATATTAAGAGAGAGAGACTATGAAAGTACAAGGTGTCAGGAAGTTTTATAAGTTAGCATTGGAGTCATTCATCATGAAGACTAAGTCCTACTGAAAGAATGGAAGCAAATAAAAAGACACAAATCATGAAGTTCACTGTCCTACAGAACATTTCCCTTCTAATGTGGAAGGTTAATCTCCTGCAGTTTCTTCAGTGTTCTCAAAACTCCTAAGAATTGAACCTTTGATATAACAGAAATCATCCAGCAGTTGTCAGAGAGCAAGCTTTGGCAACTTCCACAGGAATATTGGGGAAAATAATCCCAGCAAGGACCAGGGGTGTCCTGATGAAAGTAGCTATTGACTTTTCATGAAATCCTTGAACTGATAATTAAATCAAATGAGATGAAGAACAAAAGTAAGTGGTATTAAAATGTAATCAGTGATAAATGCAAATTTCAATAATTTAATTAGTGCTATTCTTTCTTGAGAGGCAGCAAATAATAAAACCACAGAGGATTCCAGTCTAAGATTAAGACTACACTTCAGGATTTCCTGCTGTACAGCAGAAACTCTATTGCAAAACCAATTATGCATGTTCTTCCATCACCATGGCTACTTCTTCATGGGTGACACAGTTTTACTCCACCAAAGTCCTGAGGCTGCTGGACAAACGGACTAGCAAAGACATTTATGACTTGATGCCAGTGTTACAGATTTGGCCTTAGACTTCACAGACACAGTCTGAGCAGCTGAGTACCTTGGTTTTTCTTCTTTGTTGCTTAGAGTCAGTAGCCATACATCAGAGGTTTTTCTAGCTGATACCCCCAAGGGAAGCACAGGCACTGCCTCAAGAAAGATGCTTGCTCCTGTTGATACAGACACACCAACACACCACCCTTGCTTAGTGAAGTGATCTTTGCCAATGAAAGCATTCCTCCATCAGCCTGTTTCCACCTACATAAGCAATTTTGCTGGCATGAGGATGTGAAACAGCGGACGTGATTTGGTCACACGCCTATGATGGCAGTATTTAGCACTACTTACATCTCTCAGCTTAAATGGAGGACCTTAGGCCAAAAGCATACAAGTTTTAGCCAGGATAGGATGCGTTGGCTAAGCCAGCATCCCCTCTAGGCGATTTGGTTACACCACCCATTGCCACTCGTAGACCTGTCAAATGTAGAGCGGGCGCTTTCTGAATTGTGTTTAGCTCTTTTGGGAAAACTACATGAGCTGCATGGTTAGGAAAGCCCCCAGTGCTGCTGCTCCTCATGGCATCTCCACGAGAGGGCTCTGCTGGCATGGCTACCCAGGCCCAGAGCCGCAGGGCTACCGTGAGCCCTGGGACACTGACCGACTGGCTGCGAAAAAATAAATACACAAAAAGCACATCTGGGAAGGAAAAGGAAAAAAAGAAAAAAAAAGAAAAAGAAAAGAAGAAAAAGAAAAAGAAGAAAAAGAAAAAGAAAAAGAAAAAGAAGAAAAAGAAGAAAGAAAGCAAGAGAAAGCAAGCAAGAAAGCAAGAAAGCAAGAAAAAAAAGAAAAAAAGAAAGAAAAAGAAATAATCCAAATCAAGTGTCTACCATTTTTTCAGCAAAAAATATTGGTCTTGATCCAATAAGGAAGTGCGCCAGGGGGTGTCTTTACAAAATAAGGGCCAAAGTTTGCAGTGAGAAGTTGAATGCTGCCATAGCAAAAAAACCCCAAACAATATGACATGAAATTTATTCTCCAAAGACTTTGGTTTCTCATATGCCTGAGAGCATCATTACGGTTGATGTTCATTCCATGGCTGCTTGTTTCCTGCAGCAGTGCAAATCCAGGTGAACAATGTCCATCTGTCTCCTCTGGGCGATGTTCGCTCCATTCACAGGAGCAGCTGAACCGTGAGATCACTTTGTTTCCTGTTTGCCCCTGTACAACAGGCTTCATACTCCCTCATAAGTGAAAAGTTCAGTCTGTGTAACTGAGCGTAGGTGAAAGGAAGACTGAGACAAGGGCTTTCATCAGTGTACTCAGGATAACATCTTTCTGCACTGAATGATGAGATTTCTGAAACAGAAGTCAACTCTGATGTGCACAGCATCACAAAAGCAGAACTAGGTCACTCTCATATAGAAATATATTGTATGTTTCATCATAGCATGAGGTTGGCTTTATATATTGGAAAGCTGTAGAATATTATTAGTCTTCTAATAATATAACTGTTTCCTATTTTTATCTCTACTAATTACAGAGGTTTTGCATGCTTAAGGTTTTTAAATTACTAGATATGAGGTTTTTATCTATTTTTGCATATATATATATATGAATTATTGCTGTACTCTGCAGACTGAGCTTTCAACAGATTCAGCAGCCTGAAATAACAGTAAACCTAATATCAAAAAAAGCTTTAAGCCTAATATTACCTTTTGTCAATGTGTCTTATGAATTTGAGACCTCCAGAATTTTATTTAAATCTCACAGACATCACTCAGGTAAAGAAAACTGTGACGTTCCTGCAAGGATCAGAAGCAGTAATGAATGCAAATGACTCAACTGTGGTCGAGCTAACCACAGTCATCTTGGTTCATAGCCTGAGCTGTCATGTGAGCCCAGAGCCCACACACCTGCTCACACCCTGACTCACATCTGGAATGAGACAACTGACTTTCCAGGCAAGAAAACTCATGCCCAGGCTAGATCTGCCTCACACACTGGTTTTGTCTTGGTAGGCAGAATGGGTACATCCATCTTGAACCCTAGCCCAGCAGACAGAATCAGAATGAAAGTAACCACCAAATGTCTCTTAAGTTTTAAGTACAGAGGGGAACAAAGCTGTGCACGTGCCAGTCTGTGCTGTCCTGCTGCAATGACAGTATTGTTCCGAATCTGAAGGCACAACCACACATTTTAGCTGGTTCAAAATGCAGAAGGCCCGCTCAGCACACCTCCAAAGACATGCAGTGTAGTGTGCCATGCATATCACCCTGGCTCCCCAATCATCTGTAACCAGTGGCCAGCTGTAGCTCATGGAGTGACACATGGGTTTTTTTTGGAGAGTGTAGGATATTTTGCTACTTGCTCTGAAGCTCATTTTGGCATCAGTGGTAGAATGTTAGTTCTGAAAGGACTGTTACTTGAACTCAAATAGTGGTACAAAAGTCTCAATATAATTGGATCAAACGTCTAGAACTCCTTAAAACTGCACAATCCGCCCCTTTCTCCCTTCCCACTTGCATATGCCGTTTTGGACTCCATCACAACTACTGAGTTCAGCTGAGAGTCCTCACTGAATCCTACCTCAGCTGAAATGCCTGAATCTTGGTGGCATAGTGCTCTCAAGGAAGGCAATTTGACTTACATTTGCATTAACCTTTGGTAAGTGGCCTGCAGCTCTAAATTTCCAGAGCATGTTGAAGCATCTTCCAGCTCATTTGTCTTCTGATTAAGAAGATCGGTGATGAAGAGTATAATTTTGGACAAAGAGATGTTAAAATCTGATGCTCTGAATTGTATGTTTTGAATGGGTTTGATTGACTTTTAATATGTTTTGTCCCAAATGCTAAGCGGCATAATTTAATGAACTGGAAAATAAAATTTTCATTGTGACTGTTTAGAGATTGGAAAACTTAGTCATTCTTGAGTCTGTGACATTTTTAAAGGTTGCACAGGATTTTCATCACATCCACTCTGATACAGTCCTATCCAATCAGACACCTTACCTCTCCCCTCTCAGCAACTGATAGGAGGAGAAGAGTCATGAGAAATAAAAGACCACACATGAGTTTGGAAAGGTAGTGCATAAAGATTTTTCTGAAAACCTAGATCGGATTACTACTATATTCTATCTAATACTACATAGTGATATTTCACCTAATATATGAAATATTAGTAGTCAATCTGAAACTGTGTAGTATTTTTCTCTTGGAAGGCATCATTCCAGCACAACTGCAGATAGAAGTGAGTCTATCCAAGATATCTATCAGTCAAGATGTATGTATTGATTACCTCTGGTGTAAAGGTTAAACCCTATCTTGGTGTCTATATAATTATTTTAAAAATAAAAGAGATAAGCAGAAGAAAGAACAAATGTCAGTGTCCATGGAAGTCAAGCACATTACACTCTCTTTTGAGTAAGCATTCTCTGTATCCAGGGACAGAACCAGTGCTGACTCCAACAGAAGCTCCTTGCTGCTACAAGGATGACCTGTGGCAAGCACCAACCTCTGGCTCACCTGCCCCTTATTTTTTTCCTTGAAATACTAGTCAGGAATTGCTACAGTTGTACAGTGTAATATATATCAGTGTAATATATATATATATATATTATATATACTTATATATTAATATATATATTTTATATATATATACAGTAATTTCACGAATATAAGCCGCACCTTTTTTGAAGAATCCAGCCTACCCCAGTAGTGCGGCTTATATTCAGGTGCGACTTATAATCGTGAAATTATTGTATATATATACAGTTTTTGTTTCAAAATGCAATCTGAAGTCCATTCTTTTAGTATTTCAAGTTTGAAAAAGCTTTCTATTACCAGATTCACTAAAACAGTGTCCTTTGCTCTGAAAATACTATTATGTGGGGATTTTTGTGCTCTCTGAAATTCCTAGGATAGTTCTGCTATGGGTGTTGCTGTAAAATTCAGTGTTTACAATTGTGTTCCATTGTCTTAATGACTTGCTTTTCACATTCATCTGCACCTAATTAGATTC
This sequence comes from Sialia sialis, assembly GCA_009812075.1. Taxonomy (NCBI): domain Eukaryota; kingdom Metazoa; phylum Chordata; class Aves; order Passeriformes; family Turdidae; genus Sialia; species Sialia sialis. Next base: position 30,625,303 of record VRYO01001878.1, read on the forward strand.
AGATCAAATGAAGTAATAAGTGCCTGGGGATAAAGAAAAACTCTTAAAGGGCAATTGGCTCAGTCAATGCAACACTCCAAGGGGAGCTTGAAGCAGATGCAGTGATTAATTGGTTATTTCAACCTCTTGTGATGAACTGTTCTGACAGGACAGGTATTTTCATGCTATCTGACTTGATTGCAAAAGCTGTTTGTGTAAGAAAAGTGCAGCATAAAAGAGATAATCATTTAATGTTCACATAGGGACTGTATCATCAAAATAAGTGCGTGGAAGTTGTGAATATGTAATAATTAGTGTGGAGAGGCTAAGAGCATTTTTCTAAGATCTAGAAAATACTGAAAAATTGCTCTAAGAGCATATTTCTAAAATCTAGGATATGCTGAATAATTGCTCCAAAAAGGGTGATGATATGACAAGTAATAAATACTTAATGGAAATAAAATGACATCAGTTATTTAGAGGTAACTCTCGGAAAATGTAAATTTTTTTTATTATGGTGAAGTTTTACGAAGGTAACATGCACTGAGCCAGCAGAGCAACAGCTGGGAGAAAATGCAAGATCCATCAGTGAGAACCCATGCCCTAGCTGCTGCCTCCAGTTCTTCATAGGAATGACAGGGTTAGGATAACCTTCTTTAATTTCTGTTTTGATTAGCTGGTTTCATGCCCTACAGGTTACAAACATTCTAACAATGCAAACTCTCAACTTCTGTTTAATTTACTAATTTGGGAGAAAAACACTTTCAGCAAGAGAAGAGACTTCAGAACTTTGGCTAAGGGAGTTAGGGGTGTTTAGCCTGGAAAAGAGGATGCTCAGGGGTGGTCTTATGATTCTCTGAAACTCCCTGAAAGGAGGTTCTAGCCAGTAGACATTGACCTCTTCTCTCAAGCTGCCAGCAGGAATGACAGAACATAGTCTCAAGCTGTGCCAGGGGAGGTTTTGGAAGAATTTCTTCACAGAAAGAAGGATTAAACTGGAATTATGTGCCCAGGGAGGTGGTGGAGTCACTGTCCCTGGAGGTGTTTAAGTAAAGGCTGGATGTGACATGGTGGTTTTGGGTTGTAGGCCAGACTTGATGATCTCAGAAGTCTTTTACTACCTAATTGATTCTGTGACTTATTAATTTGGTCCCTTCCAGGCTGTAACTGTACATAATTTTCTGTGGTATAGCTTTGACCTTCCACATATGTTATTAGGTCAGGTCATTAAAGTACAGATTTTTTGGAGCTAAGCAATGAAAACTCACCTTTGGAGTCTCTCTGGGCTCTGGTATTGGATGTACTTGCATGTGAGACTGCCTTGCAAGTGACCTTTCCCCATCATCCCCCTTTTGGCCTCATCTTTTTTGCAGTCTGACTTATATCCTGGCATTGTTTCCTTAACCTTTCCTTGTTTTCTTCATTGCTCTCACTTTGTTATCATTTTGCTTTGCCGTACCTTTTCCCTACTGTATGTACTCTGTGCAGACACATGCCCTCCCATCCTACATTGGGTTTTTGTCTATTTTTGTCTCTATTTTTTTTTTCTTTTTAACAGAACACACACATGTATGAACAATGCCAAAACTAGAAAGACTTCTGAAGCAAAAGAAAAATAAACACATTGACACATGTTTTGGTCTTGCTTCCTTTTGTTCTTCCCATTCTTTTGATTTTTGGCTTGATCTCTCATGAATAATCAGGCTATTTAAATACTTTGCAGTAGGAACTATATCTTTTATCAGTACCTAACACACTTCTGGATGCTATATAAAAGTGCAATATGTGGTAAAAATATTTGCCTTACCTTAAGAGCTCAGTGATACAGGTACTTAGCATTCAGACTTTGACTATCTTTCTTTCTTTAGGCAATTGGCTCTGAAATAAGACCAGCAATAGAAACATAAGGAATTAGTCAGCTTGTATCAGTCGAGGGACTGCACTTGGTCCATTTATATCTTGTTTACATGGGAAAAAAAAACAAACCAGAGCTTGTAAAACTGCAGTTTCTAGTACGTACAAAAGAGAGGCAGAACTTAAATGTTTCCCTCTGGGTTTTCATATGTTATCCACCTACTTGACACCAGCTGAATCTTGATTTCTATACCACTAATCCTCTATTCATTGCAAATAAAATTCAGTCAGGACTAAACACTGCCAAAAGAATGAGGTGTCTAAGTGTTAGCATGGCAAAATCAGAATCCTTGAAGCAGACCTATAACTTTATACCTGGAACAATTAGACAGTGCATTAGACAATGTAAGCAATGTCTTTGATCAATTGTCAGCTACAAATGGCTTATTTCAACTATTTTTTAATTAAAACCATTGAGGTATTGGAAGAAACAAGCCCAATCTTTTAATTTTGTTTCATACTTTTAATGTGTGTGTTTTAAGAATGCTCAGTGCGAAATTAGCTTTAATGCATAACCTTTATAGCAGTATGAATAATGCTACCTTATTAAAAGTGAATCAGTCTGAAAAAAACCCCAGTATTGCACTCTTGCTTCTGGCAATGTTTTTGCATGTTATTCATCTGTTGTGATGAGTATAGACCTCCAGGTTATCATTTTGTTTCACTCTAGTGTTACACTTCACATTTCAGGCAGAATCAAGTTTTAGCAAGCACTGAAGAGAATGTGGTTAAACTCCCTTTTACTATTTTTTAATGCAATATAAACTTACTTACAGCTCTGCCATTTTTTCTGGTGCTAGACAACCCAGCAAAGCTAGGAAAAATAATTATCCCCTCCTCAGATTTGAGGGCTTTGGATCCAAAATCAGGCCATGAAGCTTTTCAATTAGTTGGACGCTCCAACAGCATTTCAGGAGAGCACAGGTCGGTTACCACACCAAATACCTGTCTTAGAGCAGCTCTCTCACTGTGCTGCAGTGGACTGAATACACAGGCTCAGGGAATCCACCTGATTAGAACCAAAGTGGAAAAAAACAATCCAAAGAATCAAAGCAAGCTCCATCTTTTTATGTTATGTGTCCCATTCACCCACTGTCCCCCCCCGCCACCACAACCCTACTACCTAACCCCTCCTGCCCCAAGTAAACAGTGTACACAAAATCCTGGTTAGTTTTAATCCAGTTCAGCCCCCTGATCATGCAACAACACAGGAGAGGTTTCAATTTAGGCTCCTAAACACACTTGTCTCTGTGTTAAAACTTAAAGGTGAACCCTTCACAGAGTGTCTGACCCTCCACTACGTTTAAGGGAGATGTAGGCAGGAATTCAGATGGTATAAGCTAATATCCCACATGCTCAATGCCCTAGGTTATCCCAGGTACTTCTACAGAGCTGGAATGTCTCTTGCATGATCTGAGAGAGACCTGAGGCTTTACTGCCTGGTATTCTGTTCATTCAAATGGACA
>VRYO01001878.1:30629661-30648978 GCA_009812075.1 Sialia sialis
CCTGACGTGCTGCTGCTCCTTTTCCTTTCACCACCTATCTTTATCCACATCACAGAATCACAAAATCATCACGGTTGGAGAAGACCTTCATAGTTTAACCATCAACCTGGCACTACCCTAATCATCCCTAAACCATACCCCCAAATGCCACATCCAGACACCTCTTGAACACTTAACCAAGATGGTGACTCCAACACCTCTCTAGGCAATTTATTCTGATGCCTAACTACTCTTTCAGTGAAAAGTTATTTTCTAATATCTAATCTGAGCTTCCCTAGTCAATTTAAGGCCATTTGTCTCAATTTTAGAAGTACTTTTGATGGGTAGATACAAAACCAAGGATGACAATACGGTTAGGCACGTTCCTGTAGGCACATGCCATAATCATGAGGTCAGATCCAGACTTTCCTTTTCTTTTGCTCCAGGAGCATAGTGCTCAGCTTTGACCAGAGAGGGGATGCCTTAATTTTCAGACCATGGAATACTGTAAATTCAGGTATTCTTAGAGGATCCATGATTTTTAGACTGGAGGAGCACAGACTCATCACCTAATTCATCCTGTCTTCTGAGCAGTTTTGTTAATCACTAGGTTATTACACTAAAGATAACTATCAGTGCTATCACAAAGCTCTATTAAAATTACCAGCCTCAGAAGAGCAGGGGTAGACTGCAACACGAGTGACAGATAATATCAGCAATCTGAATTATCCCTTAGAGTTGCCTACAGATTCAGAGGGGATCACTCTAGTTAAGCATGCAGCATTCAAGCAGCATGGAATTAATGTAACTTATTAAATGGCGTGGTTTGGGAACTTGGAGAGGGCAAGTTCCCATTTGGATATGCAATAACAGAATTGACCAAGAAAGAACAGAAATGCCTATTTTGCAATACATATCATGATAAAACTGCTCTGTGACTGTGAGAAGTGACTTATCCCAATCAAAAGATAGTCACTTTTTTTCTGAGGTGATATTTTGTACATTATATTATGTGTAAGATGCACCTAAAAAACCCAAAAACCACAGTGAAGAATCCTTTTTGGATACCTATTGTTCTTTGGTCATCATTTTATCTTGATTTTCTACATCTTCTTGCCTTCTTTCCAGTTAAGATAGAGAAGAAGAAAGCATTACACCTGTTGTTTTTTGGTTTAACCATGTGGCTAGTTTTAATTTAGAAGTTCTCTGCTGTTTGTCCTGAAAATCATGGGTATTAATCTGATTAACATGCCATTGATCTCATAGAAATGGAACTGAATGGACTATGAGAAGCTCAGAAAACTATTTGGACAACACAGCCTATAACTGGATTTCATTAGTACTGCACTAATAACTCAGTGCATTAGCAGAAAGAAAATCATATAGGAAATGGGCTGGAGCTGTCATCAGGTACTTGTATGTTTTCACTCTGATGTGATAGAGCACAAGAATCAATGCCTTGGCTGCTGAAGCTGATGTGCAAGAGTGAAATAGCAAATAAATTCAAACCTTTCTTTTTTTCTAATTCACTATGAAAATATATTATTCTGTTTTTGAATTCTGCAAAGCTATGCATCTTCCGCTCAGTGTAGGATCAGTGAACAAAATGAAACCTGATTCATGTTACTTGCAAAATTACATTTTTACATAGAATGCCATAAAATGTTTAACTAGTAATGATTTTCATTACAAATGAAATAATTTCTTTTTCTCCTAAAAGGTAGGTAGCAGGAAAGAAAGAAGGAAATAAATTATTTTGCTAGAAGGACTTTTCAAATAGCTACAGGGCTTACTGTTGCGTGCTCTCATTCTGAGTGACCTCTTTAGCAGAAAAAAAATGGAAAAGTGCAAGAGAAGTTTACTTACTGGTGGATCCTTCTCGTGATTTTTAGTTGTTGTTGTTTGTTTTTTGTTTTTTTTTCCCTTTTCCACTTTTTAATACTCTTTGCTCATGCAGAGGTAATGGGAAAAATTGGAGCAGCTGTGGCTGGGCTGCTGCTGGGACAATGTTAATTCAGTGAAAAAGGAAACATGCTCCTTACAGATGCAAAAGGTTTCCTTGGGCTCTAGGGGAGAGACAAGCCCTTGAAGAGAGGCATGTTACAGGCTACAAAATCTACTCAGGGAACTTCCTGGATGGGAAATGGTCAGAGGCCAAGGATGCCAGGAGAAGGGTACAGCAAATGATTGTCCACTAGCCGCTCACAGCCCCCATCGGATACAGGATACCAGCTGAGAGAAGCACAGGGCTTTCCTTACTGGATCATGATTTTAATTAAAAAATATTTATGCCTCATAATTAGGCAGAAGATTAAAAAGTGGGTATTTGTAAGAAATATTTGAAATTCATTTGCATAGATATGTCAGTTACACAAATTTTAACTCTAAAAAACTTACTAAGGAAGTCTTCCTCATCTCTGACTTTACTACTGTAATATATGCCTACATGCCTGTGAGAGAGATCCCTCCTAAAACATTTTCTCCTAGAAAGTTCATGTATTCCTTTTGTATTCACCACAGAGATGTCAAAAGCTCAGTTATGTACTTACCATGTGAAACAACTAGGCAGTCATAGGTACAGTAATATGAGCATTAACAGCTAAAACTGCTGCATTCATTTTGTATACAACCTTTTCCATAGCGTGTCAGTAATTCAAATTGTAATGGTTTGTAAATGAATATGAATAGTCAGCAGTGAGGCTGGGCTGTTACATCACACCCAGAGAGCTATTATTTAGCATGCACATAATATGTTCATCCTCAAAGAGTTTCATGAGCAGCCATGCATTCATCTCCTAAAGATGCCTCAAGCAAAGCAGGTAAATCTTACCATATCTATTTCTAAACATGAAAGACCAAAAGACAGAAAGGGCAGAGAAGCTAAGTGACTCACCCAAAGGCAATCAATAACAGAAAGTCAGTATCAGAGACATAATTATAGGCCAAGCACACCTAATTATATCTAGAATACATTTAGAGGAGGAGCCTGAGGCCATGCAAGTCAACATGCTTTTGTCAGCACTTCAAACATGAGGTTGTGGTGACCTTTGGAAAAAGCCAAAGAACTTCTGGATAATATTATGCCTTAGTGCAGCATGCCTGATCCAAACACCTCTATAAATCATTTCAGAAATGTTTCCACCAATCCTTGCAGTATAGAGAACATGCACAGAATTATTCTGATATATCTCAGCAACTTTGCCCTATCAGTGAGTGGGATTTGTTGACAAAACAAAAACTTCTACTGTCAGCAGTATGGATTGATCAGATCAGTTAATAATGTGGAGTATGCTGGGCTGTACCTGGTAATTTCCTGTCCTGAAAGCATAATGTGGGTGTGGATGCCACCTCTAGCACTCATAATTTGACTCTAAGACTCCATTTTCCTATCCCTGCTCCTTTTATGCTGTCGTTTTCATCATGTGGAATCTCTCTCGAAAGTGCAGTCTTTCTTTGAAGCTCACTCGTCCCTGTCTGCCCCACAGGAAAAAAGGAAAACAATCCTTTGCTCATGACCTTATGAAATGTGTCTTTGATTGCTGCCTATTGACTGTTCCTCATGATAAGGGGATTCATCTCATTCTCTTAACACCATTCTCAAATCTTATCTCTAGCACCTATTAGCTTCATCACACAACATTTTTGTAGGAGTGGTACATTTTTCACAGCCCTTCTGTACAGCAACAGTTCTACCTCATCTCTCTCAAACTTCACTAACCAATTTTTTAAACTTTTTCTATGTCTTCTATCTCCAATTACATCTGTACATTCACATTGCCCCTCTCCTTTCTATGCTCACTTATCTGGAGAGCACTTTTAAAAAGTCTTAGTGTCTTCTTTCAGTCTCATTTGTTGCACCCAAACCCTCTGCATTCCAGCAAAATTTCCATCTCAGTGCTATTTCCCTGCTCACTGAAAGCTAAATACACACCAAGGAATATTAGTTTAATTGAGCAGCTCAGATGACTAAAAGCAAGTGAAAGCTTGGGAAACTTGAGAAACTTCACCCTATTCTGTGTTGCCTGAACCTCAGCCCATCCTCCGCCATCCACATAGGATCAAATCCCTGATGATTTATATCCTTGGTTTTTACATGTATCAAACAACATAAGATGGCCTGTTGATGCTATGGAGTGGAGTGCCTGCCTTACTTATTTTTCTAGCACAGTAATTGAGTTGAACAATTCTCTATAATTCTGTTCCTTTCAATTTACCGTTCAAAGGTGGGAGAGCCCAGATTATCTGGTGAACTGCGTGAAGGAAGGATCTCCTTACCTTGTGGACAAATATGAGACCTTGGGCATCTCTTTTCCACAGGCAAGAAATCCAAGGATTACCAATCTCCTGGCTTACTTATTCACATAAAACCATGAGATTTCAGATTCTATTTCTTCTATTTGTAGTCAGCACACGTACAGCAGTGCACAAATCCACAGTCAACCTCTTTAACCCCTAGCAAGACCATTTAAATTAATTTATACTGGGGAGTTGGTGGAAAAAAATTACAAGGAAGAAGCAAGCTTGGAGGGTTGAATTCTCTAGTCTTCAGAAGCACTCTTTGGTTTTGTTTGCTCTTTCTTTGCTGTATAGCTTTTTTTGGTTAATGAAGAATAGTGAAGACTAGAAAGCTGAGCTTATCTTTACTTTCGATGAAGAAACCTTGTCAGTAGAATTTCTCGATGATTGAAAGAAGTGAGCCCACAGAGACAAGCTGGTGGGATTCTTTTCTGAGATTAATCTTTTCTGTTTGCAGATATTTGCAGCAGTTAAAGGAACTCAGTAGTGAGAACCAGTCTGAATGGCTGAAAAACACTTTTCAACCATTCAGAAATATACAGGAGACAGTATCTCTAGTATTGTAAATGAATGTATCACTCTCAACTTCAAAGGAGCTAAGATGTTTTACACCCGATAAAAACCCAATCCCATCGGAATTTCCTGTTGTGCCGGAGTTTGGTTGCTGTTGCATGTCTGGGTTCAGCTGATCTGGATCAAAAAGGTTCCTAGTCCCAGCTGCTTCTCACAGTATTCTCTGAAGGTTAACCCCCCTGTTTCCCATGCTCCCCCTCTGATATGTGTACATAATTGTTCTCTAACCCAATTCAATCAAAATGAAACAGGTTAGGGAAAAAAATCTACTATTTTAAGTGTGTGAGCTAACCTGGATCATTTTGACTGAACTGGGTCAGGGAGTGATTATATGTGCTGTTCTAACAGCTGAGTGAAAAGGAAGGGAGACAATCTATTTGCTTGGCTTAGTAACAGTCAAAACAAGCCATAGGACTGCAGCTTTATGTGATTTATTCGTGGACTGCCTTTGGATGGTATAAACTGGCATGTGGTCTAAGAGATGTCTCACTGTGCACTTCCTTTTGATGTGGTTTCTGCATAACTGAAATGCCCTAACAAATCCTCTTGAAACCATAATGGGGAGGTCAAGTGAGCATTTCAGGTCTCCCAACATGCTGATGTCTTGGGAAGTTCTGCCACACACACTAAGTATTGGCAAAGCCCTGCAACCAAAATGGTTTAGAGCAGCGCTGAGGGAGATTCAGCGCAACAGCTGACGTGTATGTCTTTTGAAATCAGCCGGATGGTTTTACTGGCAGATAGAGGCACCCCTCTTCCATTTATCCTCTGAGGAGGAGAAAGGATTTGCTGTCACCATCCACATGAAAATGTTACTGCATCCTGTCTAACAGATTTAAGCATTCTTCAAGTGAAGACGTTTAATTTTGACATTTGGGCTTAACAGGCTTTGTCAACAGCTCATTTTATGTAACAAGCTTGCACTCTGTCTGACCTTTACTTGAGCAGAAGGGAAAACCCTAGCAGACTCTGCATGGCCTTGGATGTGTGCTTTTTGGACACACAGAAAGCTCAGCCTTTCTGGTGCTGGGGCTAGTATTATAACTCCGAAGTCTATTCCTCTCTTGGAAGAAAACCAAACCAACAAACCTCAAATGTTTTAGCTTGTTTGGTTTGTTAAACAGTAAAATTTATCACTACAATTTCTCTTATCTCAGTTCTCCATCATCCAGCTGCTAGCAGGAGTACAAGAGCACAGGAAACACTGTCTGAAATGTCAGCTCTAGGAACCATCCAGGTAACAGCAAAATTCACCCTGGTGTCCCCACCTTTTTTATAGGCTCCCATTAATTAGGCTGTGCAGAAGTCTTCCTGGTGCCTTCTCTACTTCAGGCTGAACAGCCCCAGTTCTTTCACCCAGTTTTCATAGGAAAGGTTCTCCAGCCCTCTGATCATCTTTGTGGCCTCGTCTGGCCTCGCTCTAACACACCCCACATCCTTCTGATGTTGCAGACCCCAGAGCTAAACCAGTACTGGAAGTGGGGTCTTGCAGAAACAGAGAAGAACTAAATCACCTCCATCAACCTTCTGGTCACACCGCTTTGGATGCAGCCCAGGCTGAGGGTGTACATTACTGACATATGTCCAGACCTTTATTCACCAGTATCCCCTGATCCTTCTCAGCAGGGGTGCTCTCAACCCTTTCATCCTCCAGAGTTTATCACCTGTGTTGCCCCAGCCAAGGTGCAGGACCTTGCACTTGGCCTTGTTAAACCTCCTGGAGTTCACATGGGCCTACTTTTCACAGGTGAATCAAGAGGCTGAGCTACAACTTTTAATACTGATGCCCAGAAAATATTACTAAACATTAAGGGCAGCTGCCAGTAAGTGCTATTTGAAAATCCTGTCTGAGAGTTGTGGTTCACAATTCTTCTCAGCACCCTCTTCAGAAATGAGGGTTTACCCCAGCTGATGATTTACATGGGTACAGCTCTGCCAGAATCAGACATGCTGCATGCTGTACCCACTCTGCAGTGGGTTGTTAATCTTTCCTACAGGAAAAGCATGGACAGCTGGAGGCAGCAACCTCTGTTGCCATTGTAGTTAAATCCACCAGAGACTGTGAATCACAGCTCATATTATTTTCCACATGAGTGTTCTCCATTTATGCTCTGATGAAATGATGCACACAACAGAACAAAAAAGCCCAAAAAACCAGCTCTGAAGTGCATTGAAAAATGAAGTGCGTTAAATTCTTTAAGGCCAGGAGACATTGCAGGTTTTTGTCATAAATCTGCCATAATTAGAAACTACTGTTAATATCTTTCATAGTACAAAATACTGAAATGTTATTGATGAGAATGCTACCATGGCACAATATGGTGGGATGCACAGTTTCATCTACAGCTGATTTTGCATTCCTGATAGTGTGGTGGATTAATGTAGGAATAACACAAATATAAATTTGAAGAAATATGATCTGAAATTAAAGCTTTGCTAGAGAATTTTTGTGGACTTTTTTCTGAAAAGAAACTTTTCAAAATATAGAAGGTGTGAGGGAAAGATCACCTGTTTAACCAATGCAAAAACAAAGCCTGGGTTTAACTCCAAACTGAGATGAAGTGAGATTTCAAAGCTAATTACAACCCAAAACATGGGAGTTTTAGCTACACTTGAAATCAGAGAAGAAAAGTGATGAAAAATGTGATATGTTTAAATGGAAAGAGGATATGGTTTTCAGATTACCTGATCTTAGGCCATACTAGCTGGACAGACTTGTCTGTCTCTATCACTGCAATTTATTTAGACAGTCAAGAATACCAACCTAATAAAGAAAAATAATATATGAAAGTAAAGTATACATCTATAGCACATTTACTGTCTGTAAGATAGACAGAAAAAGATAAGATCTCTTCTTTGCAGAGCACAGTCTGTTATATTTAACAGGAAACTGCAAAGCCAATCCTGATTTGCACAGAGATTAAACAAAAAAACCCCAAACAAACAAAACAAATAAAAAAGAAACAAAGAAAAAGAAAAAATCAAAAAAAGACTTTTTCTTTAAATCCAGTTTGAAGAGAATGCCAATATCCTTCCCCAATATTTTTCATGATTAAAAAAAACAAAAACAAAAACAGCCAAAAAAACAAAAAAAATACCAAACAAACACAAAATCAAAACCAAAACAAACCAAACCAAAACAAAAAAAAACCCATCACCACACAGCACTTAAAACTATGTCTCATTTTCTACATATAAGGTGGAATTGAAAAGCTGAGAAATCTGACTTTCCCTTCTTTTCCCTCACATACAGAAGTCATGCTGCTGGTTCCTTTAGGAGCAATGATATTCGACCTCCCTACCATACTCACAAGAAACAAAGGAGAGGGAGAGCACAGAGGTTTCTCTTTTTTCCACTAAGTCTGTCTGTGAGTTTCACAGTGGGAGACTTTTCAGCTCTCTTTTATTACTGGGTAAAAGCACAAGTGGCAAGGTCCTGCCAGACTGAAAGTTGTGATTTTAATTTTCCGAGATGAAAATATTGTTGGCTATGCAAAAGAAAGAAAATCTTCTATTGACACTATTACAACTGGTTTTTCATATGTGTCACAAGAAGTGGATCTAGTAACAGTGGGAGGAGAGGAAACAAAGTGAACAAAATCTCATGCTTTTTTGAAATTGTGCACATATTAATAGTTCCTTTTTTAATGGCAAATTAAATTTTCTTCTTTCAGACAGAGTGGAAGTGGCATTAGGCATATGCTATCTTCTATTTTATGGTAAGATCTGTTTCATTCCACAAGAAAATAAGACCATTCACAACTAGTTATCCTATAAAATCCCATTCAAGCACAGAAGGCAGCAGCCATACCAAAACTCTGGGAAACTTTTATTTATCATTTTTATTTATTGAAGCCTTTGGTATTCTTGGCATTGTACAAAACAAAAAAATCCAGAAACCATCTCTTTCCCATGGAGCCTACAACCTGTGGGTTATTCTGTGAATTATTCTATGCTATTCTATTCAACCTGAGTCTAGAGTAGTGAAGAATTGTCATGTCCTGGAATGGGAACACACCAGCTACTTCTCTTCTTGCAAAGCTGAAGTTTGCACATCTGGCACACTAAGCCAGCTTTGCTGTTTCCTTTGATGCAGTATCATCCCCAGAGAAGCTGTAAAAGTACAGAGTGCTGCAGATCTTTGCAGCAAAGAAACAAAGCCACCTGAGGCACAGGTTTTGTGGCCAGTTGTCAAGAGCAGCAGACTGCTAGTCTTGCAAAATGGTCAAGATTTTGTCTGCAGTGTGCAGAGCAGTCTAGGTTTGGTGCTGCTGGTACTATTGCTCAGAATGGGGTCAAGATGGGTGAAGTAATAGCTGCTGCAATGTGAAGCAATTCTAGTGCAACACCTTTTCCCAAATCATTCATTCCAGCAGCAGTGGTGGCCTGTCTCTGCCCTCCCACCTTCTGAACAGTAAAACCTGTATTTTCCTAAGATGGTCCAGAAATGGAGAGTAATCTATTAACATGTAAAAATTATGCAGTGCTATGTAGACAGCTCCACACCAGGGCTAGATAAACAAATACATTTAAATAGTACCATGCATTGTCTTGCAGAGATATTAGCTTGGCTCGCAGAAGCATAAATTAATAGCTTTTCACTGGGGCAAGTTGGGATGATGCATCATCCTGACATGGCGATAAACCTGGCAGTTTTTCAGTCAGTTCATTTGCTGACAGTTTGGATATGCTGCACTGCCTGATGTGGAATTATCCTTTGTGGTCTCCCTGCCCTCACAGCCTCAGTACACGTGTAATGACCCATCCTAGGCAGGTCCTAATTTTGCTGGAGCAGTCCAGACAATGAATATACTGAGTAAGCAGATGGTGTACCCAACTCAAAATGTTTTAGATGTCATTTTATGATTAGAAATTGTGTAGTGAGCATAATTCTTGCAACAAGCTACTCCAGGTAGGCATTTATAAAACTAAATACAAGGAGAAGATGTAATGCCTGTGGGTGGTCATTAGGCAGCAGCTATAGGAAACCTTGGAGAATATGGGAAGATGGACTGGGAGATCATGTGTCACTTAGAATTGGCATTAATTAGTGGAAGAGTAGGTAGTGATAAAGGATTTGCACACAGAATGAGGAGTCTGCTGAGTATTCAGAACAGGTCTCAATTTTAACAGAAAGGCTCAAATTAGTTAGTGTAGGAATTCCGATCTTTCAAAGAGCGAGAGATCTGCCCCTGATGAAAATGCTGCTATGACTTGTCTACTCTACCAGTGATCATTTGGTCATACAGTCCCTGGATTTGTTTGCTGAGAAGGTAGACAGCAGAAAAGAAGTCAAAATAATTTTGTATATATTACTTTTCTGTAAAATATAGAATGCTAAGTAATTTTTTAGTACAGTAATTTCCCAATTATAAGCCACACCTGAATATAAGCTGCACCTTTTTTTTTTTTTTTTTTTTTTTTTTTTTAAAACAAGGATCCATGTGCAACAAAGTAACAAATTAGTAACAGACACAAATTGGTGTCAGGTGCTCAGGTTGCCCCAGCAAAGACTTTAAAGGCAGCCCCAGGTGCCCTCCCCAGCCGGCTCTCACTTCCAGTTTGGCATTTCACTGGGATTTGTCCATAGATAAGCCGCACCTGATGATTAGCTGCAATACTGCAGTAGGCTGGATTCTTCAATGAGAAAGTTGTGGCTTATAATCGTGAAATTACTGTAGTTTTTTGGCAAAAAAATTCATTGAGGGAGAAGAAATAGTTTTGTTTTATATATTTAGTATGTTTGCTTCCATTCTTCCAACTGGAGAAGTAGAGGACTAAAGAGGGAAAACAGGGTTCTTCCACACTTGTCCCATCCTTGCTGGCAGAGATCACATTCCCAGCCGTACAATGGGGAACGGCAGCAGTAGCATGTGTGTCCTCATTAACTCTTCTCCTCAACTTTTTGGAGCAAGCCATCAGTCTCCTCTCCTAGCTAAGAAGGAGAAGCCATCAGTGAATCAATTTGAAGGGAAGATTTGAAGTTACACTGTTACTGGAGTTTTAACTGCTGTGTATTTGCTGCATGGGAAACAGGTTGATTCTTCCCGACAGCAACAGAAGGCAGGGGAAGATAGGTACTTTTGTCATATTGAACTAGTCCCACACATTCAGCTATATATCCCATGCAGCATACTGCACAGAAAGAGTTCTTCAGCAGCTATCTAGCTCCTGTTTTATACAGAAGTTTATGAAACTCAAAAAACCCACTGCTCTTTCAGGAGCTGTCTAAAGTAATGGTTCACATTGCACATACACACACATACACATATACACACACACTACACATGCTGATACATATCTTACCATATTCTCATGAAATTTTAGTTTCTTTTTAGGAAGTCATAGTCAACACAAACAAAAAAGTCCCATGCTACAGTCCCTGGGAGGACATGCCAACTTTTTACACATGACAAGGTACTATGGCAAAGAGAAGTTTTGTCGCAGTTCCTAGATTCTCCAATGACTCAGAGTATCCAAGCTGGAACCTCAGGAGTTCAGCTTTTTCTGAAAGTTGAAATTCAGCCTTAAACTGACACAACCTAAATCTCTCAGAAGTTTTAAAAATATTCTTGGTCTTTATTTTCTCTGCTTTCCAAATGTTTTGATAGATGTCCTCTCATATAGGTGTCCTTCAGCATCCTCTCCACAATGAGCATGCCTAAAGTAGATTTTTTTTAAAAATGCATAATTATTACCATTTAATATGCCTTGGGCTGCCCTATATAGATATATCTCATTCGTCAGGGAGTCATCCATAGATGTTTTATATTTCCCTTGCCTTGAGAACTTTGAAAACTACAGAGGCCAGTTCTGAGAAAAGGGCCAAGAGACTACTGTCAGCCTTCATCCTTTTTTATTTGAAGCTAGAGTATTAAAGAAAAAATATGTAAATTTCAGAATGAGAGAAGATAGGGAATCAAATTTTGCTTCACATAAAGAAATTCAATAAATCAGAGTAAAAGATTATTTAAGGAATTTTGATGCTAAAATTTCATTAATAGATGTAAAAATCATACTATCATTGATTATGTAATTGTCTCAGACATGCTGGATTTTTCTTCATATGATGAAATTCAACAAATCAGAAAAACAAACAAGATTATTTAAGGAATTTTGATGTTGAAAATTCATTAGTATATGTAAACATCATGCTACCATTAATTATGTAACTGTCTTAGATGCTGTTTTAGAGCAGCAGAGATGCTGATTACTTTCATGTATTTTTTCTCTCTCATATTGTACATAGTAAAGAAATTCACTACAGAAATTATTATTAAATCATATGCTGATGAATGAGCACAAAACTATTAATGGCACATAATTTGCAGTGTACATGTCCACTGGAGTATTTAGCAATCCATGCAGATCTGATAGTATGCCCTATGTGCTTTGATTCTCTCTGTTAGATGATTGAAAAATATTCATTAAGAGATTTCTCTAATGAGCTGTGTTCAAGCATAAAATAGGCCATTCCTTTTATAATTTAAGCGTGGTTTGTGGAATATAAATATCCTCCAATTCCCTATAGGTACCAACTTCAAATAGGGGTTTTGTCTTAACACAGATTTTAGGATCTTTGAAGGGTCTTTGAAGTTTATAATTGGGTCCAAGCTGAAATGTGGTGTCATTCACTCAAACACTGGCATTTTCACTGCTTATGTTTGATAGAAAATACACTTTTATAAAAAGATATATCCTCAAATTTCTTGGCATAAATACTTAGGTGGAAAGCGGAAAGATTATTCACATTATAAAATCAGTACAACCCCACCTGACCCTCTGGTCAGTTAATCCCGGATCCCATTCATAGATTACATCAGACTTACTCTTTTTGTTTTCCCTGAAGTTATTAGACAGAAAGCTTTTTTTGTGCTTTAATTTATTCTGTTTTCATTTACAAGGCACTGAGAATGCTTAAGCAGTGAAATAGGCAGCTTTTAAGAATATGCAGAAAGGCCAAATATGACAACCAAATCATGTTTTCTCATCTACACAGGTGAAAAGCACAGAGTGGAGCTGCCCTTGGTGCAAATGCGTTGCTGTGTGCGTGTCTGAAGACAGTTAAAAACGAGAGCCATGTCCTGAGAGTGTAACAGATCTGAACTTCTGGCCTCCGGGGGAGGTAAGCCTAGCTGAGGACATACTTGTCAGAAGTGACATTTCTGAGCTGGATGAGCTCACTGTGAATTGTTGTCCCTTGCAGAGTTGAGCAGTGGCAGACCAGGAGCATTCTGCTTCAGTGAAGCTAAACAGCTATTTATGTGATGAAATGTGGGTACTGTAGCTCCTTTCCTTTGCTCTTTCCTCTTTAGTCATGAACAATTCCCAGCTGATGCTAAATTGAAAACTCATTTTAGCTTCAAGCTCCACCACAGATATTCTACTAGACTTCAAGCTGTACTGTTGCACTTATCACTGCTTTGGCTTTTTTAAACACAGACAAAGGAGACTTCACATGTTGGCAGATTAAAAAACAGAAAACAAAAAAACCAAAAACAACATCCAAAAAAAGCCAGACACAAAGACTGGACTTTGGCACAGAAGTTTGGCAGATGTGACACTGGGTGATGGTGCATTGTAAGTGGAACAGCCAAAACCAGAACAAACAACACTTTGTAACCTGCTGTGTCTATCAGGGATAAGCACAGAACAGGGATCCCATCAGAAACAGGCTGTAATTTGGAAATGAGTGGCTACATTGTCCACTCCAACTACCAAGACACCTAACAGAATTAAAGAGTCTGGTTTCAGGGTAAGGATTGTTCTTATGGGACAAGTGCATAAGGGCTCTGCTCCCATAAGAGTACTCCAAACATTAGGTAATCATTGTATTTCTTCATCCCTCATCTTCTTTTGGCTCTGTGATCACTAGCCTCCTGGTGCACATTCTCAGCCTCCTAAAATCTGGATGCATGAGTTCAAACTCCTCTTCAGCTCAGAAGTCAGATTTCTTCCTTCTCAGGCAAGCACACAAGAAGGTAGACTTTATGGTAAAGGATAAAACTGCTGTTGCCAAATTCCAGTCAGCAATGATTCCAGCTAGCCATCCAAATGAGAAAGAAAGAAACTGACACATTTCTATAATATGTGCAAGGTGTCAAGATGATTAAAGTATAGTATCAAGCTTGGTAGCTTTCTTCTTTTTCTCAACCAAAAGACACTGGAACACTGCATGCACTGTCACATCGTAACTTAATCACTGCTTCCTTTTCCTTTCCTGGAAAGTAATTTTAGAGGATGTCATCTGTGCTAAATGCTATACAATCAAAACCCCATTAGTTATACTGTCAAAATGAAATTCATTAAACTTCCAACCAAATGTAGGCAATTGTTCTTCAATGTCACTGGTATGGTCAAAATACTTTTTCAATTAATTTTCACTAAGGAAAAATTTCAGGGTTGGGATTGAGCAATAATTTCTCCCCTTGTAAGTCATATTTGCTTTTTCCTTGCCTCAGTTTTATTAAAAAGGTTCAAAGACATAGTTGTCAATTGCTGTAAAGTGGCAGTCTGTTCACTGAGACATATGAACACATCAGAAAATTAGGCTAATCTTGACAGGCACAAATCATCTGTGCCTTTAAACCTGAAATCAGTATGAAAGCTTTCTTCTTGAACCAGAATCCAGGGAGACAAAACAGCCATTTTCAATGTGATAACCAGATAATTTCCTTTTGGAGACACTTTTGATGACTGCCTTCTATTTTTCTCACATCACTGAAAACAAGCATGAATTCAATGCCCCTACCTTAATAAAACTGACAGCCTGACTAATCCACAGCCATTCGCAAGATAACTAGCAATTCTGAAGATGTAGTTTGCTGCAATAAATATCACAGTGACTGAAGTTCTGCTTGTTCTTTAATTCTCATCACTCAGCCTGGGCTTTCCAGCTGCTGCTCACAGTCCTGTGAGATTTACCAACATCAACCATACATCGTGAAAAATTCAGTGTGCTTTAGCCATTGTTCATCCTGGCACAGCTTTACACTTTGAGAATACTCCATGAATGTTCCACTTTCAACCTTTCTAAGGCTGAAAGATACTGGTTAAATGGGTACTTCTAATTTAAAAGACCTAAAAATTTTTCAATATTTTCCAATGCTGGAGAAATCACGTTGTAAATAATTTTCTACAAATACCTGTCTGATAAAGAAACAGCTGCATTCGGCAGGATCATTACATAAGCCTTATATGACAAGTAAAGTAATTTCACAATTATAAGCCGCACCTGACTATAAGCCACACATCCCTGTAGCCGGGTTGCAACAGTTTTCATAGACCAGCGAAGCCTTTAAAAGCAGCCCCAGGCGCCCTCCCCAGCCGGCTCTCACTTCCGGGTTGGTATTTCACAGTGATTTGTCCATAGATAAGCCGCACCTGAATATAAGCCGCACTACTGGGGTAGGCTGGATTCTTCAATGAAAAAGGTGCGGCTTATAATCGTGAAATTACTGTACTAGATGGAGGGATACAACTGTGTAGTGTGATTGGACAAACATGCCAAAAAAGAAAGAGTAGCTATGTTTGAGGGCTCATCTTAGCTATTACATCTATGATCAAGAGAGATATGAACTCAAGTCACTACTAATCAGCGAGGGTTAGTTTATATCTCGATAGAAAGAAGCACATGCAACAAGGTTAGAAGGATCCAGTTCTCCTCTAGTTATAAGCACTTTATATATATGCCATGGAATTAATGGTTTGGATTTAATACATGAAGAGTAGGTAAAACTAATGTGTGAAAAGATGGCTGGGGACCTCATGGATAGATGGCTGCGAGTAAAAGAGGAAACTGAGATGCTATATTCACATTTGAACAGAAGTTATAAGGGTATGGAAATTATAGGCTAAAATACAGCTGCTGCTCCCTCAGTGCAAGGTGGTTGACACGCATGACAATGATTCCCCACACAACAGTAAGCACCTGCTAAGGGACATGGAATGGAGTTGCTGCACCGTGGCCAGGCTCTGTTGAAATCCTTGTAGGGAGGGGAACTCAATGGTACTTTGCAGCTGATAAGCCATGCAATATCTGTCAGCCAGGGGAGAGAGGTGAAGGTATCCTGCTGCTGAGCTAAAAACTGGTGAAATCATTCCCTCAAATGAACATGGTTCATTAAAGCATAGTAGTAATATTAACACACACCTCTATCCCAAAGTTACCTGACTCCAAAGTAGAACCACCCCTCACTGGGCCTGTGCTCTATATTCTTTCTGATTGCATCTTTAAAAGTGAAAGGAGACAATTTTACACCAATCAGTAACAAAGGTATGCATGACTAGAGTCACTCAAGCTCCAGCTAAACATAGAGAAATAATATGAAAGTCAAGAATGGGGACAGATTTAGAGAAGACTCCATTGCAACTGCTGTTGATGGGCTGAACCTGTCTTCCCCCATAGGATACCTATTGGATAATAACAATATTCTATGCATGCTGAATACTCTTAATGGGAATTAGAAATTCTCTGTATATTGTTTTGAATATGTTTTTGCAATCAGATACTATCACCACCAATTATATTAATAAAGAGTGTTATTCCAGAAATCATTGATGTGAGTCCCTCGCTGGTAATTGCTGGCAGCAAAGAACATAATTAAAGAGGAGGACCTGCTGAGGGGTCATGAAGTGGGAAGATCCATTGAAGGGTCTCCCTTATGCTGTTGGTGCATTTCCCTGAACAAGTCCCTGCTGTCTGACACAGCAGGACTGCTCAGTGAAGGGTCCCCATAAAGAGATGCTAACAAACTGGTCAGGCACGAGGGTCTTGGGTTACCTGAGGCACTGACAGATAAAGCAATTATTAAGGGTCAAGCAAATCTCCCCTGTTCACATGACTGTTCTCCCTTTTGATAACTTTTGATACCATAGTGAATTACTGAATTACTAAGATGTCATGTCTCCATATTTGGCTGAATAGGGTATACCCTGTTTCTCCCCCAAGTATGAGAATCTTATCAACTTTTTTGAGGCTTTCAAGTCTGGGTAATCTTACTCCAGCAATGCTTAAATGTGACTGGCACATTCATACATTTTTTGTTTCTCCTCAGAACCCAAAGACTGTTCACAAGACAAGCGGTATGCGGTTGCACCTCCTAATGAATCAGCAGAATTTATTGCTTAAGACAGGGAGTGTACTTAGTGCTTTCTAGTGCCCAAAAGCTGTCCAAGCTCTTCTGCTCAAGCCTACCACTTGTCTGACAAGACTGCCGCTGTGCTGCTTGCTCTTTGAAGACGGTTTTTCATCTGCAACTGAGGATAACAGTCACACAGAATTACAGAATGCTAAAGGTTGGAAGGGACCACATTCACAAGAGTAAACCATCCCCTACACACCTAAATCAGGGACAAGAGAAGGTTCTTAAAGGTATGTGAAGTCCAGTGTTTAATCAGGACATGGGAACTTCTCCTCAGCCTCGTGTAGGCGTAAAGATCTGTTAAAGATGATATGGTAGGTAAAGATCTTCCATGACAAATTCGGCAAGAGCAGGGCTTGGTAGAGTGAGTATAAATTGGGAAATAAAGAGATTTGAGGTAAGATAAGGGATTTTCCAATCCAGACGTGGGAGAGGATTAATGGTTTGCATCTACATACAGCAGTTCGACAGGTGAGAGCAGACTGCTTGGGAAAATACACAATTCTGAAATGGTTATCAAGTACCTTCCTTCAGCTCCTGCAGGTTGTTTCCCTCTCACCAGCTATGGAGATTTACCAACTGATGGAGAAATTGCGTAGGGACTGTAGAGAGGCTTCAGCTGCCATCAGCCACACACCCTATCTGTTGGACCTCACTAGGCAATGTGTCTATTTCTCCATAGAAACTGGACAGGAATTACTGTGTCCTCCTGCTAATGGATAATAAAGGGTTCTGTTGGGCTGCAAGTGCAAAGGTAGTGTATGTTCTGCAGCTATGTGTTGTGTAGATGTTCTGTGATCTGAAATGACCTGGAAAATATATTTTGCTTTTCAGATATGTTCCAGCATGCTCCAAGATGCATACAAATAGTCTCTCTTGCAAACTGGAAGGTGTTCTGACATACCACTTCAAACAAGCTTATCAAAGAAATACCTGTGGTAGATAGGTCTCTGGGTAAAACACCCACAGCAGAGAGAATTAAAGTAATGACCATCCTCTGCATTCCCATGTACTTTATACCAGCTTGGAGTCGACAGTGTTTTAGGAATTCTGAGTTGTAACATTTACCAAAACAGGGAAGTATTATTCTCTACTTTGATAGATGAAGATGCTGAAGCTCAGACTGGCCCAATGACTCACCAGTGTACCTAGGTGTATAAAATATCCCTAAAGTAAGTGAGAGGAGTTATAAAGCAAGCCCAAAAAAGAGCTTCATTCGTACATGTAAAATATATCCTGCCAGTCACTTCCAACTGAAAGAACATTTTTCCTTTAGCCCTTTATTGTTGTCATTCATCCTGAACTTTCTCTGCTCTTGTTTGCCAGTTTTGTCACACATCTTTTCCACTGAGAACTCCAGATGAATCTCAGTGTAGACAGTCTTAGAGAGGGTGTGTCATAAATTCTTCTACTCTTCTATTGCAAGGAAGCCAAGTACACTGAGAAAACAATTTTTATCTAGGTTTCTGGTTCCTTCACATTCTGTGTGGGATTCTCCCTAAACAGTCTACCAGTCCAACAGTTTACAAAGAAATGCTGGTTTAGCAATCTATTTCATTTTCAACTTTCTGAAAACCTTTGTGGCTAAGCAGAAGACAAAATCTGTACCTTGACTTGTAAAATTTCCCATGGCATTCCAGGTCTGAAAAAAACCCCATTTTTTAAAGGCTAATACAATATATTAAGTGTCCAAAGAGTTCAATGCTGTTGCCTTTGGATACCACATAATATGGTTACCAAAATATGAGAAAGATATAGAACCAGAAATACTGCGCAGAGATGCACTAATTAGATCATTGCTTATTCAAGAGGAGAGATCTTTCATCTCCAGGAGCTCAGGCAATTAGGTGAGGTCTGTCACAGTACACCACAGGGGCAGCCAGCTGATACTAATGAGTTTTGTGCTGTAGTTGAGTAAACAACCAGTCATCACAGTCTCATTAAGGCTCTTCCATTTCCATGTTTTCTTCCCAGTTGCTGGGCTCTGTGGTCTGGTAATGTGTTAAGGCCCTGTCCTTACTTTGTGTCTGCATATATTGGTTCTCCTTGTTCCTCCTTCTCTCTGTCCACACTGTTTTGTCTGCAGTGTGGGACTGGTGTTGACCCTGCCCACTCAGCCCTCACCCCATCCATATAATTTCTTTAATGTCCTAGCACAGCTTCCACTGAACGCTCTGACCTGCTTAGATATGTGCCTCCTTCTTGAGGTTAATTTACCAGCAATGACATTCCAGCTGTAGAGAATAATTCTATCCATTCTGGTCAAGACAGAAACTGTCACAACTGGATGAGTTTTAGTCCATTTAATACAGTAATTTCACAATTA
>VRYO01001878.1:30649978-30689675 GCA_009812075.1 Sialia sialis
AATACTGCAGCATAACTAATTTTCAGTATACCTATTGAACGTCTAAATTTTTTAAATATGTAAATTAATAATTTAGCAAAATATCAATAACAGTATCTGCACATAGGAAATAAATAAAATCTGAATATAAATAAGTTTTGGCATTTGTGGACACTTGGCCAGACTGTGCTCCCCAGTGTATATCAACTGTAACTTTATACTAGAGTCAATGGAAACAGACACGTGGTGTGAGAAACTGTAAGAGACCAGAACCTGAAAAGCAAAACTTTTAGCTAGCAGTCAAAGGCCACTCAGAGACTGATGGAATCAGCCATTCTGCTGAAATCTAAGACCATGCCAAATTGGATCAGTGTCACTTGTATTTTATTTCCAAAGAAACTAGACTACATTCATTACATATTTTAATTTCTTAATCAGAACATGACAACATAGGTTCTTTTATGTAGAAAGAGATTCCATCACTTAAACAGAGATAGCTATTGTCATCTGAGATGCATTGGCTACCGGCTGCTGCTCCAGATAGGACTCCCATAGCTCTGTGTACAATTAATATTACATAGGCAAATAGATATAGTTACAAATATATGCATCAGACACTTGTGTTTAGGGGACTAAATCCCAGCACCAGTGATTGTCAATAAGTGGGTTTAATGCCTGGATACATTCCAGCATCAGGATGAACAAATTTAGATTTCTCTTGCAATTAAAAATAAATATGGACTTTTGTGGGTTTTGATCCTTGAACTTATCCCATAACATCTTTCTTAAAACACATTTGCTCTGCCTTTTAAATTTACTGCTCACTCTGGTGCTTCTTGAGCTGAAGTGCATAATATTTCATTGTTTCTAATAAATAAAAAAAATATTTTCACAAGCAGATATCTATATTGTCTTTGTAGACTTCTTTTGTGATTGCTTACTTTAAAAAAAATTCCAAATTAACACACTTATTCCAAGAAGAAAGTGTTTTGGAAGTAGATAATGCCAGGAAAATGTGCTCTCATTCTGAATAAGGTCTGTTTAGACTTAGACTGAACTCAGTTGTCCTGAAAAGATATATTTTTTAAAATTTTCTATTTTCTTGTATAAAGAGGTAGATACAGAGCTATAGATGCATATGTACATTCTATCTCACACCAGAGTAAATTTAAGATGAACGAAAAGCCTTAGCAATTTGCACTTAGTTATACGAAACAAGCTTTTTCTTGTCAAATTCTTTTCTTTCCCAACCTTTTCTTACTTGAAGTAACCTAACCCTTTTCAAACAGAGGCCTGCCAGACCACAGACTTTGTTGTCACTGAGAGAACCCTGGGGTATCACTGAATAGGCACAAAGAACATAACAGTGCCCAAGAAGTAAAGTATGCTTTATTTAAGCATATTTAAGCAGCAGAACCTGTCTCTTCCCTCAGCTTGAACATATTTCACAGTAAGTGCAGAAAAACTTGAAAGGGTGGGAAAAGAAAATACTGTCTGTTTTAATGCCCTCTGAAATGGTAATTTGCTATGAAATTAACATGAAGGTAAACAGAGATACTCACGAACTGCATGTAAAAAGTGCTGAGCCACAAAAAAAATTTAAAAAATAAGGTTTTTGGTTATATGTATTTTTTAAATGAAATATGATTCTCATGAAGTGCAGCAAAATAATAAACTTTGAATGCAGATTCAGCTCATCACTTAAGTTTGTGCTTTACCAGAAGCTTTTTAAATAATTGGAGAAGTCACCCAGGGACTAAACTCATAAAGGGGTATTTAAATTGACCCTGAGGTTTCTGTAACCCATGGATGTGTGCTGAATGTTGATGCAGGTCTTGTTGTGGCTGCACGGAGGAGATTCCTGCATCTCTCTCTCTCTCGATAGATAGATAGATTCTGGAGGATCAATTAAAACATCCCTGGATTCAACTGATGTGTGAAACCTGTTATAAAGAGCTGAACCAGCTGATTTCTGGCATGGGAACTCACAGCCAGCAGTACTTCAGAAATCCTCTGCTTTTACAAAGTGTAACTAGACACAGGGAGGGATGGAAGACTACACAGTTACGTCACTTCTCATGCATACAGACACACCATCTCTGTGGCAAGAAGTGTTATAGTTACACTCATGGGCTAGGAGTTGTCTGTGCCAGCCTTAATGGAGGGCAATTGCAATGTCACAATCAAAAAACTCTTTTTGTATTTGTTTTTCCAGGCAGAGACCACCAACTAATTTTGCCCAGATAACCAAAATACTGCTGTGGTAAAAATATGGTTTTTGCTACTGAGCAGAGTTACTGCAAAACTCCCTGATATGGAACTGAGAAGGCTACATAACTTTAATTCATCCTCAGATAAACCATGTGTGTTTAACATAATTTTTCCTAAATAGTGACCAGGAGTCAATATTCAGTTATTGAAAATTGTTAAATATTATTCCATTCTTATTTATACCAGTGTGAATAACACTATTGAAGAATCTGATCCACAATCAAACGATAAACATTTTCTCTGACATGAACGCAACACATTCAAGTTACATTATGTAACTTGAACTAATTTTTAGCTTTGTTTTCTTTTATGTTTATTTCTTTTGGTTTTTTTTTTTTTTCCCATAGCTTTAATGTGAAAACAAATGGGAATTAGGGTCATTATAGATATTCCTAAAAGGTAGAGAGAAATTTAATATTTTGGGTCAACTAATACACAAAAAAAATGTTCTCCTTCTGCTTTTAGTCTTTTGCATAGTTTTGGTTTTGCTTGTGGTTTAAAAATGAACTCTTCTCTCTTTAGTGGAAAAGGTCATTGTGCTGCTGTAATTTTCATGCTATGTCTATGAAGTGCATCCATTTTCTTCTATCCAGTCACCTTTAACCCAAGCAGCAAAATTTTAAAATACAACACTGTCTTGTGCTTATGTGGAACACAATCCATGTACACCTTGAGAGTATTAATGATACAATAAAATTACATATTAATTGCAATAAATGCATTCTAGAATAACATTTAGATTCTTTAGTGCGTATAAAGGACAATATTTAACCAATTCCAGTCAAGATACTATTAGAATCATGTGACTCCCTTAAAAGCCTTGTTTGGCATGCAAATTTTAAATAGATATTGTAACTTTATATTGAATAGCATTCTATGATGCAACATGGAATAAAATAAAACCCCACCATCTTTATCATAGAAAAAGACCTACAAACAAAAAAGACATTTTACAGTGAATATTCCACCTATAAAGATTCTTTAAAATTACTTGCGCTATTGCTTTAGCCATACTTAAGTTTCAAAAGTGATTTCTGTGTTAACTTCATTCCTAACTGTTTATAATATTCTGAAAGATTCTATTTTCAGACTCAATGCCTCTATGTTTTGCCTCAAATCAGTGCAGTAATTTCACGATTATAAACTGCACCTTTTTCATTGCAGAATCCAGACTACCCCAGTAGTGTGGCTTATATTCAGGTGCGGCTTATATGTGGACAAATCCCGTGGTCTACCCGGCTACCGGGATGTGCGGCTTATAATCAGGTGCAGCTTATAATTGTGAAATTACTGTAATATGTTTGCCTTCTTTACAATCTGTTTTTATTGTAATACTTACATCTCCAAGTTCATTCTTTCTCTTTTCTCACCTGAGTTGAAGTGAAGGTTAGTTCTATGACCTAAAATTACATTCAACAAAAAATCTTTGTGCAGAAAAGCTGAAAATGTATGCACTGACCTTTAAAGATCATACACAATGAATTTTAAACCCACCTGCAATATTCTCTAAGAGCAGCTTTTATTAATAACTGTATTCAGTGATGGGTGTATTCCTCTGCAAAGGCAAAACCTCTAACTCCAAAAATTGTTATTATTCTTAAGATGAGAAATAATGCTTTTATATTTACAAAAGGGGCTTATTTCTATAATTCAGGGTTGTTACCCTACCTCCCATTCTGGTGCATCTTCTGGGCTACATTCTTGGGCCTTGAGAGCAAATTGCACCTTACCGATCATATCTGTGTTGTTAAATTATATTTCAATTACCCACCTCTGTGTCTTAATCTTCTACTATGTCTTTCCAAAAAGCAGATTTGTCTAGATATGTCTGTGTTCAGGGTTAACTAGTGCTTTGAAAGAGGGTGTAGACCCTCAGGGAGGGATGTGACACTTCCCTCCATATCTTGTGTACAAGATAAAAAGTTTGTGTAATAGTTCACAGCAGCTCCACCTTCCTGTTTGACTTAGCCTTCCCATTGTCTGGAGCAAAGATTAAAATTTGAATCATCTTTTAACCCCTACTTTCAGACCTGAGTAAATCTTCTCTTACACCAAAAGTATAGCACCAAAGAACATTTGAATCATTATGTTTCCCTTTCCCAGTTTTTGCCAACTCATAATTATCAGTGATATTAAAAACACTGATCATCAATATGCAGTAAGTGACATTTAAATGTGATGCTGAAGGGCCATTAAACAAATTGTTCTTGATTGTTACCATGTTAGAGCTATGTTCTCATATAATGTGCTTTTTATAATGGGAAATAAAAAGCATTTTCTATAAAGTGTAACAATTGCTGCCACTAGAAATAATGTCCAAATCTACAATTACTTCACATATTTGACATCAAATTCTTCACAGGTACAATAACTCCACAATTATAAGCCGCACCTGATTATAAACCACCCATCCGGGTAGCCGGGTAGACCACGTGATTTGTCCATATATAAGCCGCACCCAAATATAAGCCACACTTTTTTCTTCTTTTTTTTTGAAAGCGAGGATCCATGTGCAACAAAGTAATGAATTAGTAACAGAATCACGCCAGCGCGGGGTTTGGTGTCAGGTGCTCAAGTTGCAAACAATTTTCATAGACCAGTGAAGCCTTTAAAGGCAGCCCCAGGCACCCTCCCCGGCCGGCTCTCACTTCCAGGTTGGCATTTCACTGGGATCTTTCCATAAATAAGCTGCATCTGATGATTAGCCGCACTACTGGGATAGGCTGGATTCTTCAATGAAAAAGGTGCGGCTTATAATCATGAAATTACTGTAAGTTATAGCAGTATAGTTAAATTGCTCAGGGAGTCATCTGTGAGGAATGGGAAAAATAATAAAAATAGCAGGTTTTCATGTGTTTCCATTTGTGCATCAAAAATCAACAGCTTCCCTTCCAGAAAATATATGTTGACTTCTTATTGACCCGTATTGATGTAACTAAAAAAAAAAAAAAAAAGTGGTGGAGATTTTAAAGGTTTTTTTTAATGTTCTTAGTCTTCCACATTTTTACGTTCTACTTCAAAACTGCTTAAGAACAGAAGATATGCCCATACTAAGGAAATACAATTTTGTTGGCAGGAAGGACTTACAACATCGTATGTGGCAGTTTTATACTAAAAGGTAATTAGAGGCAAGTTGAAAGCTGTCAATTAACATATTTTTAAATTTTTTTTAGTGAACATGCCTATTCTGTCCAGCTTTTAGAAATACAATACAAAAATAGGTCAGTGGTGGATTACTGTGGTACTGTGGAGAGCCGTGTTTTGCAAATGTCAGTCTTTATGGGTCCTAGAAGATAGTATGACAGTGATTTTATGAGCCAAACTGGATACACAGATTTTCTTAATTCGAGGTTTTATAGTGAACATACCCCAGAAACTGCAGCAATTAATCTGAGTGACTAAAGTCTGCATGAATGCAATGTACTGGCAGCTTCTTTCGCTGTTATCTTTTACTGGTTTTGGCTGAATCCAGGTGCAGGAATTGAACAAAGATGCACATGCACTATTATGCATTTTCATGAAAAATGTCAGATTGAAGATGCTTTTTCTATTTTTTCTTCTATTTATCTCTGATTGGATGCAGTTTCAAACAAGAATGATCAGTTAAATTATGGATTTCTAAAGAAGTATTAGCAAATACACGTATGGTTTTGTCCTTATGAAGAAAGCTATTTTTATGTTTTACTCATTCAACTTGGGCAAGAAAGGAACATCACATGATAAACATGTTCTAGCACTGCTCAGATTTAGCATATTCCTGCCAGGAGTCTACATATAAAAATTATTTATTTACAAAAAGTATCTGATGAATACATTCAAATTGCAAAAAGCTTTCATGCAAAAATTTAAAATAGAAGAAAAAAAGCTCATAAATAGTTTTTGACTGATCTGACTATGAGAAAAAGCTAAAATAACCAAGTTATTAACTGAGGAGTACCTATTTAGATTTATTTAACATATTTTTCTGGGCAATTCTCAATAAGAATGCAGTGAAGATTTTGAAGATATCGCAGCCAGTCACCAGGAAAAGTCAGTAGTTTCAGACAGTCAAATTATAGCATTGATTGGTTTCCTGATGAAGTACAAGTGTATAAATAAAATTAAAGTCTTGTTGAGATGTTTTATTTACCTTTGACTTTGCTATGAGAATGATAATTTTTAGAGAAGCCAATGTTTATATTAAAAGGTGAATAATTACTTATAAGGGCTGCTGGGAGGACAGGCTTACAATTGGTACATTTGGCAAGGAAGAAGGTATAGTTTTGCTCAAAGTGATATTGCAGCTGAGAATGCTGTTAGTGTTGATGTGGGAAAAATGCACTTCTTATGCCTTCTGCTTGGAGGAGAAAAATTCCTCACAGGACATGTGTGGAGCCTTTTGCTATGGTGAGCCCCCATGCTGCCTGCTAGGGAGAACTGAAGGGAATGGAGCCTGTGTTCGCTCTGTGTGGTTCAGCCACCTGAGAAAGGTAATGAAATACCTTCTTTTTTAACAAGGTAATTAAATATTTATTTCTACTCTTTGTATTTTGGCTGTGGTTTGATGGCTCCCCTTGGTTACCTGCATGTGTTGATTCACACAAGATCCTTCTACAAGACCATTGCTTTGCTTCAATAAGCCCAGGCAGGCTATGCTGATAAACAGCACACCCAGAACTTGCCCAAGCAATTTTCTTGTTTTGCTTCTGTAGGATGATCAACAGGTTTTCCTGGGTTGGGCTGGTTGTCTTTCAGCGTGTCTTGTGTAAGTCTTACATAATGTGCTTGATTGATTCTTTTTCTCCAACATGCAAATCTCACAATACCACACAATAGCTGATCAAAATTAGTGTTTCATGCCACAATTTGTATAGCATGACATGTTACAGCTGAGGTATTTTTATGAATTATTTGAAACACTTTACTAGCCACTATAAAAGAAAATACATTTATTTGAAAACTGCACATCTTTCACCTGGGATGGAGTTTATTTTTTTCTTAGCAGCTCTGCAGTGCTGTGTTTTGAATTTAACAGAGAGAATCATGTTAATAACACACTGATGTTTTGGTTGTTGCTAAGTTTCCTGTGCTCTACCAGTGAGGAACTTTACCAGAAGCTGGGAGGGAGCATGCCCAGGACAGCTGACTTGAAATGGCCAAAAAGATATTCCACACCACACAACATCATGTCCAGTATATAAATTGGGGGAGTGGCCCAGGACCCACAGTTTTTCCTTTTTTGCTTATCCTCCTTCCCACTGGGGGAGGAAAGGAAACCATGGTGAAATCCTCACTTTTCTTACTTCTGTGGTATTTATGGATAATTGCTCCAACCAGTGAAAATTTATCTCTTCCTTTGTAGAAATGTCTCTCAAATCTTTCCAGAATCCAATTTTTTTTCAGTGCAGTTCCTATCTTGTGTATTGCCCTCCTTTCACCCAATATTATGGTCTTGCTGTAAAAGTACAGCCATGTCAGACACTGAACACAGGCAATATTAAGAAAGCATTTAAGTAGTGCTGGCTGCCTTTTCAAAGTTTTCAGAGAAGAAAAAAAAAAAAAAAAGTCAGTAACTTGAATGTGCACTCACACAGAAATTTACACTCATTTTCAGTTTCCCGAAAAAATTCCAGTAATATACTTTATGCATGTTCACTTTGGAGCATTTCCACAGTCAGGAAAGGAGAGACACCAGGGTAACTACTCTGGTCCAATAACTCAATATGTTCTCTTAGCTGAGCCCTTGTTATTTCTTCAGTGTCTCTCAATATTCATGTAGAATTATTGGCCTTGATTATTTGAAAACTTCCAAGAAGAAATTGAGATTTAACTCCCCTAATTTCAGATATTTAAATATTACACATGCTGCATGTATAGGGCATGTAGAGCACACATCATGTAGACATCATAAGTTATGAATGAGTTAAGAATGAATCCCATCTGTAATATTTAAATATTAAATATCAAAAATCATGAAAGCAAATATTTAAAATTAGTATTTTAAATGTGTGGTCTAAACACATACAGACATGTAATTGAAATTTCTCTAGAGAGGCCACTGAATGGGTCTAAACAAGATTCCAGCTGTTGAATACTTGTGCAACTGACATCTCAGGACAGTTTGTTTTCAATACAGAGATACACCATCTGTCTTAATGGTGTCTATTTTTATCCATTACTCTTAAAAAATGTAATAAATTACTTCTAAAATGAAAATTTGTCTCCATTAATTAGAAATTTAGTCTTCTAAACTTCTGTTAGCTCTGATTGTCGGCATCTTAGAGGTCAAATAATTTGCTCAAACTTCCATAGCTGGGGCTGTTTGAGACTCTTTGATATGTATGAGGGTATACATCCATAACTTGGCAGATGTGCCACAGGATCCGTGGGAAAATCCTGCAGCTGGGATCTTGGCAGGGCATCCTTGGGCAGCTCAGATGGCATAGCATCTCTATGTGGAGACAGTAGAACCAAGATCTCGACTTTTGCATATGTATCAATATGTGAGAAGAACTCAACCTACTAATGATTGCTGATTCGAGTCCATCATTTAGCATGACATCACTTTGTGTTATCTAACACTTGCACATGGTAAAACCATAGGCTTAGAACATTAAACTGACTGACTGTGGGACTGTGGGACTGTAAGACCTGGGTGAAACCTGTGGCAGCCTGGACATCATCATGCTCTCATGCTGTGAGACACTCGCACTCTCTCAGAAAAAAAAATATTCTTTAGCGGTAAAAATCTCCTGGTGTTGTTTACCATTAAAACCACTAAAACTTCAGTTGGATACCTTTTGTATGTAGCACCTATATCTTAAAACTGCTAACACAAGGAGAAAAGTTGGACCTTTTTTCTCTCCTTTTTTTCACAGGGGGAGAGTGTATGTTTGTGAGAGTGTATGTGTGTGTTGGTTTGTTTGGTTTTGTTTTAATTTTTGTTTTTTAATTAAGTAAGATTATTTCCCTTTTCAATTTTCAGATATCTCAAATTGAAGTGTAAGGAGGAACAGAGAAATAGAAATTGATGTGGATTTCCTGGTCCTACTTGGAGCCAGCTTTTGTTGCAGTCATCAAGTGTATGTATTGATATATATGAAGAAGGCACATCTGTGAACACCTGCATCTTCATTTTGAAATGCAACATACAAGAGAAAAAAAAAAAAAAAAAAGTTTTGCTGAGGATTGCATTGGTCCTCTTGCTTTTTCAGGAATAAACCCTGTGTGCTTTGCACAACCTCTGAATAAAATGCACAGTCACAGCTCCTCATAATTACCACTCCTGATAATTGTCATTATCCTCTCCCTTCTCTGTCTCACACGCCTTCTCATCTCACATTTTTAGCTCTGAAAAAGAGCAAATAAAAATATGTAACCATGTTAGAACCAGAAGTTATCATCAAACTGAATAAGGAAGAAAAGCATCTTCTCTGTGTCAGTGCATGTGTAATTATTCTCATCTGCAGTGAAGAGCAAAAATAAGAAGCAATGCTGGAGGCTTTATATTTGGAAAGTTTTCACATCGATTACAGCCCATGTGATTTGGTGGAATTAACTTTCCCTAACTCTTCCTTTTTCCTTTCCATTTTTGTATAGGAATAAAGACTTAAACACTGTAAAACATACATGCAAGTTGGTTAGACAAATTCTTTGGTTATAGGAGTTCAACCAACAGTTTCCCCCAATTCATTTTCAAAGCTTTTCAACAACCACTTCTGGCTTTTAAATTCTTCTTTACCCTGCCCAGCATGTAAAACTTGCAATATATGTAGACCCTCTAATATATGTTTCTTACTTCCCGTCTCAGCTGAATGAGTCTCATGTCAGCAATTTTAGTGCAGTCATCCTTGTTTCAGGCCACAGGATAGAAATCAAGCCTTTGTATACAGGATATTTGAAGAAAAAAAACATTCATGAGAGAAGAGGGCAATGCATTAACAGCTGATAGCTTTCCAGTACTTTTGTCTTCCCATTGATTGCAGTGACAGCAAAGCTGATGAACATCTTGTTTAGATAAACTTGTTGCAAAGCTGGAAACCTCTGGGACGGGTAGAAGTGGAGTTTTGATATATGACTGGCTCAGCTATTTTGTCCTATGAACTTAAGCCACAGTCCTCAGCATACAGATTAAAACCAAAATGTTTTTTATTTTGATGCTTAATCAAATTTTACTGGCTTTAGAATTACACATTAACATATTTTTCTTATACATATTGATAAAGGATTTTCTTGATTCCCAGGTGTTCTTCTAACTAAAGGTCTTTTTTCTTCCCCTCAGTCTCCCTGCCCTGTTGTTTATTTTAATATAAAATAACAGTAAAATACTGCTTTTGTAAAAAGGCATCTCTAGGATATATGTTAGTTGTCTTTTTTAAACTTGCATTTCTTTACTAGCACTAATATTCACTAAACTTAATACAAGCATTCATCTTTTCAGCATCTTTATACTCAAAAGATTTTTAGAGTAGCAGGGACCTCAATTTTCAAACAAAAGGCAGATTTTTATGTCATTGCTTAACAATTCTGCTTACTGACCTCTTACCTGAAGCCTCCATTTAACTTTAAGCTGTGAAACATCCTTTTGGAAATTTTAGTGCCTTCAAGAAAGTTTTATCTGTACACAGCATCTGAAATAGGGCATCTGAACATTTTCTAATGAACATTTTCTTTCCAAAGAATCTGCTTTTTGTACCAATACATAAAACCCGTCCATTTTTAACATTAAAGTCACCTACTACAATGCTGAACTTCCAGACTCTTTAAGAAATCAGATTTGCTATCTATAAACAGATTTAGGGTGCCAAATTTGGCAAAGGAGAGTTTTAGCCCACCAAGACAGTTTCTCAATCAGGCCAAAATTCTAACCTGCAGGGGAGAGGTAGCATTTTCCCCTGAAATCACTCACCAAAATGACCAGCGAGCCACCAGGCTCACATAATTCAGTTTTGGTGCATATCCATGAGAAAATTTAATAGCTTTTCCAGCACAGAAAGGGAAATACCACCAACATTTGCAGAAAGCCAGAGGCTATGTGGCTTTTGGAGTAGCAGGGAAGTTAAATAGAATGGGAGCTGGCTGTAGAAAGAGAGATTGGTTCTCGGATATTGGGATGAAAGGCTCCGAGCTGGCACGAGGAACTATATGTTTCTGGCAAAGGGGTCTATAACAGCCATGAAAGAGCCTTGTGGGTGGCCCACTAAAAAGGGGGGCTACAGCTGGGTCTGAGGAGGCTGGCAGAAGATAGTTCCTGGCTGTTAAATTTGCCAGCCTGTGTATGCTTGTAGCAAGGCAATGACCTACAGGGAGCTGTCTGGACAAACTCCACATCTATACCCAGCAGGCGTGGGGATGTCTTCAGGGCTGAGAGAAGGATGATGATCTTACATTGGTTGCTAACCATTTGTATACACAGAACATGAAAAGAATTTTCCTCAGGAACAAAAGTTGAGAAAGGGTACCTTCATTACAGCATGATAAAATGAACATGGAGAATTCTTCAGAAGTGTTTATTTAAACAAACCTGTAATCCTCTAGGTATTAAAATTGCACAATGACCATATGCTATCTTTTATAGTTCTTTGCTCACCTTAAAATTCTAAAGTGTTTCCAAAAAAAAAAAAAAAAGTGTAAAGGTAAAAAGGTATTTTTTTTTTTTTGCCCTACCCTCTGAGGACTTGGAGTGCAAAACAGAATTATTCTGCCAAAAAAAAAAAAAAAAAAGAAAAAAAAATCAACACAAATAACTATTGAAGGATTGGAAGGCTCTTCATGTCCTTTCTTCCTTGTTTAGTTTGCTCATATGTATGTTAAACATGAGCATATCTTTCCAAATTTTTTATGGGTCGTGTTTATAAAACTCTCTTTTCCCTGGCTTTCTCTAGATTTTCTTCAACTCCTTCTCTTTTAAAATATGATGGCTCACGTAAATGTAGTGCTCCAGGTAAGTCCTCACCAGTGCAGATACAGCGGAACAGTGACCTTCCTGACAGCTCAAAATGACATGTGTTTTTGCAACAGCATGATATAGTTGATTCAGAATTACCCTATTAAGCCTTCTAACTTCTAGGCCCTTTCTGTTCTTGCTGCCAGTCAGTTAATGCTCTTTTCTGTATGAGAACACCACAAGCATTTAATCTTTATTGAAATTCTCTTCATTATATCAGATGATTCTTCAGCTGGCAAGATCTTATTCAGCGAACTTTGCCTACTATGATCACTCAGTCAGTTTTTCGTTAAAGTTCTTTCCAAACTGTCTAGAAGCAATTCATTCAAGCTGTTAAAAAATATCAAAGAATACTGAGCACAGGACAGAGCCCTAGGGAGTGTGACATAATAAGAAACGGTTGACAAATAGCTCCAGAGAAGATGTGTGCTTTTAGCTGTGAACCTGCCAAAACCATCATGTATACATGACTTCCCTGAGAGAAAGTGCCATATGGAAAGATCTCAAAAGCCAAAAGTCAAAACATATCCTGCTGTTGCCCCTTTTTCCGTATGTGACATGATTTTCTCTGGAGAAGAAAGAAACTGAAGTGGATTAATGTTTAATTATTGAAAAATCAGATGGCTTTTTTTTTCTCATTTAATTGTTATCCTTTGAATACTTAGAGACTGCTTTTAATAATTTTATTCTGATTCTTCCAGGCTATAAAAATGGCATGTTTTTATAATCCCATTCTACTCCTTTCAAAATTGGAAATATCTTTGCTATCACGTTTCCTCGGATGCCTGGAAGAAAATCTTTGCAGGTTTGAGAGTTTCTACAATAGACTTCATCAGGAACTCTCAAATTTGAGAATAACTAAAATATTATCAAAGGTTTTTGAGCCTAGAATTTTACATCTATTTTTCATTTTAATTATTTTAACCATATGGAAGAACTGATTTTTTGCTGTACTTGAAATAAAAAAAAATACTTTTAATTTCTCTGCTCATCACTTCTTTCCCTTTCCTGGTAAGCTCAGCTCATTCATTTATTTCCCTTTCATTTACTTCTAAGATATAATTATAAGGTTTTCTTCTCATCTGTTTCCACTTGCTAGTCACCTAAACTTCAGCATTCCATTTTATGCTCTGAATCAGCTGGTTTTTAATAATAATTTTTAACAGTAAAATATGTCTCAAGTAGCTCAGCCTCTTGGCTCAACTGCATCGTTACAGATTACTTCTACTTTTATGCATCCCCAGAGAGTTTCAGCAGGTTGGTCTTTAGTTTCTTGGAAGCCTATTCATTTTTGATCTATCATGCTGTTATATACTATATAGATCTATAGATGTTTGATCCATATGTGTTGTTATGTATGTGTTTCCTGACTTTACTATTTAGCCTGTTGCTCAGACACTTACATGAAAGAGGTCAGGAAAACAGGAGATTCTTGTGTCATAAGAAGCTGGTGTCATAGACTGTGGTGATTAATCATCATAAAAATCATAAGCATCCTAAAAATGAAAATCAAAAATGTGTACTGCTTTGCAACTTTCTCCTTATAGGAAAAGAGAACCTATGTTGAACATCTATTGGCACACACTGGAGAATTGCTTTCATTGTAAGCTAAAGTAACTTCCTGCAAAGTGAACTGGTCCTCTTTCTCTTCTGTTGAGATTCCCATTCCCATGAGGAAGGAAAGCTGAGTGTCTTTTGTATCCTCCTGTGCCCTGAACAGAAAGTGTGAGGTCTTGCCTGGCATAAAGGAACTGAAATAAGTAGACAGTGTATGCAATGGTGGCCTCTGGGAATGGTTTCAGGACTTTGTATTTCCTAGTTATTTTGTGCCTTTTTGTCAAAGGGTAAACATTTCAAGCTAAATTATTCAGAAGGGATTTAGGAGGTGTTTTCTTTAAGTTCTGCGGAATACAAATGTGTGGAGAGAAAGAAAAATCAAGCATTCTGCTTTGGTTTTGTGTTTTTGTTCACTGGTTACACTGAGATCTTTGAGGAGAAGGATTGTATAGATGTCTGGGTAATACAGTTCCCCCCTTCCTGAGTAGGGCTTTCATAGGAAGCCACTCCAAACCACTGCTGGAAGAGGTCTATCTCAAGCCTAGTAAAGGAGAGAAAAGGAAAATCTTGGCTGATGAGGAGCCATGATAAAATCTGAGGAGATTTTGCTACCAAGGCCAGTATGCTAGTGATATTTCTCCAGCTAAGAGAAGACACTGAGTACTTTCCAGGAGATAGCATTATGGAAATGTGTGGTTTAATTTAGCAATGTGCAGTGCCAGCACAAGGGCTCAGAGTGCTCAGTGAATTCACTTTCCTGAAAAAAAATACCTTTTTTACATGTGAAGGAATGCAACTCCCTAAAGGTAGAAATTGAGGTAGAAGTCATCTGCTTCTGGGTTCTCACATTGACAGTGAGATGCATACACATAGATGTTTATCATTTAAGCAAAAACTAATTGGTAATTACTACAACCATGGTATGCCCCAGTACACACAATCTGCATGAAGCCAGAGGAAAACTGTTTGACCCCAATATAGCAAAGCCTCTCCAAGGACTGCTGGAAATGCCATTTTCCAGACTTGTGCTTCCTGCAGTACACGGCAGCAGATGGCCAGCCAGCACTCTGGGATACGACTGCCTGTAAACTAGTGCCTTGACTTTATTCTGTCATTTTAAAGACTCAACAATTTAAATGTATGTATTGTGACAAAGGTGTGAGACTGCTTATCTGGGAGGTAAGAGGGAATAAAAGTTGTTTCTATACAAGATACTGTGCTGATTTACCAAAGTATGAGTATTGGTCTAACACCAATACTCAACTGTGCTAGACAAAAGACTCTCTAACAGTTTAAAGTTAGAAAGGGTATGTTTATTCAGCGCTAGGCAGCAGCGTGGGGTAGCCCCCTAA
This sequence comes from Sialia sialis, assembly GCA_009812075.1. Classification (NCBI taxonomy): domain Eukaryota; kingdom Metazoa; phylum Chordata; class Aves; order Passeriformes; family Turdidae; genus Sialia; species Sialia sialis. The sequence continues at coordinate 30,665,063 of VRYO01001878.1, forward strand.
TATACACTGCAAAATCACAGGTGATCACAGAGTCTATTGACAAAAGGTTCAAACAAATACATATTCATAATACCAACCCCTCCCATCCCCTGCTTCCTATGGTAATTAGCTGGAATGGCTATTAAGCATGCGTGGTTGGCTTCTTAAATTGAGTCTGGAGTCGTTTTTGTGGGGAAAGGTCTTAAAAGGATGAAGTAAGGCGAGTCTTCCTCGCCCTGACCTTTTCTGTTAATGACAATACTAATGGCTTTTGGGGCAGCTCCAGTTTTGCAAAGAATGAGTTTCTGGTTGCAATTGTTCGTGTTCGTTGGCCCTACCTACTGGTTTCATCCTTTCCCATTGCAAGCGCAGCTGAGCAAACATAAATTGACAGGCAAACAATTATGTAAATTTCAGGTAACTATCTCAAGCCCAGTTTCTTCTAAATTTTAACTAAAATCCTAATTTCTTTAGGATTAGTGTTTCAGTGCTCTCTAGAGAGACTAAGAACTTCAGGCTTGTTTATGCTGAATGACCTGCTGAGCCCACGTGTCTTAGTTAGGTTAAATAACAATGAATAACACAGCCCTCATGTGTCTTGGTTAGGTTAAATAACACTGAATACCACAGCCCTCAGTGGAGTCACCATCTTTCTTCAGTATTCCCACAGTGTAGTTTGAGCAGGGAAAGGAAAAGTAACCTCAGAAAGCTGTGATCCTCGTGGCATACTGTCCCCAGGAGAGCAGAGGCTGCCTCTTTTGAGACAGGGCATTTTTGTACTCTGGCATCCATCTGTGGTGAGCATTACTCCACTTATCTGTTATCATGGATTTGGCTAATTCTATGTCTATGCTGACAGCAGTACAATTACCCTTAATAACTGATCCCAGGAAAAAAATTCTATTTCAAAGTATTGTTACAGATCTTTTTATAATTATATTGTTTCATGGTTCTCAAAGTTGTAGGTGACACGGTGTAGGCAGGCACCAGAAGTTATGAATGTACTGACTTTTGATACCTGAAGTCCAAATGCACATCCTTGTCCCCTGTCTCAGCATGATCTGTGACACTTTATGTAAGATTTTTCAAGCTAGGACATCTATTTCTGTGCAGGTTTCAGCTACATAGGTATGAGAGACTAGTTTGAAACCTTCTTGACATTAACCCTATGAAAATAAAATAATGCAAGAGAGAGCTACTCTTCTTGGCTAAAAATTTAGTACACACTTAAGAACATCACTTACCTGGAGCTGGCGAACAAGGGTCCTCCAAACCCAAATTGACTGTAGATGTAAAGTACTTGTGACAGAGCTCCAATACAAAATGTGGCAATGAAAGATAAGGATGAGCTTGGTGTTTGGGAATGTAAATACATTTAATTCTCTTTATGATATATCATAGGCTTGACATGCTGTATCAACAATGAAAAAGTTTGAAGAATCTTAGGGATGTCCTGAAGGGAGAAATTAATTCCTAATTTGAATAGAAAAGGATGGTGGTAAGGAGAGAGGAAGACCCTGCTTCTATGCATGAGTTTTCAACCTTGAAATTCTTCTCCAGAAGTCAGTTCTGGAGAGAAGTGAGACAGGTAAGTTTGGTTGGAGGTGAGTTTAGAATCACGTCTTGCTGTTTTGTTTTTTACATTTGACATTTTGTTTCCAGCCCTGATATTAAGAATTTAAGAATTTCTTTTGCTTAAATAGGTTTTCATTAATTTTCCCCGTCATCTTTTCAGTGCTACAGTTGAGGCCAAGGGAAGCTGACAAATTTGGCTCACATTCCATCTCTGGAGGTAAAGTATGCCAGCATCTGTCTGATATTGTCCCCCATGAGGTGCACTCTGACGTGGCGCTAAATGCTCTCAGCCAGGCTGGAAGGGTCAGCCAGGGCTTGGGAGTGCCAAGCACTCTATTGAAAAAGTTGCTCCTGGCAGACACAGAGAACATCCCTTCTTCCAGGATCAGGTAACAAAGAAAGACCCCTCACAGCAGACTCCTGGGGAACCTTTCAAATCAGTCCATGGCTTCAAGGGGAAATGTAGCAGCTTCCACCACAGGAGAGAAGGCTGAAACTAAATTAACCAAGAGACAGTGTTAGACAGTATTGATTTGTGAGACTGTGTTTGAAAAAAATATTTATAAACACTTTCTGCAAAGTTGCTACTACTGTAAAATATGCAGTAGATGGTGTTTTCATGAGAATTAAAATGAGATAGCTCTTTTAATCTAATAAATTCCAGGAAATCAGTTCTTTACTCAATCCTCTGACCTGAGGTGCTGTAAAATACTAGTTTATTCTACCTATTTTGAAAGGTATTGAAAGTTATCTGGTAGTTTGCTCACTCCGGTAGACATTGCAATCATTTTGTTGTCTTTATCCTTTCAGTCCATGAGGCTTCTCTCTGTTCTGTCAGGCTCACCCCCCAAAAAAGTCACTGGCAAAATACTGCTTGAAACTCTGGTTATAGCCCAGATCCAGGCTTTGGAGGATCCCATTAATGCTTAGAAACTGGCTACCAGTGTAAAATGTTTTCATGGAGATTTCATGGAGACTGCAGTCTAAAACCCAATATTCTTCCTGAGTTAAAAGCTAAACAGGATGCATTTTATCCTCCCAAACAGGTGACAATTGCACTGTTATTTTATAGCTATTATTGGATTCTTCTTTTAGATTGAAACCAAAATAATGGGCGCAAAAAATAAGAACATATTGAAAGAGACTTATACAGGAGTGTACATCTCCTCATGTTCCCATGTCCTTAAAAGTGCTTGTATTCCATTCTAATGCAAAACTAGATGTAAAGGAGGAGAGTGCATTTCATTACAGGTAACTCAAAGGAACTGCCAGGGTATTCAGTCCCATGTTAAGTCAGTATTAAAATAGAAACATGAACTCTATATTTTCTAAATGCAATATGTGAAATGTTTTGGGACTGTCACAAACCAGATATCACCAATATTATCAAAAGGAGATTCTCTTTAAGAGCTTATCTGGTATTTTTTTGCAGTACTATGAAAAAGTGCACATTGTGCAGTAAAATAAACACCACTACCATTCTAAATCATGGGGACAAAAGTGGGAACCAGGCTGCAGAAAACTGAAGAGTGCATTGAAAGTACTTTTAAGTAAAGCCTTTCAGAAATTCTAAGAACTGCCAAAACAAGCAACCCAACTTCATTTAGAAGAAATGGAAAGCAACTGTGCGAAAAGAAAACCCATGGTACACAGAAGAGATTCAAGTGCAGAACACGGGGCCAAAGTGATGGTAATTCCATCCTGAAATGGTAAGTATCACAAGTGAAATGGCCTAGCTGAAAATAATAATGCTCCAGGTACAGGTCTTCCATAAGGTCCTAATTAAGCAAAAGAGATTGCCCAAGAATATTAAGACCAGGAAACAGCTCCAGTAACCTGAATACCCTGGCCATGTAATTGATAAAATATTAAACTGATATTTTTAATCCAGCAGCAGCCCAGGCTAAGTCATGAACTCAAGCATGTGTTAGTGAAACATCAGAAGCTGTTTTACTCATGAAACATACACTCACAGAGAGGTTATCATCCACGGAGCAGGCACACACCTACGGAAAGTAGGCAGCCGTGCATGCAGAATTGCCTCCTGCCTGAGAGCCCAAAGGAGCTACTTAGATCCCTTCTGTGCCTAAGAGTGAGGCTCAAAGGAGAGACAGCTTGGATACTGTGCATTGCTAATAACTGGAAAAGGTGCACTGGAGCCTGCATAACTAACTGTAGCAGAAAAAGCTATAGCAATGCCTGTGAGGAACACAGCAAGGAAAAAAAGAGAACACTGAGCTGTGGAAAATAGTTCATACCCCTCTTCTTTAAGGCTTTTTTCTTGCAATCTTAATTAGACATGAGCAAAGAATTGATTTTCCAATTTGGCTGCTGAACCTAAAAAATACTTTCTAGTGTGTTTCAGATGAACCTGAACTGATTTCTTTTGCTAACTTCTTTTGCTAACACAAAAAGGAATATTAAAAATATTTGGTGTTCAAGCACTTCTGCATTTACAAAAATCACAGTAATTTCATGATTATAAGCCCCACCTTTTTCATTGAAGAATCCAGCCTACCCCAGTAGTGTGGCTTATATTCAGGTGCGGCTTATCTATGGACAAATCCCAGTGAAATACCAACCTGGAAGTGAGAGACAGCCGGGAGGGCGCCTGGGGCTGCCTTTAAAGGCTTTGCTGGTCTATGAAAACTGTTTGCAACTTGAGCACCTGACACCAAAGCCCGTGCTGATGCGATTCTGTTACAAATTTGTTAATTTGTTATACATGGATCCTCACTTAAAAAAAAAAAAAAAAGAGGGTGGAGGGGAAGTGCGGCTTATATTTGGGTGCGGCTTATATATGGACCAAACCTGTGGTCTACCCGGCTACCAGGACCTGCGGCTTATAATCAGCTGCGGCTTATAATTGTGAAATTACTGTATTTTGCTGCTGCTTTTTTGCTGGTATTTAGTTTGGATGCTTTTTCTCTTAATAAATGAAGGAGAAATTGACTACTGCAAGGAATGATCTTTTATTTAAAAAAATTGAAATTTGATCCCAAAGTTTACAAATTACTTTGGTAAACATAAAACCTTTTCTCTCATATGAAATTCGAATTTGAATGCGGGCACAATCTCTATTATTGAAAGCCTTTACTTTTTTCCCCCTAATTTCACATTTCTAGAATTAATTCTGCCCTCATATAAGTGGAGCAATGCAGCTGTAACAGCCACAGGGTTCTGAATCAGCAAAGAACCCTTGTGTGTCCTTAATGATAAGGAACCTGAGAAGACATTTGTATTTCTGCTTGAAAACTAGGTCAACTAAAAAAAAAAAATAAATAAATTAAATTAACTAAGCATCATTTCATCAGCTTACTCCTGCATTCCCTTCCCTCTTATGACTGAGCAGTAACTTCCCTATTTTTCCAAAATCCTCTCTGTCCTGTTGAGATTCCCATTACCACACTCTGAAGGAGCAGTGATTGAGGGCAGTCTGCCAGCTCCCAATCTGCACTGCTGACTCCTAAACTGAGAAGTCCTCAAGGTGCTTCTGATCTCCAAGGTCTAGATCAATGCTTTTGCCACAAGCTGCTTTTATCTTAGGCTTATCCCTGCCTGTCTAGAGCTCTACCCACATCAATTATTGTGTGGATGAGATGCAGCCATATGGGCTAGATGAGACCCAAGGAAGACTCAGGTGAAGCTTGCAGCTCCTCTAGCTGGGTGAACCAGGATTTCTGAGCATTCCCAAGTGCAGACCTGCAGTTTGAGGAATTGTGGACCGTTCACATCCCAACATGGCCCCAGTAGTTAACTCCTTGCCAAAAAGAAACAACAAGAAATATGTAATAAGACAGTAATTGATTGTATCAGCAATTGAGTAAAATTGACTGTGTCACTTGGGCAAAATGAATAAACAGATGAGCAGGAAGAAAAACAATATGTAAAATAAATATTTCTTTAGCAATCTTGTCTACCTCTGGTATCAAGAGTTCCCAGGACTTTTTAAAAGGGATCTTGACTACCATATTGCTTCAAGTTGTCCAAATGACTTTATATTCTTTCAGTTTCTTTATACATTTCCTTATTTCAGTTACTATGAATTGTAACTAAAGACAAGAGTAAAAACATTTCCCTTTATTTAGGGTGTGCTGGAGGAACCTCAGTTCAGGACAGTGAAATCACAGCCAGATCCAGAGTCCTTTGTTAAAACCTGTTGTTGGAGAATCCTGTCCCCTGCTGCTGACTCTTTTATTTGCTGTTCCTCTTTTCTGTGCTGCTGCTCTTGGCAAACTGGGCCTCCTCTCCCCTTCAGAGGGATACTCATCATATTCAGTCTGGGAAATCCCTGTTTCTGGGAAAGGGATGAGGCAGTCCTTGCTATCTGCTCTGCCAGCTCTGTGGGAAGCTTGTATTTCTCTTCTCTGTCTATTCAAGTTCAGGTATAGAAGACCCTAAGCTGAAACTTGTCCTAAGTAGAAATGGTTCCTGCCTAAGTACAGGTCAGTTTAAAACCACTTTAATCTCTAAAGCTATTAACTGAAACTACACTGACTCTTTTGGGAGATTCAACACCTAGCAAACTTTTTTCTGTGAACACATAGGTTTGAGTGTCTTAATCTGAGAGCTATCTTGACCTTACAAATCTATGGCCTTATATTTCACAACAGCTTTATTCTGACAGGTAGGACAGCCCAAGCCATATAGGGTTAGATCTGAAGCTCAGTAGTTTGGGCAAACTAGGCTGACAGACTCTAGCCGTTACTTCTGAATGCTACAAAGTCTAAAATTGTATATTAGTGATATAGTATGTAAGAATACACGAGAAAATAGAAAAAGCTGTCTGTGAGACATCTGACTGAGCAAAAGTCTGGGTGCCAACATTCAGCTGAAGCTTCTTAGTGATTAAAAAACTTGTATTTATATCAAAACCACTCATTCAAAATTATCCCACACTGTCATGGCCGTTCTGCAGTGCCCATGTATAGTGATCCCAGTCTAGTTTGCTGCACAAGGAGGTTCTATCAAAGGCAAAGGGTCCATTCAGCTTTCTCACACATAGTTTTTGAAAGGATGTCCAACAGACACCTGTCTCTGATGCTTTTACTCACCCTTACAAGTAAGATCTGAGTCACATTCACTAGAGATTGTGAGAGGACCAAAAATTGCATCTTCCCAAGTTGCTCAATACATTTCTCCAACTTCTAGATTATCAGTCTGATAGTCTTCACTGGAAAGTCAATGCACAAAGTGAATACATACACAAATGGCAGCAGCATTAAAAGCAGAGTGAAAAGACTTTTAAATAAATAGTAGATTGTATCTGACAAAAGTATCTGTGCATTCTGAAATGGCTTTGAAAAGACATCAGAGGGGCAGGGAAAATGAGGTTTTTTCTATCTGTTCTGATTACAACTCTAGTGCGAAAATTTTCCCTATCACATAATAATCTCAGCAAAAGATCTACATAACTAATTAGCTTCACCTTGAATTCCTTCAATATGATGGCAAGCATTTTTTGCAGGTAAAGATGTGAGTTAGAAAGGTAAAGACCTTTATCATGAAAATCTGTGGCTTGCTGCAGACTGACATTTTTGTAGGAGGAAAGTATAATTAAGTTGCAAGATTCTTTTCCAAAACAGAAAGACCTTATTCCACAAGTGAAATTTACATTAACCTAGTGGTTCATCATGTTAAATTTAAATTCAACTATCAGTAAATTCAACTTCTACTACCCCCTTAAAGAGTTTAAATCTGAAAAAATATAGAACAGAAACTAACATACAAAAACTGTGGTAGGGAAAAGGGTGGCCAGATCACAAGGGTGAATGAAACCATGCAAATCAGCAGCTAATCCAGTATCCTAAGTCTACCCAGACATCTATACAGGATTTGTACAGTCACAAACTGTTTTTATCTTAGGTTTATCCCTGGCTGTCTAGAGCTGTCCCCAGAGGGAGAGCAGGGCAGAGCAGGCTTAGCCTCGTGCTGTCCCACAGACTGGTGATGTTCCAGGCCTCCTGGGAGCAGGAGCAGCACCTTCACATAAGCTTGGGCTCCAGGATTCCAGGTGGTGATGGCCAAGGCTGATTGCTGCCAGACACTACCATCCCAAGTCTGTGTCCGCCAGGAAGGACCCCCTGCTGCAGCAGAGATCTTCTGGTAAGGGTGACAAAAGAATTTAAAATTTTTAATGAAAATAAATCTATGATCAAGGCAAATTGCAAAGGAGAAAGAAGCTGGGAAAAGAACTGGATAATGACTTATAAAGAAGAGACAACTTAACTGCAAATATTAAAAGACAAGCATCAACTTTATAGGGAAAGGACGTTTTGAGGACAGGAACATTCCTGCAAGTCATGGGTCAGTGCTGCATGTGACAGGAAAGAAGAATCATTCTTGTTTTGAGACCTTGCTCATGCCCCTAAGTCCTTTTCACAGCATAACAGTTGGAAAAAGTTGTTAAATGTAAAAAACAGCTGCTGCTGTGCTCTCCGCTGTCGCACAGCATCCTTTGATACCAAAATATATAAGCAGAAGCCCAGGTTCATTGCTAAGCAACAGACTACTTAAACATATACCTGAATTCAAGTGTGGGACAAAATTCTGTTCATATTAGTAGGACAGAAGCTTGTAACTCAGTTTAAATTCACATGAGTGTCTTGCTGAAGGGTGGTGGGGTATAGAAGTAGTGATGTGCACTCTCTGCCCAGCACCTGCAATGTCAAAGTGGAGGTTGCACAAAGCTAAAGCAACATCTTAGATGTTTTTTTCATGTTGTTTTTGGATTCAATGATCTTCATGACCTTTTCTAATCTAAGTGATTCTATAATTCGGTATCAACCATTGCCAGTTTATGCGAGCTGATTCATTTTTTTGCAGCAGTTCCAGAGTTTTCCCTTCTCATGAATGAGGAGTGGTGGAGCAAGAGTGAAACATGCAAACACAGCATCTGAAGGGATTGCTGCATGATCTGATCCCATTGCCACTGCTGTGGAACACTACCGACTGATCTTTCAGCACCAGGAAGGCTTTACAGAACATTCACTCCCACACTTTAATCCTGGTTTATCTGTGTTATGAACCAGTTCTAAAATTATTAGAAATGCCTCTGATCAAATTAAGGTGCAAACGAGACAATATGCAAAAGTCAATAGTATGGATTTTATTGAATAATGAATATGAGAGAGAGAGAGAGAAAGAGATAGAGAAAGGAAGAGGAGGAAATTGAAAAGAGGTGGGAGGATAGAAAGATGGTGACAGAGACAGATTAAAGAAAATATCACCTCTCCATGGATTCCACTGGCACCCAATTATCCCCTCCAACTGGTCTTGGTGGTGAGGGTCCCATGAAAAACATGGAATCCAATGGATCAACATACATTCAGTCTAGGTGGGAACACCCAGGTACCACCCCTGTGGGGTGGGGATGGGGTGGGTTTGACAGTTTCTTGCAGCAGACTCTGGATCTGTTGCATCACTTTGCATCATATGCAGTGCTCTGGTGCAAGGTCTCAGGAATGAGTCTGGAGAGCATTTCAGGAGGTCTTGGATGGGTTATGACACCTCAGCTTCCTCTCATGTGAATGTCCCATGGATGGAGCCTTCCTGGAGTTGGGGGTTCCAAAGCTGGGCTGTTTTGTGTAAGGGAGGATGGGTGTCCACTGCCTCTGAACAGAGGTTATGCCACACACCCAAAACTCTCCTCTTACCCCTTCTTGGGGGAGGGGGCTGGGGGAAAGACTGTGCAAAGCTGGCCTTTGTGGGCTATGGCCTCCCCCATCCCATCCCATCCCATCCCATCCCATCCCAGCCAGGGATGATTTTCTGCTGAGTTTGATTTTCTTGTGGATGCTTTCTTTTCCCCCTTTCCCGATCTAGGACTGATTCACCTTTTTGTTTCTGCTGCAATTGAGCTTAAGTCAGCTGTTGGTGGGCAGGTTTGAATTTATTACATCTCCTCAGGGAATACTTGGGGACATCTACTGGTATGCTATTCTGAAAGTATAGCCCATAAGCAATAGGGAGAAACACTGTGCTGTTCCCTGCCTGACTGAGCCATGGGAAGATTAACACAGAGGTGAAGAGTGTTAAAATGTTTCTCCTAATAAGAAGAGCAGATCAGATAAAACATGCTTGGAGCCTTTTTTCAGCCATATCACAGATAAGTAAAAGCAATGTGTAAGCCACAGTCTGACAGGCTGTGTATTGTTGTAAGAGCAGGTATATAATGCTTTCTTTTTCATCCTCCTCTAAATATTGCCTTGGCAATCAGTTTCCTTCCAATGTCAGGTTTTTTCACTATAACCATTTTTTTTCCCCCACATTTATATTCCTTCTTCATCATGGTTTGTGGAACCATAGAATGGTTTGGGTTGGAAGAGACATTCAGGATAAACCAGTTCCAACCTCCCTACCATGGACAGGGACTCCTTCCACTGTATTGCTCAGAGCATCATCATGACCTTGAACACTTCCAGGGGTGGGGCAGCCACAACTTCTCTGGACAACTGTTCCAGTGCCTCACCAGCCTCAGTGAAGAATCTCTTACTAATGTCTCACCTAAACCTGCCCTCTTTCAGTTTGAAACCATTCCTCTTTGTCCTTCGACAACATGTCTTCCTTGTAGGCTCCCTTCGGGCAGAGGAAAGCTGCAATAGGATCATAACAAAACCTTCTCTTCTGGCTGAACAATCCCAGCTTTCTCAGGTTTTTCTCATGGGATGGGTGCTCATCACTCTAATCATCTTCATAGTCTCCTCCAGACTCGCTCCATCAGGTCTACGTCCTTTCTGTGCTGGGGACACCAGAGCTGAACACAGTACAGTTCTTCAGGTCTCCTTCTTCTACAAGAAGTGGGACACAGTTTTTATACATATGTATTTGTGTGTGTGTGTATAGATAACATATCCCATGTATACATATGTATACATTTACACAGCTACTTACTTTTGAATAAGACACCTGAGAGAAGGAAAAGTGAGGGATTTTGCTCCTTGTCCAGTATTCTCATTGCTATTTGTTACCTTCAATTCTCACAACCGTGAAAATGAGAAGGAGGATGAGAATGAAGAATGAGAAGAACCTGAGAGATGTGGTTCTGTTCAATCCCTCAGATGAATAAATTATTTTAGTTGATGCTGAAAATCTGCAAAGAAAACAGCCACTGAAACAGTGTTAGAAATTTTGGGAGAAACTGACTCATGATATAAAGGTATCATATGAATTCAAAGCTATTCTCTTCATGTTTACTAAAGTCATCTAAGGAAAGGTATAAAAAACTCAAGAGGCAGTAAAATTATGGTACTGACAACCAGCTGGATTCTGGGCAAACACCTTGATGACTGGGAATGGCATCAAGGCTTTTCCAGTTCTTCTACGAGAGACAGGAAAAGGAGCAAGACACAAAATCTCTCACAGATGGGATCCTCTACACCTCACTTCAGAGGTCTGCAATGTAAATGCCTGTTTGAGGTAGCCATCCTCAGGTAATTTCACCTGGAGCAAGACATCTTTCCATTGCCAGATCCAGGGATCAGACTGACTCATCAGATGCAAGCTATGTGTAATTTTATAGGGTAATTGTGGTCGCAATTAATCTGATTTAACTTTGTTGCTTTAAAGTTTGGAGATCTGTTCAGTTCACTTGAACCACACCTGTACAGGGAGCAGTTTTAAACTTTTGCCTCTTGCTTTTATTTATTGACATAATGGTTATAATTATCACCCCACTTCAGTTTAGAATGGTTTTGATGTGGCTTCTGAGAGCTCAAAGTTGAGTGTACAGGGAACAATATTCTTTCAAAAAATGCTGATTTCAGCTTATATAAAATGCTTCACACAAACATGAATGTCTTTCTAGAATAATCACTCCCTTCTCGTTTTGCAAGTAGAAGATACATCCAAGCAACCTCAATAAGAACAACAGTGTAGCTCTGATCAAAGCTAATCACAGTGTAGTAGAAATATGTAATTTTTTTTCCTCTACTTTCAATGCAAGTCAAAAATTATCCAATGATCACTTCAACAGATCTGAAATATATTTCATCTTGATCAAAGGCAAAAAATGCATTTTCATGTCATCATTTCAATTCTTATCCTGTACTAAATATAAATATGTATTCTATCAAAAAGTGAAAAACAATTTCTTGGTTTTATTACTAGACATAGCATAGGAATTAGCAGTTTAATCTTATCCACACAGAACATTCTCTATATATGAATATGAAACATCACAAGGAGATCAATTAGAATTTTTCATTTTTCAAGAATTCTGAAATGTTTGGCTCCTTATCCCATTTTATCTCTCAGAATTCCTTGAAAAATGGAAATTCAGATCAAGTCTGGTGAGATTCTATGGTGGAAAATAATATTCAGGTTCTCTGAAGTCTACAACCATTTGGATGATTCATGAATTCTTTCTAAAAACTCGATAGATTTTTTAGGTTGTATGACTATGGCATTCCACTAAAAAATCCAGAGTTTCACAAAATGAACAAACTCCTTGAATAATTATTTTTACTGAGAAGCTGTAAATATCCTGTGTTATTTGCACAGACATAAAGGAAGAGGTGATGCTTCATTCAGGTCTTCTCTCTGAATGTCTCAATATGACTTGGAAAGATAATAAATTTAAGTCTCAAGAAGAATACCCCATTATTGTATTCTCAGTAATTTTAGCAAATGGGAGTGGAAAATCAGTTAAATGGAAGCACTCAGAACAAAGTACTGAGATGTTATGTCGGACTCCAATTACGAGGACCAAAGAGCAAAACCTTCCAGCTATCATTAGCACCACAGGAGATCTTTTTACTAAGCTCATTTAAAACATAGATGTGCACCTAAATCCCTTCTCATGAAAAACATCTTCTTCTGTCTAAAATTCCCCTGAAGTATAAATGTTTAGGCACTAGTGTGCAAATGGAGCAGTTAAAAGGAAGATTAAAAGAAATTTAAAGAATGCATTTCCTTTATCACTACTCTTATTATTATTCTGAAGATCCTCAGAGTCTCCTTTGATTTTCCCAATGGATTTTTAGTCTTTTTCTAGTATCAGTATCAGTCACGATCTCTCCCTGCAGAATAACACCTCTGTTTTCAGGGAAAAGAAGGGCAGACAGATACAGAGTTTCCTCTAAATCAAGCCAGAGCTCGTTATGCCTTTCATTTTCTCTCTTGCATTTCCATAGCCATAGGAAAGACATGGGGGGTAAAGAAGTACTCACCATGGAGCAAAAAATTACCAAGATTATAAACTACAGTGAAACCACGTAGTTCTCATGAAAGTCTGATGTATTTAAATAAGCAGAACTCACTTTTACTGGGGGATTTTTTTTTTTTCTCAAAGACAATTTAGGACTTTGCCTTTTTTTTCACTGAGAGTAACAAAATAAATAATTGCTTATAAGATTGAAGTGATCCCAAGCAGCTTTCAAAGTTAAGGAATTTAGCAGAAGAAAAAGCTTTATGAGAAAAAATAGCTTTATATGCCCAAAAGAATGACATTATTTATTTGAAAATGTAATGGCTTCGATCCTCGAGGGGTTACCCGAGCTTTCACCTTTCTAAAACGCAAGGTATATGCAAGGAACCCAGAAATTATGTGTTTTGACTTCAAAAGCTATTTATAGCTCTAGCTCTTTTAATTTGAACAGCTCTGCTGCTGCTGCTGAAAGAGCTTGGTCAATATGATGTCTGCAGCTGTCTCAGACACAAGTTGGAGCTAATGGAAATAGATGAGTCAACAGTTAGGACTGTACTGGGAAACACCTTCCAGCTGGATTAACCAATAATAAAAGATGGCAAAACACCTTCTACCATCTTTTCTGGCCAAACCCCTACATTCCACCTCCTACAAAAGGATACAGTCACAGCCACACATTTTTGATTTCTCCTGCTTGGGTCCAGATACCTCACTTCAGGTAGGGTGCAGAAATTCATGTCTAACAGGTGTAAATTCTGAGAACACCTGAGGTTCAAGACTTGTAATCTGTAGCTGCCTCCCTTCACTTAAAGACATACTGATACTGTGGGCTGTCAAATATTTTATTTGTTTTCTGCAGCCTTATTTAATTGCCTTTAAATTCTTCTCTATGAGCAATTACATAGTCACTCTCTTCTCAGACAATTCAACCTGTGGTACATAGAGAGTGCAAAGGAAAAGAGAGTTCTCCAGCTCCAGAGTGAACCAGCAAAACAGAAAGAGAAAGATATACAGTGAAAAAAAACCAGACCATTCTTGGAAGAGACTATAAAACATATGCAAAAGACCAAACAGTATCTGAGAATTAACAACAAGATAGGAAAACATAAACTGAAAAATCATGTACAAAATTCTTTCCAAGAAAAAATACAGAGAAACAAAGATCAGTTTACCATTGACACTACTGAGCAATCCATGGCTGGGATATGGAGTGAAATAGTTTTATCCCTTTGTCACTTCTTGAATTGCAGTTCAACTTAATTTGCTAATCTATTACTCTTCATCAAAATGTTACAAAACATTGTCTTACATGTCTTGGAAATCAAAATTAATCTGTGCAGTTTGGAAATTTGAGAACCTGTTTTCTGCCCAAAACTAGCAAAATAAAGATGGTTCTCTTACTATGTTGATGGTTATCTTACGTGGTACCTTACAATACTTAAAAAAATCCAGAAGAGGCATTTACCCCAAATTGCCAGATGGAAAATTGACTTCAACACTGTTTTAGTTTCAAGATTGGACTAACTCACATTTCATGCTTTCCTATCTTCTAGATAGTTTATTTAAAGCCTTCAAGAATACTTTAGTATATATACTTAAAGTTCCAAACTGCAACTGCATGAATGCATGCAGAGTGCACCTGTTTGCTGAGCTGTACTTCTGTCTTTTTGCCAGCTGTAGATGGAGCACCAGGCAGTTTCTTCTCAGGAACTCCTAATCACTTAGGATGGGAGAAAAGAAATATCATGTTTATGACAACACAGCAGTAATTTGTGAGGCGAAAACATGACATCTTAAATGTCCTTCAATTCAAGTTGTTTGTGGGTTTGTGGAGAGTGTTCAGCATCAGACCTGACAGGTTTGGGCCTTGGGCAGTCTATTCAGATGACTGTATTGTTTTAGCCTTTGAAGAAAGATAGGTGGCTTCATATACTGGACAATAACTTCCAGTTACTGTAAATGGAAGCTGCAAGTGATGTGGTTCACATAAACAATGATAAGGGCATGCTCTAAGAGTCATTATGAGACATTGAAATAAACCTCCCTCTTTCCCCATCAGCAGCACAGATCTCAACCATCCAGCTTTCACTAGCTCCCCATCATTCTGGCAGGCATTGTAGCCCTTGCTTTCACCATGCATGGCTCAGTCAGTTTCCCCATTTCAGTTCCCTGGAACAAATAAAATAATTCTCACTTCCTTTTCTGAGCAAAAATCCAGGTGAATTTTGTTTCAGGCTACACAACCAGTGAACGAGATGAGATTCATAATCACCACTATTTGGCAGTGATCCTCAGAAAGTATTTCTTCCTCCCTGTACTCCACTCCTGCATCTTGGCATCATAGAATCATAGAATGATCTGAGTTGGAAGGGACCTCAAAGATCATCTGGTTCCAACTCCCCTGCCTTGTACAAGGCCACATTTCAGTAGATCAAGTCACTCAGAGTGTTTACAAAAATAGGTAGAAATAAAATTCCAATGTAGGATTAAGAAGCATGTATTCTTTATTCTACCATATACACAAGCGGATATCTCCTCTGAAATGTATTCACCCTGAGCACAGAAAAAGCTTCTGTTTATATACTATATTTTACATCACATTAATTGATTTTCCTGAATAAGCATCAATATTATGATTGTTTTCTCAAAGATCATTAACATATGTTCCCTCCCCCATGCTCATATGTTCTTCTGTCCAGGAGATCTCTTTGGTAGTCCTGGGTGGTCAGTGACCCCCAAAGTCATACTTGACTGCCTGGTCAACTGGTAAAAAGTAGGTATAACTGGGCTGGATACTCTCCAGTTCTTCTTGCTCAATGCTTAACATCACCCTACTTAGTTTTAAGGATTGTGCAGATCCACAGGCTAGTGGTTTATGAAGAATAAGTGTTGTATTAATCAACCAGCTGCAAACAATTCTTCATCTGGCAACAAGAGCTACATCCACCCTGGCCTTGAACATTTCCAGGGATAGGGCATCCATAACTTCTCTGGCTAACCTGTTTCAGTGTCTCACCATTCTCACAATAAAGGCTTTTTTCCCTCATATATAATCTAAATTTACTGTCTTTCAGTTTGAAGACATTCCCCACCTCCCCCCACAACATATAGTCCTGTAACTGTATGTTCTTGTAAGCCCCTTTGCACCTCTCTTGTATGTTCCTTACTGGAAGATCACAATTAGATCACACCCCTAAGCTCTCTCCTTTCAGAGGGGCAGAATCCTGTCCCTGGCCACGCTGCTTTTCATGCAGCCCAGGGTACAGTTGGATTCTCTCAAGGCTCCCAATATTTCTATCAAACTTTTACACGACCTCCACATCTAGGTGCATTGCTTTCTGTCTGGGTTTTCACCTTTCCACTGGAATGACAAGCACTCTGCTATAAGAGATCTAATAGTGCTTCAGCTTAAGGAAGTAAATATTCTCTAAACAAATTTAGAAGTTATATCTCAAGTTATATATTAAGATTTTCAACCAGCTAGGTGCTGAATTCTATGAATTATTCAAGTAAACTAACACTGCTTCAGTATTTCATTCATGACTGCCTTGAGTCTTATCCTGCTGCTACAATCATACTGACGTTCCCATGTGACTGTTTCTATGGTTGTTAGTGTGTTGAATTTATGACTTACCTCCATTTTAAAGATAGTCAGTATGCACACATACACAAAAATATCAAAATGTTGTCATCATTTCACCTTTTCAAATCTGTTTATACGCTATTTGATGTAAAACACAGGAGGCTTTTCTATCATAAATAGTGAATAATACTGACCACAACTAATTTCTGAGCTCGCATCAGGGTAGGAAGATTGAATCAGAAGCTGTTTGCTCTTTTAGTGATGATCTAAGTGCATAGCAGGTATTGCTTATTAAGTGGTGTGAGGTGTAGATGAAGGAACAATACATCCTACTCATTCATTTTTCTGACCCTGTCTCAGTGAGATAACTACATTCCAATGTATGAACCATATTTCAGAAGTACATGTCAGATTTGACTTAAGTTGATGGCAGCTGCATGTGCAAAGTGTGTTTTAAAAATCAGATGCCATGATGTGTTCCTAAATAAAACTGAAGACAATGAGAGGCCCCTCTTTTCACTGGAGCAGCTGCCAGGTCCTATGGCAATGAATTTTAAAACTGTACATTTCTGAATGCCAAATTCCTCAAGATCAAAGAAATTCTGACAATTTCATTAGTAATATTGCATAAATTACAATTGAAAACATCAAATTTTCCAGTGACCACATTTACCCCCTCAAAATTCAGCACGTTATGTTTTGAGTTTATGTTTTTTTTTAGTTTTGCTTATATTCTCATTATAGAATGATGACTTGCATCCTGAAAATAGCTACTTGATGTGAGTGGAGCCATGGACAGTTAGTTTCAGCATAGACACAACAGCAGAGAAGTCTGCAGTTAGACAGGATGAATCACAACTTTTGTCATTCAGACACCATGAGACCTAAGACATATAAGGCAGCAAGACCATGCCCAGCAAAGACTACAAGACATTATCCAGTGATTCTGATCCCTAACAGATAGAGAATGAATAGATAATTGATATTTCTCCAGTTGAATGAGGTGAGAAAGTTAGGGATGGGCAAAGGAATATGGAATATCTTGGATTGTATAGAACCCCTTACTCTAGAACCAAGAAGACAACAGACCACAAACACCCCTATAGTGAATAAATCTGTCTCAAGCATACCAGCAAGGCTTGAATTTGAGTCAGGCATCATTTCCCTAGAAGTTTTGTTCCAGCTAGCATAAAAAAAAAAGCTAAAAATATATACCCTCTACCTAATTATCTGGTTTAACTTCTAGATACTGCCTTTGCCTGCTAGATTAAAGACTGATTGCATCTAATGATCTCTCCTTTTTAAAATATACATATGTATGTTTATATTTTTATAAATGTCTAAGTTGTATCTTGATTTTCTTTTGATCATGGA
This sequence comes from Sialia sialis, assembly GCA_009812075.1. Classification (NCBI taxonomy): domain Eukaryota; kingdom Metazoa; phylum Chordata; class Aves; order Passeriformes; family Turdidae; genus Sialia; species Sialia sialis. Next base: position 30,682,720 of record VRYO01001878.1, read on the forward strand.
AATAAATTATGAACAATTACATCACCATAACATAAGAACACTTGCTTTTTTGGTAAGAGGTGGCAAGTGTAATCTTCTTTAATATAATGTCTTCACTGTGAGAAAATAAAGTATCACCCTATCAGGTGCAATGGAAGTTTTAATGTTTACATATACTCAACTGGTAGCAATTAAAACCCTAGAAAAGAGCCCTCATGTACTAGTTTGAAAGCAAAACCGGCGAGACTCCAAGTCAGAAATAAAATATAATAGGGAAAAAAAAAATAAAGAAAAAAGTAAAATACATACAGTAGTACAAAAAAGAAAGCACTGACAGAGTCAGAATACAATCCGACACCCTGCTATTTAGGGTGGTGGCAGCAGTCCACATGAAGTGGTCTTGCTGAAGTGGCAATTCTGTAGAAAAGATCCAGTAGCTCTTGTTTTCTGGACACCAGTGGGTAAAAGAGCTACTGGCTGTCTCCCAGGCCCACATTATATTTAGGTGGGAATGCTTGGCTCCTCCCCCTGGGCAGAGCATCCCACAATAGGATAATGTTATTTTATCAGTCATACAATAGGTCCTTGATGGCCCATTAAACAGGAATGTCTCCCGGAGGGAGTTATCTGTGACTCATGGGGCAGGGCATTGATGGCCCATTAACAGGAGATAGTCCAGGGGAGGAGTCAAGGAAAACACTGCCCCTCCTGCTTTTTAACAGTTCATGGAGATGGTGAATGAATACATGCCTTTGGGGACATCTTTACATTGTAACCTAGGACACCTTAATAGGATCAAAAAGGTATTTTCATTTTATTCCTTCAAATGCACATCAAAGCCTCCAACTCCCTGTATAGTGCCGTCAAGCTGCTCTATAAATATGTGCTCTGTCATCTGTTAGTAAGGAAGAAGGATTTTTGGCCAAATAACAGTTGAGTAAAATGTGACCATTGAAAGTCACAGTGGTGTGGGTAGGTGAAAGAGAAAGTTTTACTATGAAGGCATCATGAAACTCAGCTGAGGAAAATCAGATGAAGAATCACCATCCTGGTTTTAAGAAGCCAGGTGTCCAAATGTATCTTTTGACTCATGGAATAAGAGCATGAAAATTTATCCCACAGCCCAAAAAATCCTCTCACAATGTCACCTAAAAGCAGAATTGGATCACATTTCTGTCCTTAACGGCTGGAAACAGTCATATCTGTCAAGAAACAAAGGACACTGCTCTTCTAGTCCATAAAGATCCTATGAGAGCCTCTTTTTGATCCTACCTATATCCCCTGGAAGGCTGGACTTACAATGAAGTTCTGAGAGGAAGAATTTTTGCTGGTTCTTCTACTCAAAAGGCAGTATTAATTCCATGCTGTTTGATCTTTGGATGTGGTCTCTTCAGGATTTGAGACATACTGACTTTCTAAAATCCACATGATTTATGCAAAACTTGAGTGTGGTAAAAGATGGATGCTATTATTCTCTAAAAGAACACAAAATAGGAGTACAAATTGCCCTAATCAGGCAGTTTGGACTTCCTGTGCATGAAGGGCAATAAATAATTCTGTGCTTGACATATTGTTTTCCAAATAGCACAGAGTATCTGGTGTTAAAGAACAAATTATGCTCCACTACACTGCACACATATATGAACAGATTGTTTCATCTATTAAAACAAAGAACAACTAATTGCTCCCATAAATTAAGACTTCACACTACCTTCATTCCTTTTTCTTTCCAAGCATCACCATTATAACCATTCCTATAATTTAAGAGAAAACAGGTTGTTAAAAACTAACATAACATTGTTTCAGACCTCAGCAGAAGCGCAATCACATAATCAGCCTTTCCCTTTATAGGTAAATCAGATCATGGATTTCTACATTCTTAGAGCAGCTGTACAGAACTTTGAAACTACTAGTCCTAACTGAAGTTTGCATTTATTTGATCATCATTTATGAGGTGCATACCAAATGCATACCAATATCTAGATATGCAACTAGTATGTCTCTCTCCAGCAGAGTAAGAGAGTCACTGGCTACTGGGTATACCCTTTCTTTGCAAATTGAAAAGCATCTGAAATCAGGAAAAAAGGGCAAACTTGACTGATCTCTGGGCTCCAGACACTGGATTAGAAATATCCAATATCCTGATTCATGGATCTGTTTTCCTGACTAGCTATTTCCCATGGAATTTGACTTATCACTTATCACTTAAAAACTCCTAGGGAAATGAAGTCTTCCTTTTGTCCGAAAAAGTTTTTCTCCTTTCTCAGATACTACATTGCAAAGAAGAATTAGGGATTATTATCATGAGGTCTTCACAGTGTATAGATCCAGTAGCAAAATGCACCCTTCAGCACAATGTAAAAGCCCAGGATAGATTGAGTCCTATAAAGCTGGAAGGAATTATCACTGCTTAAGGTAAAATCTTCAGAAGTGCCTAAATTACTTAGGCTGTTGAAGACACATTTTCAAAATGACATACACACATAGAAACATAAATCCAATAAAAGCCTTGTGACTATTTTAGCCTAATAGTTACTTCGTTGCAGGTGAGCAGCAATAACTGCTATGCTTAACCTGCTAAGCTCTGCATATGAGCTTAGGTGGCTCTTCCTTTGCAGGTTAAATTAAATTCTTCTTACTTCCCACATAGCAGGCAGGCAGCCTGTTATGAAGGCCCACTTGACACATGGCAGAAGGTTAAGTTATAGTAATTCACAATTAGCAAATAAATCATGGGACCTCAGAGTTTATATATAAATTCAGCTCATGAGAGGTTTTTGACTCATAACCTAAATAGAACTTTACCCAGAAGTTCCTCTAACAATCCCACAGCAGCTCACTGAACAGATGTGAGGATGCTTTTTCTTGAAAGCTTGCTTTACCCTAAGAAATTGCTACAGATTGTTCCATTCTCTGAAATCCAAATGTTCTCACACACGGGTGTGTATTTTAATATGGTTCCAAAGAGAATGTTTACTGAGAGCCTGTGATTCCTTGTATTCCTGCATTTCTCTACCTATGTCAGGTTACCCAAGTTTTCAAGTAGCTGTCTCCTCTTGGTGTGCATGCAGTCATGAAGAATGCACGAAGAAAAGATACACTAATGGGTTAATCACCCATCTAGATCTGTATGTGGGTGGCTAAATAATTCATTTGAAATATAGCTCACTTCTCACCCACTCACAAAGGTGTTACTGAAGGCATGAATTCTCTTTCATAGCTGGGAACAAAACAAGGCTTATTTTTTGGCTTTTATAAGAAATGCTAAAACTAATGTGAGAACCCATCTTCTCAAGTACACACAGAGTTCCCACTAGCATTTATGCAACATCTGCTGCTGTGGGCTGAGGCTAGTAAACACTAATGTTAATACGAACTAAAGATACAGTATTGCTAATAATACAAAGTAATAATGTCTTTCTACTGCTTAGGGCTTCACAAATGTATAACCTAAGGCAAAGCATGCTTTTCATCTGGAGGGAGAAAAAAGACAGTCACATTTATACAGCAGTAAATGTCATGCTTTGCAGAATTTCTGCTCCTCTGTTGCAATGTGATACTGTAAATATGATGTATTCATTTGTTCTACATCTATTGCTCTGTACTTGAGAATGGATGCTGTGGTAGGAAGAATCACTGGACTAGTTGCACAAACACACTATTTAAGTCAGAATATACTGGATGTAAATACTTTGTTTTCATTAACATGGTGAGCTTTTCTGTCAAACTGGCTGCTACTGAATATCCTGCTTTAATAAAAAGTACACACTACTCTCTATTTACAGAATATTATTGTTTCCAAAATGCTGCTTCTAGATAACAAAAGCTTTTAAATATTTTCTATTCCTGTGCAATAAAGTTCTCACTCAAACATGCTTGAAAGGGAGCATGTTATGTTAGTGTTGCTTTTCAGGTAAATATACATCACATACAATAGGAAACATGACTATCATCCTGTTTTTTCCACCCTCTTTTATGGTTTTTCAGGGTTTTTTACTTTAAAAAAACCAAATAATTATATACAGAAAATATGAGCAAACAAATTCTAAACCTGTTAGCTTGATCATTTAAGAATTGCATTGATAAATTCAGGAGAATACTTCTGACACAGTACGCTTAACCTTCAAATTTAGGGAAGTGCTAATTTATCTACATGCAGAAACAACCCTGAGGCATCCTCCATCAACAAGACACTATCTTCCTGGCAGTCACTGCATGATAAAAACAAGCTCAAAGTGGTTTTTTGCACAAGGGTTGACATAACACAATTCTCCACTATACCTTATTATGGTATCTTGCTCATCTGTTCATAAGGTGGACGCTGTGCACAACAGTAAAATTGTCCTTTAGGAAATCACTTTCTGGTTAACTCTTTCTTTGCTCAGACACTCAGTTCTCAGCTCTACCTATGCTATTAAACAAGGAAATGGACTGAACTATGTGTCTAAATGCAGCCCAGACCCTTCATTTTTATAAATTCATTTACAGCACAGATACAGTTCAAATCCAGCTGGATTGAAAGGGAGTCTTTCCACTGTGATTTAGAGCAGGGTATGCATCCTGCCTTGGACAGCTCATCTTTCTGTGTAAAAGTCCTTCCAATTCCTTTCAAGTTTCTTTCTAAAAACATCTTTCTCTTCTATGAGAAGATATTCTGAAATATTCTCATTTTCTTCATGCTGTGAAATTACAGTATGTGGTCTTTATGGGCAGTGTATGATGCAACTGGCAAGTGTTAAATAGCTGGCCACCCACTGTGGAATAATAGTGGATGGTAGCAAAAGCACAGTAAAAGTCCATCAAATAAAGGGCCAGAATTCCTTAGACAACAGTTAAAACCCCGGGGATAAAGCAGTCGAGCATCACTTCCTGCTTAAGATAGATGACATTAGTGTCCAATGAAAGCAGACCTAGACACACAGGGAAAATGCAGATCCTGGGATCTAGATGTGAAGGCACCCCATGAGCTGCACTTGTTATCTGTCCACAAAACAATACATAAATCTGTAGTGCTGCCTGTTTAGGGGGGTAAAAAGGCACTATATAAACCAGTTTATAATTTTTTACAGGTCCTCATTGCAGCTGGTGATTGCTAAAATAGATGATCTCATAGTCTGCTGTGTGGCTGCCAGATAGCTTGCATGCAGATAGATGCCTTTGTGCTGCAGACCATAGAAACCTGCATAAAATTGGCCTTCTTTCCTTAATAGAGCTGCATGAACAAAGATGAGTTTGTTGCTGACCAGAACTGAAAGCTTTGTTTTATAAGACTCTTTGAATGTATTGCACTTTGCCAAAGGAAAAGGTTCTCTATAAAGAGGGGGAAGGAAAAAGGGGGAGAGAGAAGGAAAGAGAGAAAGAGAAAGAGAGAGAGAGAGAGAGAAAGAGGGAGAAAGAAAGAAAGAGAGAAAGAGAGAGAAAGTGAGAAAGAAAGAAAGAAAGAAAGAAAGAAAGAAAGAAAGAAAGAAAGAAAGAAAGAAAGAAAGAAAGAAAGAAAGAAAGAGAGAAAGAGGAAGAAAGAAAGAAAGAACACAAAGCATGTGCACTTCTGCGGTGAATGTTTGTGAGTAAAGTGGGCTGAAACCTTTTTTTTTCTTTTTTTTTTTGAATAGTGGTCACATTTCTTGAGCTGAATAAAAATGAAAGCAAAAGAAACTTTAATTAATGGGATGTCTTTTGATTTGTAGAGCAAAACTACCAGAGCAGATGTACCAGTAAAGAGGATTAGATTGTCCCTTCCCCGACGCACTGAAAATTTCTTTTTCCCCTTGTAGTAACCCCCATTGAGGAGAGGCTGTCTTTAGTGTCTAAAATTCAGCACTGCTAAAGAAACTGTTGTATTTGGGTACAATGGGCAGCTCTCACAAGACTAGACAGAATATGTGAGGAGAGAGCTAATATTCCTTTAAATCCAAGGTTGATTCCACTTCAGTACTTAGAAAAGCCTAAATAAAAGAGAATTTCTAAATCTGAGTTCTTTCAAATCTCATCAAATATGTATTAAAGTGAATCCTGAAGGAGTCATGATGAGTGCTCATCCTTTTTAAAAGGCTGAAAACTTAAAGAAAGAATTGTGAATTTGTTTTTAATTTATATTAAAAGCCCATCAATTAATCTATTTCTGAGATCTTTGGCTTAAGTTCAAATTTAAGCAAGTGTGAAAGCAACTGATGAATTTTATACACACAAATTAGGTCTGATAAACAAATTCCTTTGGGATTTGATTTTAAAATATTTTGAATGGTGTTCTTAAATCTCCAGTTTGAAGAAAAACAGATCTCCACTTCACTTCTATTTATTCAACTTTCTTTGCACCATCTGTAAGACAAAGTGTAAATTAACGATTATTTTTATCTGGTGGTTGCTTAGGTTCATTTTTAATTTCTTCTTGTATTGAGAAAAAGCAAAAAAATCTAAACAGATTTCATTGAAAATACATTACTGGCTCAGTGGTAGACATGCTAAGGTGATGAATGTACAGAAGCCTAATTTTTCCAAAGAGAAACTAAATGGCTTCAGGAATCACAATAAGTACTTAATTTTTTTTTTTTTTCATGTATTATATTCCACCTATAAACAACATATATTTACCAAATAAATTGTGCACAATAAGAGAGGCGATGGTTCTTATTTCTTGTCTTTTTGGACCACTCCTGGAATGGAAGAGGCACAGAGGGCTTCAGTTGCCATTCTCCTTCCTTTCCAAGAGATAGTAACTCTGGACTACGTCTATTCCTGCCTTAGTCACAGGCTAACCTTGATGCAAACTTTCGTGAGGAGGTGTCCCAAGTCATGACCTTGTTCATTACTGCTTGGGTAAGTGATAAAAATTACTTTCAATGCACCATTACCATCATGTTTACTTGCTCAGAACAGTTTCTACTGCCAAACGTCAAACAAAAATCAAAGCTCAAATGTTTCCTTTTATTTAAAAGGGCTTCTTCTGGTGCAGAACTTGGCCATGCATTGCTGCCCCA
>VRYO01001878.1:30690675-30712589 GCA_009812075.1 Sialia sialis
TACTGAAGTGTCAGAAGCTTTATATTGGCATCAAAAGTATGTTCAGCACCAGAGACCTATACCTCAACAGTGAACATATCACTGCCAAGGAATCAGGACTTCTATTTAGCCAACTGTAAAACTTGTAGAACACAAATCAAAACAAAGTATTAAGTTCTTTTACCAAACCCTCCAACATCAAGACTCTGGATGGGATCCTGTGATGGTATGACCAGCATACCATCAGACAACTCATCTCCAGGAAAGGGCTTTCCAATATCAGCTGCCTCCTGTGTGTGCCTAGTTAATCTACAGTCCTTTTCTCACACTTCTTTTACATAAAAAGATCGGATAAAAATAAGTACATGGCTGTTTACCAGGGATGCACTGCTCTTCCCCTCCCAGCAGGAAATTGCTTGGTTGTATACTGTTGATCCTTATGTCCAGCTTTGATATGGAGGGGGGGGAAAAAGACAACAAAAAACAAACAAGCAGGAGCTTTAAGTGTTACCTTTTGGCAAAAAAAAGATGGGTATTTTATGAAGATTTTATGTTCTCTGGACAATTGATCCCTTAACTCAAGTCATTACAGCATAGACATTTCACCACCCTTTAACAAACATCCAAGATAGGCAGAAATAGGGATTGCAGTTCATACAGTGCACAAAGAACAAACACTTATAGACACATTTTAAGACATTATTGACATAATTAATTACAAAAATTATAGCTTTGAAGTGATGGTGTACTATAATTGCGATAATGATGAGAAGCAGAAAGTTCAAGGACTGAATTTTCTTTCTCTATAGAATTTGCTAAATGACAAAGACTCTGTTCTAGTTTGTTCCTCTTTCATTTTCAGTATGAATTCTCTAGTACAGTTTTATGGTGGATGCTTCAAATTTTATTTTAATGCAGTTTATATTATTCATGGATATAAAGACAGATTGGTTATAAAATTGTGGTTTTGTTTGTTTAACTGTCAGTATAGAATTTATTAGGAAGGAAGACATAGCTTTATAATATCCAGCTATTGAAAGACTAACAAAAGATGTCATCCTTTATACTGGTTTTGTTATATATGTAGTGACAGAGCAAAACCCTGCAATTTGGGCTTGTCCATGGAAATTGAATTAGAAACAGAAAGTAATGAAAATGAGTTTATCGCAGTCACATTTCTGTAACAGCATTGCAAACACTTTAGTTGCACTTGCTGTGTAATTAAATTCATGACTCAGCCTGTTTTGTTAAATCACATTCATGTCTACATACGCAAAGATCTGATTCTTCTTTTTTTTTTTCATTCTGTAGCAGAGTTAAGATGGAGCCAGTTAAATAAATCAATGCTTTCCTATGAAGCACTAAGCACTCACTAAATCTTCCTTCCTTGTAGTTTTTACTTTTTCAATTATATATTCCTTGGTTTGTAATAAACACGCTGCTCTACTCCAAGACCTTAGCTTTGCTATAATGATTTTTTTTTAATGTACAGCATTATTTGTTATACTTACAAAAGGTAAGATATGGTTATGGATTATCCTTCTACTAAGTTAACACAGTATCTAGTAATACAGTAATACAGCCCCTTTATGTGTGTTTCTCATGTGTGTCTCTCCAAATAATGTTGCTTATTTGATGTAGTCTGAGTACTAAATAAGATTTCTTTTCCTTTAAACATGCCTCAAAAACTTGTCTTGTTTGATTTTTTTCATATTCAGCCCCATCTCAGTCTTATTGCCAGCACATCTTTCTGAAACAAATTCCAGAGTTTCATTTCACTCTTAAGTCCAAACCTCACACAGTTATAGTTCTGTCATTTATCTAAAAGACAGAATATTTTAATTGACTCTGAAATTACTAGTTCTGCAATTCATGCCATAGCTGCTAAAATAGACTTTTTGTGTAATATATCCCATTGTTTTTCTTTTGATCTTCCCATCAAACAAACTTTTGCAGGTTTAGTGTTTATAGCCTGAGAACTAAGAGGTGGGTAATTTAGGCGTTACGTTATTTAATTCAGACACCATTCTTGATATTTGTATGTCTTGCCAGGAATCAGAAAAGAGCTGATGATTAGACATGTACGAGAGGTGTCCTTGCCCTGTGGGACATGAGAATGAATAGCAAACTAAGACTACCCCTCTCCAGCTTCATAGTCTCAGCATGGCCACCAGTAGTGAAGAGACATCAAACAGACATGGAAATATGCATACATGGAAAAAAACTTCACAGTGGCTCTGGCTATGACTTCCAAATCACTTTGCAAAGAACAGTCAAATGCTACCCCATGAGCAGTGAGGTATCTGAGGCAGGGCTACAAAAGCAGCTCTTGCAGGCTGCTGTCCTCAGTTGCTTAGGTAGAGTGGGACAAACAAGAAGTGTGCAATCAAGGAGAGAAGATGTGGGCAAAGGTAGAGGTAGTGAGTGAGAGAGTGAAGGTGTTTTACCACAAGAAAGAAAAATAAAGCAGATGGGAGAAAGACCAGAAATCCACTTGTGTTGCTATGTGATGACAAGACACGGAGGAACAAAGTTCTTTGCCCAGATCCTCTCAAATACCTCCTCTCAAATAGGAGGGCTAACATACTGTTTGGATACAGAGTGTATCCCATTGCACTTTTTAATGGACAGGGAACCCCGCGGAGGCATGTACAGTAATGTCACGATTATAAGCCACACCTTTTTCATTGAAGAATCCAGCCTACAACAGCAGTGTGGCTAATCATCAGGTGCGGCTTATTTATGGACAAATCAAAGCAAAATGCCATCCTGGAAGTGAGAGCCGGCCAGGGAGGGAGCCTGGGGCTGCCTTTAAAGGCTTTGCTGGTCTATGAAACTGTTTGCAACTTGAGCACCTGACACCAAACCCCGCACTGGCGTGATTCTGTTACTAATTTGTTACTTTGTTGCACATAGATCCTCACTTAAAAAAAAGAAAAATAAAAATGCGTCTTATATTCAGGTGTGGCTTATATATGGACAAATCCCATAGTCTACCTGGTTTATAATCAGGTGCGGGTTATAATTGTGAAATTACTGTAATTCAGGCAGATGCACCTCCACTTGGGCACCTCCCAACAGTAGAAGGGAGCAGAAGAGGAACATATGGAAGGGGAAGGGTTCTACCTTTCTACCCAGAAAACATTTTTGCTTGCCTTCTGCACACTGCACAGCCTTTTGCACCATGGGAGACCAGTACACTGTTATCCAGGACACTAAAGCACTGGAGGGCTGGTCACCCTGCAATAGGGTCTGAATGAAATCAAATTTTCCTCAGATAAAGAAGGCTTGGATTCAGGGTTCCCTGTTTCCAAAAATAAATGGCAGTGTGTGATGCAGAGGACATGACTACTGGTTGAGGTCCGCTGTGGGAAACAGTTACCTGTCACCTCAGCATGAGGGTAGGTGAGTGTCAAGAAGGTTTTTACAAGCTTTCCTTCAGTGACACAGGAATATTAGTGTTTAAGGGGCTGAGTAGCTAGCTAAACTGAAAAGATATCCTGTTTCATCTGTGTTTCACAAATAAAGTTTTATTTCTATTTATGAAAAGATCGAATTCTAACATCTTCAGTGTCATTGAATAATCCCCTTGAACTATGAACAAGTGCATTAAAATCAATTGAATTTTCTCATATACTGAGGCTGAATTCTATATAACCTGTAGTAACAGTCATGGTCTTCAAGAAAATGATTCACCCCCCTCCCAAATTAAAAAAAAAACAAACAAAACAACAATACCCCCCCCCCCCCCCCCCCCCCTTATTGTAGAATTTCTGTTATAAAATCTTCTTTTAAGGGTCAATTATTCTGCAAAATGTGTCTTAAAAGGACTCTGTCATTTTCAAAATTTGCAATTGCCATAAGGCTACTTAATATCCCCACATGAAAGGTCAGAACAGATTCTAAATTGGTATCAGTTGGCAAAAATCCATGTGCTTCCATGGAGCTGAATCTATTTACATCAAATGCTTTCCTGGCCTTTTGAGAACAAGATTTTATTGTTGTTGTTATTATTATAATTTTAAAGGCTATCAAGACAGAAAGATTTACTCATATTTATCCTGAAACTTGTGTTTGCAAAAGCACCCTACTTTCTCTGTACTAATTTTCTAATTAAATCCACATGGGGGTAATTGCCACTTCAAGAATAATTGGGTGTATATTCTTGTTCTCGGAAGCATGAAAAATTTTTCAGCAAAGACGATGGCATGAAATGCCCTTTATAACAGGCTCAATGGCTCTCACAACTAATTGTGACATTATATCATAGGAAAAAGTCCATAATGCTCCACCAGCAGTGAATCAAAGAAACAAACATATTAATATACACACAGAATTTATCCTCAAGCTAAACCCTTGTCTCATGTTCAGTGCCTGAATTTGCTGCTATGCCCACACTGAAAGGAACACAATCCAGAGTCACATCGTAACAGCCATGTTTTATCCAGAGTGGATAAGGAGCATGTATGGCTGTTCCTTGGCTCCTACATATAGAGATTTTGGGATTTATCCCCACAGTGCAGCCTCATGGTGGGCAGTAAAATGCCATTTACTCTGTCCAGTACTGAGAGAACATGAACTCTGCCCATGCTCCCAGTGGAGGGAGGAACCCTCACTGCCATGGCAGGGTTTCTCCTGATGACAAACAAGTATCTTGGGTTGAATTCAATGTCTGCTCCACCCCAAAAGCAAGACAAATTAACGCTGGTCTGCAATTGCAGGTGCTCACTTTTAGACAGACTGCCAGTTTCCAGGCAACACAGTGACCCTTTCTGTTTGGAGGTATTGCTTTGTTAGGTGTAATTGTATATACTGTCTACACTTTAATCAGAGACACCTAGTAAATTATACAGGGAAGCATTTTACAAAAAGGAACACTGGCACCCTGAGAAAACACCAGCTGTTACTCTGCAATATTTATTATTCATATGCCATCCCCATTTTCTGTATGTGGCACTTCACATTGCAACAAAGCAGAAAGCAGAGATGTTATCAGCTGTCAACTTGCAACTCTGGATATAAAAGTTAAACTCTTCAATCCCGTGCCCTTCAGACAGGTTGCTCTCCACTTAGTGGTTTTTTTGCTGCTTGGTGAATAGTATACATTACTGGATTAAATGAGAACAAGTTCTCTAGTCTAATAATAGGCTATATTTTTCTAATGGGTGTCATTATATCTACACAGTAAATTCTCTCTTGTTCTAGAAAAGAACATAACTACATGAGGTTGAGAAAAGTGTTACCTTCCATCGACAGCCAAAAGCATGTACCCATGTGTTTGATCCAGCTGTGTTGTTATTGGAGGCTATTAGCAGGAGAAATGAAGAGAAATAGCTTATTGCTATTTTTGTACACGCAGCAAAAATAGAAAAGAACAATAACAAAAAGGTAGAAGAATGAGAGAAAAAAAACAAATTCCCCTTTCTTTCATTCTCATCTCTGGATGACTTCTACTTGGGGTGCCATGGTACTAGAGAAAATCTTGAAAGCCCAGAGACAGATCAACCCACCCACCTGCCCACAACACTCTGACATTGCAGGTTTTAAAAATAAAAACAGATAGACTGGAAGATGAGTCCAGGTGTTTGGCACGTCATACTCAATGAACATTCCCAGCCCAGTTAAAAAAACCTTCTCTGATCTTTCTCTGGGATCTGGTTTATTGAAAACCGCACTTTCCAAAGTCTGCACATCTGGTGACACCTTTTTTTCCCACTGATAAGAGCTTTACAGTCCAGGTAAGGATTGGTGTAAAGAGGAATATTTCCCACCTACTGGAGAAAATGAGTGCCAGATGATCAACAAAATAAAAACCTACATCACTTTAATGAAGCCTTTAGGTCTGTGGAATAAACCATTGGATTCATGATTAACAGCCAAAACACATAACGTTCTCTTCAAAGAACAAAGTGATGTACTATCCAATAACACTGCGGATATTGGAAGAGTGGGCAGAGCTGTGGTAAGTAAGTAAGAATTATGGTGCCATATGGCAGCAAAGCCCACACAGAAACAGCAGCTGCAAATCCACAACAGCAGCAGCAGCTGCTGGAAGGGACTGAGGAATAGCAAACCCTTATAAAAGCCCTGGAATAGGAAAATATTATGATGTTGGGAGGCCCATGCAGCTAAAATTCTTCCTAGAGTTCTGAACATGGGTTAATCATTCCTGCTAGAAACTGCAGTGGAGCGATGCAGGGACATAGAGGTCAGATGATAATTTTGACCTGCAAGAAGTTCACATCTCTCTTGGCCATGTTTCTGTCCTCTGCCCCACCATCCTTCTTAAGATATCTACTGTGCTCTTATGACAGGAACATGACCTTGTAAAACCAGTTCTGTACTTAATCTGCAAGTTCCCTATTTATAGCTCTGTGATTAGGAGGTGGTTTTGGTGTGGCACACAACCAGCAGGAGCCTTGAGTCAGCTCTCAACCCCCACTCTTCAGTCTCTCCTGGCTGCACCTAGTTTTGCTCGGCAGGGAAGGGAGACTCATGTAGGTCAAATATTAAAGAACAGCATTTTACAAGATAGTTGCTCAACCCAAACAAAAATTGCAATAGCTTCTTTTATAAGTGCATAAAAACCTATTACAGTGATTTCACAATTATAAGCCGCACCTGATTATAAGCCGCACATCCAAGTAGTCAGGTAGACCATGGGATTTGTCCATATATAAGCCGCACCTGAATATAAGCTGCATTTTTTTTTTTTTTTTTAAGCATAAAGTGATAAAGTAACAAGTTAATAACAGAATCGCGCCAGCGCGGAGTTTGGTGTCAGGTGCTCAAGTTGCAAACAGTTTTCATAGACCAGCAAAGCCTTTAAAGGCAGCCCCAGGTGCCCTCCCTGGCCGGCTCTCACTTCCGGGTTGGCATTTCGCTGGGATTTGTCCATAAATAAGCCGCACTTGATGATTAGCCGCACTACTGGGGTGGCCTGGATTCTTCAATGAAAAAGGTGTGGCTTATAATCGTGAAATTACTCTACATTTCTAGCACTATAGAAGGAAAAAAAACAGAAGGACACACTATGGTAACTAATACACAACCCCTTAAAAAAGGGGTTTTAACTATGATTTTCTGTTGGAATGTTCTCAAACCTTTTAGAAAAGTAGCTTATCTTCAAGAAAATTCCCATCAAAGGCGAATCCATTGAACCACTGGATAAATTGTTCCTCTGCTTAATTAGCCACATGATAATATGCTGATCAATAGTAAATAATTGTTTTTTAATGGTTAGCACTCTATAAAGCCTTTAATTACCCGCAACCTTCCTGTAAATCGTCAACATCTCCAACCAAGCAGTAACATAATCAGTAACAGCTCCAGAGATTAATAAAAATCTTTGGTGGTATGAGTATCTAATCCAAGGAACTCAACCTTGTCCTTCCAAAGTCAGGTACTCAAAGCAGATTAGCATATTTGGATAACCAGACTAAAGACGGGGATAAAGGCAGGTTTCACCCAAATTTACCATCAGAAAACATAGCTGTTTCTCTCTTTTGCTTAAAAAACACATTTCATTTGTGTTGAAAAAATTGTCCACATTTGATTTTGTACATAGTACATATGGGAAAAGGCTTTCATGTGGCAGCAGTGATCTTAACAGATGCTCCCCTTTGGGCAAACAGGCTTTTAGTGGAAAAAGTGCTGAGCAAGATGCCAGTTTTGATGGAGCAAAATCATTCTGAAATGAAAGTGTAGTTTGCCTCCAGTGTACTTTGTTTATGATGTCAGCTGTTAACCGTTATCCTCCATCACAAGCAATGTTTAATTTATAGGTATTCACATCAGATATGAAAACTGGGAACTGGAACTTAAATCAGATAATAAGTACAGTCCATTAAATTCCCAACATAACCCATGAAATGGGACATTATAACTGCAATTTATTCTTCATCTGTCAGTCTTAAGGGAAATGATTGTTGCTTTCTACATAGAGTCATTAGTCAGACTCATGGCTGCCTGACGAACTGAGATGATTTGAACCTAGGAAACATCAAGAGCCAAGTCATTCGTTACTTTCTCTTGTACACTACTTGTAGACATGGTGCCAGCTGCAGGAAAATCTCTCTCTGCCCCACACTTGAGTTGCAATAGGCCTATTATTCAATGCCAGGCTATGGTTTCCTAACTTTTCCGGCATTAGCTTAATAGTAGCGTCAGCTGGGCATCATGCCATGTACATCAGCTATGCCTCATTTACCCTCCTGCTCCCAATTAGCTTGGTCATGATGATAAAACCAGGAGAAAGACCTTTGGACAGAGGGCACATATTTATTTGGCCAACAGTCGAGTAAAAGGAAGGAAGGATGGGAAATTCATAAAGGGGAGGAAGCATGGGTTGTGATCTTGGCTGTTCTGCAAATGCTCTGTGTGACTGTCACTTTTCTCAGACTTCTCTTATTCCTCCTCCCACAACTGGGATCACTCCTTGCTTTGCTCATGGGAGTTTTCAGATAGCAGACTGGCAAGACACAGAAATTACTATAAATGAAGGAGTCCAAGAATTTTAGATAATACTGCTGTTCACAGATCTATAGTTGCTTGCTGATGTCTTTTAATCAAAAAAATCTTTGCTGAATTTCATGTGATCCTTTTTGTTTGCTGTAACTGTTAGACTGTGAAGCTGCCATCTCAGCTGTATTCCAAAAGCAGAATGTGATTATTTTGGATAAAGGAGAGAAATCTTCTACTTTAAGACCTTTGTGCAAGATATAAGCCACAGCAGTATAGCTATGAAAGAGAAAGCTCCTTGATTTACACAGCAAGTCTTGCTTGTGCTGGCACACGGGAGCAGACACCTCCAGATAAGAGATACAAGCAGGACTTACTATGTGCTGGACAGCAAAGGAGAATTTGCAATTCCCTGCTGTTGAATTATATGACAGTGGAAGAACAGATCATCTAAATGAGAAGATCCTGTATCTCCCTGTGATCTCAGTTCCAAGGCAGATAAGTTGAGGAAGAGGTACTAAAAACCTCTCCGACAGCTACAAGAAAATCTTCCCCTAGCAGTCTCAGGGGCTTAAGATTTCCTTCATCCTGGTCTTCTGGCCATTTTCTCTAAGGTGTTGCTCATTGTCTAAAAGATATTTTCCCCTACACGATTCAAGGTCTTCTGAAGCAAGATGTTCTTTTTGAAGATTATGGAATCAAATTAATATTGTGTGAAGTCCTTCAGGAAATCTGCACCCAGTATAGTTTCCATGAATGCTCAAGGCTAGCATAAGTACTCTGGGAGTGCCAGCACCCAACACAGAACATATTGCTGCCTCTGAGCATGGAGACAGAGGAAGAGACAAAGCAAAGTTCCTGTCAAGACCTAATGTCTGTCCATTATAGGTCAGGAAGGGAGTGAAAGTCAGCTGCTCATCCCATCTGATCAGGCATAGTTCTTTTTTTCCCACCATTATTAAAATGGTCAATTTCAGATCTGAAATGGATCTTGTTTCCTCATCGGGGCCTCAGACATTAGTCGTGTGTGTCATTTTGGCTGTGACCCTCTGTTCATCAAAATGAGTGACAGTGGAATTGAAAGAGAAAAAGAGAGAGATCAACATGCGATGCCATTTTACGCCATCTGCTACTAAGTATGGAGATGCATATGGGAAACACTATTTAGAAGGCTTCTTAAAATGTTTACCTACAGAGACCTACTAGTTCACTGCTGCAATCTTTCCTAGCAAGAATAATTCTCAGAATGATTATATCCTCTAAAGCTCATGATAGCATTTACACCTACATTATTTAAAAGTAATGTCCATGTTCCACCTGAACAGGCTTTCTGTGGGAGGTGCTGAATAGAGTGTAAATCACTTACAATGCCTACGTATTTGTACGTGACTTTCATTCTCCTGATTCAGACTGAATTTATTGTGCACAGCAAGAAGACATCCTATTACTTAACTTCACTGAAAAATTTCTGTTATTCCTTAGAGACTAAATTTAAACCAAAATCAAGTCTGTAAGAATTAATTTCATCTGCATCATAATAAACATCTTTGCCTCTGTTGACTTTCATGTTTCTTTGCAAATTGGAAGACTAACATATTTGCTTCTTTCTAGCAATCATAATCCCAACCACTTTAGAAATTAACTCCTGCTTTCTTTGGGAGTCTTCAGTTCTTCTCCTAGACTGATTTTTTGTATTTGGAGTATGCTTAGAAACACACTATCCCATTCTAGGAGTCATGTGATCCCATCCATCTTTAAAGCAGCTATCCAAAAGCTATATCCTGCGGTGCTTTGAACATGTTCCTAACTTTTCCTCCACAAATTAATAGCATTCACTCTCACGTTTGTAGAATTGGGCACTGATTTTCTATACAGCTATATAATTAAAATATATAACCTGCAGCAAACCATTAAAGTGAATAGCTTCAGTTTGCTAAAGATAAAAAAACTATTCCTCTTATTAACGCCCCAAATCTTTATTTCAGTCTGTGCAGAAGATAGTATGTCAGTGGAAAAATATGCATTTCAGTTTCACCACTATTTAGAGTGCTTTCAATTTTTCCATCTGTAGACTTTCTACCAGGCCACTGCAGCCCCAAGCACTCTGTCATAATTCTTCAAATAATTAACAAGGAGGTCATTTAAAATGAGCAAGTCTCTGAATACACCCATTGCTCTCTAACATGGGAACATCTACGAAATGGGACGGTTGTGCAATGGCATTCGTACACAATATTAAGTAATCTGAAACACCATATGAAGAATATACAAAAAGTCACTGACAGGATGTCTCCTTTGCAGCCAAAAGAAAATGCTCATTTTCAAGTGAAATGCGAAGTGAAAGAAATACTTGCTTTCTTAAAAAAAAAAAAAAAAGGTACTTTGGTGCCAAACATTTTAGAGATACTGTTGAGGAACAGTCCTTCCTCACATAGAAGTTATCCCTGTGGTGCTGCCAAGTTCAGTGGCTGAGTGGATGATTTGCCAAGTAAGTGCCAGTTGTGTAATATATGCTGTAGCAGGCATGGAAGAAGATTTTGCTTTCACACTCGCCTTCTGAACTGGCATTCTTTGACTCTTTTGTGTCAATGTTGCTTCTTTTTTCACTGGAATGCCCTTTCCCCTCACATATAAGCTGAATGTCCCATTGTTTACTGGAAAACAAGAGTTGCTGAGTATGGATTATATGAAAGTCGCTCAGGAGAGACAGATCATATTAGTTGCTACATACCTTATTCACATGGTAATACTACCAGGAGTACATTATTTTAAAAAAATCCCACTTATATTTTGTCATGTGTAGTTGTCTACCTTATATAATGGGAGTGAAAATAGCTCTTCATTCCTCTGGAGCTTTTCTTCCTCAAATACCCTTTCTGTCTGAATGAATGTTTAAATTTTGCTCCAATTTTTCCTCTCACAAATCTTTATTGCCTTCACATATATTCCTTTGAGTTTGCAAATTTCCACTGTTTAGATAAACATTTTCCTACTCTTCAATTCTTAACCATATGTTTTGAGTCAGGTCTCTTTAACAACTCCACACATAGCTTAAGCACTTCTTTACAAATGCTGACACTTATGTGTGCCCTCTCAAGTAGTAAAACAGGATTTACCAAAGACTTCACAACCAAGTCTTAGTAAGCACCTTTATGCAATCAAATTACAGAAATTGTTGCACAATATTAGAAAGTTTCTGCAAGTTAAATGCAACTTCTAGCTCAACTGGAGAGTCAGAATCCTGTTTTGTGCACGTTGCTTTAAGTGCAGGTCTGCTGTAGACCATGATCTTCTTCTTTGTTATGGGAGTAGGAAGGATGAGCAGGAAGAACAGGGACGTATCTCTAACATACTCCACCTACCTGTCAGTAGCCAGAGTCGGATATCAGCCTTGCATCCTTTGAAGTTACAAAGGATTCCTTCCAAGAATCAAGAAGGGGCTGGAGGACGATAATCATTCTGAGAGATTGGATTTACATAGAGGTTGTGTCAGCTGCCTTGTCAGTCAAGTGGTTGTATTAGTGAGGATGTGTGCTCTAATCCTGGGGTAAACATTAGGTGCCTCAACTTTGATTGCATCTTTTTCTCTGCAGCTTAGTCAAACTCAAGTTTCTTTGACCTGTTATTTCAGGGTGTGTATATAGGCAGCTACCGACATTCAGCCAGTGCTTGGTCAAATGTTAAATGTAATGACATGATGGGGTGTGGAATCTCTGAGTCATAATGCTTTTACTGAATGTCTCTAAGATGGACCATTTAAACTGTTCCCTAGCTCAGGAAAGACCCCAAATGTTAAGTCAACCAAGTAGAGTATCAAAGTGTTATGCATACATCTTTTAGCCAGAAGAAACAGAAGGGACCTCATTGTGTAGGACCTATCAAGCCTTCAGGGATTGGTGAGATCAAATCCATACATGCTCTCAAGGGTGGTTGATGCCGCTTCAGAGTGACTGCTCAGGAGTCTTATACCTGGCACACACAGAATTCTTTGAAATGCAACAATTCTGTCATGAGGAATTCTGCTTAGGAGATTTTTTCTTTGGAGACAAGTATTAGTTACTCATTTATTAATGTCTACTACCAATTGGAAACAAACAATAAAGACACCCTGCTGAAAAATACGGGGGGAAAAGACTTATTGAAATCACTGGACAATGTTCTTTTTTCACTGCTTAGAGCAATGGCTTCATCTAAGCATATGTCAAAGTAAGCTGTTAAGTGGTTAACACT
The DNA here is from genome assembly GCA_009812075.1 of Sialia sialis. NCBI lineage: Eukaryota > Metazoa > Chordata > Aves > Passeriformes > Turdidae > Sialia > Sialia sialis. The sequence continues at coordinate 30,703,345 of VRYO01001878.1, forward strand.
CAGTTTAAACTCCCTGTCAGATTTTTCCATTTCAGGGTTCATGAACACAGAAACATAGGAACACTGAGTACAGCATTCATATGGGGAGAGAAGGGAATGAATAGAAACTCATTAATTTCTTTGAAATGCTATTAATAAATAAGTCACCTCCTTTAAAAGGGAGGGGAAAGTCTGCAGATGCTAATCTTTGGCGTGTTTTGAATCACACTTTCCCTTGTGGAACACTGATAGCTCCACTTTGTTATAACTGAAATCAGAAAAATTACAGCTGTAGCCATCTTCTGTTCTTTTTAGGATTGTAAGGGACAGAGACCTTGCACAAGCTTCCCAGTATTTCTTTGCAGAATTTGAATGTTCTAGCAGTTCAACTAAATTTGGAGAAAAAAACTAACCAAACCAAAAACTTACAGGACACACAAGAATGCATTCTGGCCTATAGCAAAATATATTTTATTTTGATGTAAAATAAAAGTTTGTCACTTACTTAGTGTGAAATTTTATTTCTCTAGGTCTTCCTCCGGTAAATCTGTTTTTCTTTTTTAATAGCCATGGTTTGTTAACTTCTTTCCTACCAGACATCATAACGGGATGCTCAAATTATTTTATTCTTACAGACATTGCACTTAATCAGACACTTCACTAGATCTTATTATTTCCACAGATATATTACTCAATTTATTTAGCATCTATGCCTAATTTGTCAAAGTGCAGTGTCATGAACCGTTGGTTCTTCATAACTAAAAAAATAAGAACACAGACAGATTTGTGCATTTTCTTTATTTCTGAAATTAATTTTCTTAAATTCATGGGATGAAATAAAACCTTTGAACCTTTAAAATACATTTAAGTATTTGTAAATCAGGTTATTCACTGCTTAGCCACCCACCATCCTTCCTGTAGCTTTTCTTAACTAAATTTCATTGGAACAAATAAACAGCTGCTTCTCTCTTCCTCCCTTCCCCTCTCTCTCTTTCTTTTCCTCTTCCTTGTTAACATTATCCTCATCATCTTCCCTGCTCTTTTCCTCATCATCCTCTCCCTCCCTGCCTCCCTTTTAGACATCTGATTTGCCTTATTTTCTTTCTCAAAGCAAGTTAGACTCAATTTATGTCTAGGACCCGTGAGGTTCTCCCAGATCTTTAAGCAGCCAAAAAGAGACTAAATGTGAGCCAAATTATAAAATAGGCTAAATGACACAAAAGGAGATAACTCTCTGTGTGCTGACTCCTTCAAAGCAACAGGCCATGCCTGGACATGACACCTTATTACATGCCAGAACTGAAAGGGAAATTGCACTTACAACTGGACTATTATTCTCAAAACCAGAAGAAAATTAGGATAAATTTAGGTTTTTCTTGGGCTAGTAAGTGCAACGATTTTTTTTAGGAGTTGGAAGTTCATTTAGAGTTAAAATAATTTGGACGTTAAATACAAAGGTTGCAAAAGAATAATTTTAGAAAAATTAGGGGGGAAACTACTTGGATCTAATGCTTGCTGTTATTTCAGCTCTGCTGTAGGCAGCTTTCTCCATAAAAAGAAGAATTTATTTTTGCATGCCTGGAGTGTGGTCATGTTATTATCTGAAATGCAATAGCTGAAGCATAGGGTAGTGCAAATGTGAGGTGAAAAATTCCTAATACAATTCATTGGTGTATCTAAGCAACCATGTGGAGGACTGCATGTGCTGTCTCATGGCCTTCTGAAACTTTACAGTACCTGCCACTCACCAGTGTTGCCCACTCTGACAACAGATGCAAAAATAGAAAATATAATAAATCTGACTTCAGGACGAGCAACACAATTTAGCTGTGCTGTGGCAAAATAGACCCATCATATAAAGTACTCAAAAGAGCTGCTACAGGCTGAGAAGAATAAACTTTCCATCTCTGCTTCATTCACCATGATGTGCCTCTCACTGCTTTTTTCTCTTCTTCAGCCCTAACTTCCCCTCCTCCTTCCCTTTTCAACTCCTAATTCTTTCACTGCTTCCCATTCAGGCTTTGCCCTCTGCATTCAGTTTCTGCTTCTCATTCCCCTTTGCCCGCTACCCGCCCTGCCTGGTCCTTTTTGGGTTCAGTTCTTCTTACTTCAGGCTTTTATTTCTCGGAGGGATTTGAATAATCACTCCTTCTTTTTTGATCTCATTGTCATCTCAAAAGGTCTCGCTGCCTTCCACCCTCTCCTCAAAAGGTAGGTTTCCAAAGAAAGTATTCACTCCAGAAAGGAGGAAAGGGACCTCAGAAACTCACTGACCCTTCCTAAATTGGATGCCTCATTGTGTATCACAAAATTAGAAATTTCTCTATTGTATGACAATGTTAACTTTGTTAGTGAATTTCTTTTCTAATGAGCACATTAAAATTCTCTTTAGCCTTATAAAGACGTAACTCTGCCTGCTAGTCTATCATTATCAATTTCTGTCTCCAGTCAGCTGAGGGTGAGCTTTAACAAGGCTGATTTAGTCACACATTAAATTTTATGCAAAACATCAGGTGAAGGAGTAGTCTTACTAAAGGCCAAATAAATACTTTTTAGTATAGGAACTGGGAATCCAAAACAAGGCTGACACATAGTTTATACTCTTGACCATATTTTTTTAATGTCCCTCAAAACTAAAACCTGCAACTGAATGCCCTTGAATGCAACTATGCACAGCTGAGCATCTAATCACACTGCTTGGGCTGAGAAGTCTTTCATAACTGTGCTTGTTTTTTGTCATAGGTCAGGCGAAAGAACCAGACACAAACATCACGCATTCCAAGAAAAAAAATACTATCATACTTCAGATGCAATAAGTTAAAGAGCAAGTCAAAAAATAAAATATACCATTTTGCAGCTATTATCAAAGGCTACAGCCTTTCTCTTTCACTGTATGTAAAAAAAAAGAAATGAAAGAAAATCCCCAGTGACACAGCAAAGGCCACAAAACAAGACCTTGAGTCAAAATATTCTTCAAAGCTCGACCATATATGCATAATATATGTCAAGCTTTTTGCTCCTTATGTATTCTTTCAATGGCTAACCACTGCAAGTTTGCTACAGACCTTGTAGCTAGGTGAGGTAATGTTAAAACATTCCTTTTTTTCCTGCAGCACCCAATCACCAGGGTACGAAACAAGCCTTCCAAAATAAAATGAATGCAGAACCATATGTTGAGTTTTGCAATTAAAAAAAAATGCTCATGCTTCTGCTCAGTACTACAGATGGTTCTGATGGACAGCACATTTCTACTGCCTAGGAAAATGTGAAGACAATTCTGAAAATCTATTTATGGAACACTGTCCTTCTATTCGACACAGGGATAGGTAGCCAGAGGGTAGCTTTATAGAGTTGCCATTTCCATTTATGTTCTGCTACTCATGTATGATTTGATCATGCAAACAGCTTAGCAAATCTTTGAACAATGCATTGCTGCATCCAGTCTTAAGATTTCATTTTTCTTCTATTACTTTCATCTCACTTCCCAGAATTCTCATTTCTACCTGCAACATTAAGCCTATGTTACTTGACTTTTTTGAGCATCAGTACAGTTATTTCCTCTTGCAAACTTAGTAAACTTGACTGCCTGTTTTTTTGAAAAGTAGTGGTCTTTAGTAGTTGCATAGTAGACACATCTAACTCATCACCATGACTGTGGGATGTTGACTAGATTTTTTTTTAAATCAGCAAAAAATAAAGTATAAGATCTCTTTTCCTTTACATTTGGAATTCCCATACATCTCAACAGTTTTCTTGTTAATGGATAATATAAACCAACAAGTACTTTTAACTTCTAGGTTTTCATTTCTAGCTTTCTTAACTACAGGATAGTAATGTCCAAAATATCCAATCTACAGATATCACAATATTGCCAAATTAAATTGTACTGCAAAGCATACAGATTTAGATTAAATGTTTCAAAAGTATCTCTGCACAAAACTTAGGAACATTCATTTAACAAAATAAAAAATCATTTTCATGTCATCTGCCTGTGACCATAATATTATGAATTTCAGTCTGCTCTCCACAGACTCAGAGGAAGAGAAATCCAGCCCATCATCCCTCCTCCTCTTTGCCCTCTGCAAGAATTTAAATAAAACTTCCATATCTACTTTTACAACTTACATTTGGTTTCACAAATAAGTGGTTTTGTGTAAATGCAGATAGCACACGGTCAGAGGCATTCCTGTTCTACATTCAATTTTGACTAGTTTGCATAATTTTCTCTTTAGGGATTCTTACAAAAAGTGACAGGGGAATGGAAGTCTGTTTTTTTACTCCTCAGCCATGAATTCCATCTGTTGTCATGGCACTGAACGCAGTGTTGAATAGCAGCCAGCATTGCTTTTGATGTTCTGTAGGATTAGTAGAGATGTCTGAAGTTATTGTGCAACATAATTCATCGGAATAGCTCTAACTGAGCTTTAGGAAAATGTTAAGTTACTAAATTAATAAATAAATATGGTATGCCACCAAAGTTCACTTCCTAGGGGTAATCCCTTGGACTGGTACTATTTCTGTAACAACTCACATATATTTTTTTCAATTATTCTCATTTCTACAAACACAAGTTAAAATTCTGTAGCATTTTGTTAGAGGCAGTTCAAAAATAATATGGCCAATGAAATATAACTGATGATCTGTAGCTGCTGAACTGATGAGGCAAGTTTTATTTTTGCAATCTAATAAAAATATTCCTGATTTGTCTCTGCTTTGGCTCTGCTTTTGATTCTGAAATTTTCTATTGAGCTGTGGAGAAAGTTACCATTGATCCTAACTTCAGGAGGAGTCAAATATTCAACAATTACAGATATTATTCAATGCTCAGAACATTCAGCTTGTCCTATTTCAGATCTTCAAATCTCTTGACATATATCAATCAAAATTTCAAAAAAGCCCGTAGAGTAGAAGAGTGTTATTTTTGTTTGGTTTTGTTTTCTTATAAAGATAAACCTCCGTGCTGTATAGGAGTTTCTTCTGACATTTCTTTCCAAAGAAAAACTAAAGGTTTTCAGTCTAACAATACCTGTTATTGATACACTTTGGAAAGAATTCCAAGTTTAAAGCAGAGTTTCTAACTGAAACACAGAACATTTCATCTTGGCATGAACTCAGAAAAAGGACATATAAACAGCTTTATGCAACGGTACAGTAATTTCACACTCATTAGGCGCACAGAGTTATAAGGCACACTTCCACATAGCCAGGAAGTCCACAGAGTTTGTCCATATATAAGGCGCACCGGCATATAAGACGCACTTCCTTTTTTTTTTTTTAAGAGAGGATCCGTGTGCAACAAAATAACGAGTTAATAACAGAATTGCGTGATCGTGGGGTTTGCTGTCTGGTGCTCAATTTGCAAACAGTTTTCACAGATCAGCTTAGCCTTCAAACACAGCCCCAGGCTCCCCCCCGTGCCGCGGGCCCTGGCACGCCCACTCCCAGTGCCGGCTGCTGTGGTTTCCTGCGCAGCGGCCAGGGCGTGGGGGGGAGGCCGGGGCTGCCGGTGCAGCGGGGCGCCCGCAGCTGCCAGCAAAGTGCAGTGCCCAGAGCTTCCGGCTAAGCATGGTGCCAGCAGCATCCGGCAAAACACAGCACTTGGAGCTTCCAGCAAAGTGCAGCATCGCGGTGTCCCCAGCATTGAAGCACGGTGCCCAGAGCTTCCGGCGGGGCGGCCAGAGCTACCCGCACGGAGGGGTGGAGGCTGGGGCTTATGGCACAGTGGGGCGGCCAGGGCTGCCGGCGCAGTGGTGAGATCTGCCCACGCGGGGCAGTGGCCGGGGCCACCAGCGCGGCTCACACTTCTGGGTTGGCAACTCACCGGAATTTGTCCATATATAAAGTGTACTGGATTATAAGACACACTTCCGGTTTAGGGTTGAAACTTCAGTCAAAAAGGTGTGCCTTCTACTTGCTCTGCTCTAGTCTGCTGCTCCATACAATAAAGAGAGTTGTAGAGGACTGACAGTGACAACACTACCATGACCCTGGTCCAAGGTCAGCCATGGATGGTTTGCTGGTTATTGTGTGCACAAAGGGAGAAACAGAGAGGCCAAGAATGCAGGTTAGACTGAATGTCACTGAGGTGAAAAACCTTTTCCTGATATCATAGATACCTTTCAGTCCCTGTATTAAGCATTTGTGGAGCATACAATACAGACACATTTAATTTGTAGTCAGTAAAATTAAAGATTGGCTTTTCACTGATAATTTGGTTCATAAAACACATCCATTGTAGGGTCCTGGTGCACAGATGCAGCAGTGCTAACTGAATGTGAGCCCACAAGCAGCAAGGTAGGGAGGGATGCATATGTATTAGCACCAGGCTGTATCAGTGAAATTACAGTAATTTCACAATTATAAGCCACACCTGATTATAAGCCGCACATCCGGGTAGACCACAGGATTTGTCCATATATAAGCCGCACCTCACTTCCGGGTTGGCATTTCACTGGGATTTGTCCATAGATAAGGCGCACCTGATGATTAGCCGCACTACTGGGGTAGGCTGGATTCTTCAATGAAAAAGGTGTGGCTTATAATCGTGAAATTACTGTACTTTCATTTTTAACTCTCCTAGTCCTGTGTGCCAGACTGAGCTGCCCCTCAGGAAACAGAGTCAGGCACGATTCCCTGTGCCCAGAGGAAAGAGTCTCATCTAGTAAATAAGTGCCATGCTGTCTAATTGTGTGAATTTCACTCAGCTTCATTTTTAAAGTTATTATTATCTCAGATACCCACAGATAAGATATCATTGCAGGAGAAACATTAGGGCCAGGGCCAGAATGATCTTGTCTTATTTAAGGACTCTCCTTGGCCACTAAAACCTTTATCCTCCTTAAGGAGATCTAAGAGCTAGTCTCTTTCTTGAAAAACACACAAAAGAGATGTTGAAGCACTAGATTTTTCAGGCTTTTAGTAGACTACACTGTGTTGTTTCCATGTTATTTGGCTTTACACTGCTCTAAGAGTATCTTCAAAGACAGAAACGCCATTGATAAAAAGCAAAATTGTCTAATCTGTGTCAGTTGTACTGATGGACACTATAGATATCTAGATATTATGGTGCTTAGTATTGTCAAATGGAGCCAAAATATCAGCATAAAATTATATTAATAATGAACTTGAGAGCAAATGGCAATTACTATGTACTGTTATTAGGCTTTCAAAAAGTGGCAGGAAGCCTACCGAGCTCTCTTTTCACAATATATCACTAGAAAAAGTTTTATAGATAACCTCTTTTCAAAAGACAGAGAGACAGTAAGACAACGAGACAGAGATCTATCAAAGAAAAAGCATTTAGGGCAAGATTATGAAGTTGTTGAGCACTTACATGTCAAACATCATTGCCTTCAACTTCTCATTAGCATGAGAAAGAGTTGCACAGTTTGGCCTTTAGTGAGACAGTAGGCTTAAAAAATATACATTTGTCAACTTTCAGCTGAAGCATCTCACTAATGCTAATTCTATCCAGACTACCCAGCTAAAAGAAAATTGAATGAAGTACCTGCATGACAGATTTTTTCTATGCATTTGTGCACACAGGAGTGAAATTCTTTTCCATTTATAGATTACAGCTTCTACTCTAAGATTTTCAAAAAAGGATCACTGTCTGCTGTATTTTATTCCTCAAAAGCTGGGCCAATCTTTCTAAAACTTATTACAATTTGGAATCAATTGCTGAAATTTACACAGATTTCACAGGTATTCAGAAATACTTCTTTCATGTATAAAGAAACAGCAAGTACTACCAACAACTGAATATTCTTGGATGGAAATTGCCTTTAGTAAGTTTGCACTAGGAGAAAAATGTGTTCCTTTATGTAAAAATAAATTACAGAAGGCTTTCCTTTACTCACTAAGAATTAGCTCTTTTGAGAACTTCTGAGGATTTTAGAACTACCTGATGCAGGTATGTTTTTTAAAGCCACTCAGGCAGTAGAAGGAACGTGCTGATACAAGAGCCCCTTTTTTTGAGAGAATATCCTTCCTCTTCTTCTTAATATCCTTGAAGCTATTATGTATGCCAGACAGATTACACACAAAAGCCTGAATGTGTACTGGGGTAGTCACACATTTCACAGTAAACTTTCAGGGACCTCATCTCTTTCAGTAATCCTGTGTTTTAATAAATGAACCCAATTCAAGACTATTTTTTCCTTTGAGGATTTCCAGAAATGCTTTGGAAGGTCAACATACAGTTCCAGTCATTTGTAGATAGAATCCAGTCATAGCTAAAGACACAATAATAGAGGCAGAGCTCTAGAGTAAAACAAAACAACCAACCTCCTCCCCCCACCCCCCAAAAAAACCCACCAAAAAAACAACAACAAAACACCAAACCAAAACACCACCAACAAAACAAAACAAGACAAAAACCCCACAAACAAACAAAAACCACAAACAAAACCAAAACAAACTTCACAGAATTTTTTGTCTGTGGTATTTAATCCACAGCAGAGGGGGAAAAAACAGGCATATTTCAGGGGAGGCATGGGTTTGGTTATGTGTGATGATACGTTTTAATCATTCCACCAGTATTTTTTCTAATCTTTCTTGCCTGTCACTGTTAAAAAGAACAACAAATCTCACTATGTATTATTTCTCTGCATCTAATCTACTATTTGCCTTTCAAAAACATTTGTTTCCCAGTTGGACTCCAAAGGCAAAAGGAAGTGACAGCATTTAAAAGCATAAGGGCAGCACCTATTCTACTAACTACGGAGTCTCCAAGTAGTAAAGAAATTTAACCTGTAGCACACAAATGCATTTTACAAAATACAGGGGATTTGATTAAACCATGAACTCTCTGAAACACTGGAATTGTACCACTGACTCTAGTAGAGGCCAGGCTTTCATCCTCATTGCATGCTAAAAGACCTATAAATGCAATCTGATCCTGAATTTCTCTCTGTAAAGACTTAAAATTCTTATTTGAATAGAAATAAAGATATTTTTGTAGTGCAGAAGCACTGTCAATCCCATAACTAAGACATGCAGTGCATTTTTACAGATATCACGGGACTCGACCATGACTGTCTTATCCACATGGCTCCCACCCTTGTCATTGTCCTACCTGAACTCTGTGAAACATGTGAGGATGACAGTGGCTATATGGGGGTTATGTAGATAATCTATGAAATATTAGGAAGAGATAGGTCATCTGCATTTTCAGAGGCCCTCTTATTCCAGGCTTGACCTAGAGCAAGTACTACAAAGCCCTGCCAGAAGGATTGCCAGGTTTTACAGCAGTCATCTCGCATCTG
>VRYO01001878.1:30724402-30737351 GCA_009812075.1 Sialia sialis
AAAAAAAAAAAAAAAGCTGAAGGAACCGTGGTATGACTCACTCTGGAAATAAACAAAGGAAAATACAGTATCAACACTGAGAAAACGTTCATTTAGCCAGATAAAAAATGTTGCAATTGATAAAAAGAGAAGATTTGAAGAAAATATTTAACAGCAGGTGGGAAAATAAAGCTGAACATTAAAGAAATTTGAAAACAAAAGGATAGGTCTTTCAAAAGGAGAAAAGTTTTAAACAGTAACTAAACAGGGAACAGTTTCTCATCAAGATTTGCTAATGTTTCATAAAAGTACAAGTAGAAATATTGTGTACTAAAAAAAAAGCTTTATGAAAGTCCACAACACATCTACTATACAGTATAGTGAGGAAAATAAGTCACATTTTCATTGCTAAGTCATCAATAAGATTATTAAGTCTTAAAAAACCAGAAATCTGTAATGTTAGCTACAAGTCCATTTCATATCTGCTTGCTCCTGTGACATGTTCTGAATCATTTATACTTCATACAGGAGAGAGAAGAAGCAGTAATAGAAATTATGTTTTGAGCTAGCTAATTATTTTCTTGACACATTTTTTTTTATTTCCAAATTAATTTCTGTGAAGTTGGCTTGTCACAGTTCAAGGTAAAACATCATGAACTGACAGCTGAAAACAAATATGAAGTGTCACCCTATCACGGCCAAATGCTTTCTACACCACAGAGAGCTTTCTCCCCAGCTGTTCCTCAGCTCAAGAACCAGAAGGGAATTGTAGTAGCTTCTGTCCTGTGTATTTTCTAAACCATCCACACCTATTCAAAGCAGCTGTGAAGTATTATCACATCAGAATATTATAATTTAATTCTTATTCTGAGCAGCTATTCACACACACTGAAAGGCCAGAGATGAACCTTCTAATCCATCCTTATTATCTCTGTATTATAGGCTATAAAACTGCAGATGAGCTGCTTAGTGTAGGCACCTGTGGTCATGTTTTAAGGAGACTATATTTTGATGTAAAGGTTTGAAATTATGGAGAGTCTAACACATTCACTGGTGATCTGTCTTAAATTTTTATCACTCACTTTGTAAAATACTGCAGTGTTTTACCTGCTGAAAGGAAGTTATCAGCATAACAACCATGTCAGTCCAGATTCTCCCTGTGTAGTAATTTACTGTGGAAAACTAGGAAATAATGGAGCCCTCCATGAATTCTGTACTTAACCTTCATTGTGGATGTGCTCATGATGGGTAGCTTACTCATGGCACAAATAAAATGAAACTCTGTTAGAAAGGAAGACACTGACTTATCTGAAGCTTTTCCAGCACGTTCCTGGGCAGTTAATCATGTTAGCAGCTGTAAAGAGGAGGTCCTTTGGTTCCAGCAAGGATAGAGGAGGAATGTGGATGTTGCTGCAAGCTCATGCATACTTAGAAGTAACACAACTGAGTTACATCTACCTATCAACTTGAGAGAAAAGCCAAGCAGAGGTACAGCCTGAGAGTCAGGCATTACTGCAGACTCTGGCTTTATGTTGTACATTACAGTGATACCTCTGTATATTACAGTAATACCTATACATACTTCCATGCAATCTTGTATTATTCTCACTCCTACTGAGAAACTGAGCCAATTGAAAAATTATGTTGGAGCTGGAGTTTAATCTCAGATATATTAACTACTTGTATTAGTGTCTTGTCTTCCATGTGTGTTTGTGTATGCTTGTCTGTGTATGGGTTTGGAAATCACTATAGCTTTTTCCTGGCATTTAGGTTCATTAAATAACATGAAAATCAGTTGATTAAAATCTTTAATATTTTCCCTTAGGACAATCCTAAAAGAGATTTTTATTGGTGGAGCTCAGCACATGAAGCTTGTTTCTTCCCATTATACCGAAAGTCCATTTAACAAGAACTGTCACTCAAGTTAAGTTTTCTCCTAATGAACCAACCTCTATTGTATTTACACTGTAGTACTCTGAAAGTTGCTGACCTTGCATGAGAAGACACATCTGCAGTCTGCTTTCCAAATACAGTCAACTGCCTGAGCATCTCGGCACTTTCCCTTCTAACTTTCATTCACTCTAAAACATCTACTTCGCTTAATGTCAGGATAGCTCATAACATCCCAAAATGCTAGGTAGAGCAGGTGGAAATTGAAATGAGAAACACACAGGATGTTTTTTTTGTTTTCTCTGAAGGACTGACTGGCATATGCAGCTCCTGTGCCTGAGGACTAAGAGGCTCGGTAGAGCAGGGTATCTATAAAGCACTAAGTGTTTTTACACTTAAGTTACCCACCATTAAAAGTCACATCACATCCGTGCAGAATAGAGCGTTTCCCTCGGATGCAAACAGTATCACAAACACAGGGACCATTCACACGGCTCCTGGGCTGCACTCCGGCGAGCCTGGGATGGAGCCGAGGACCGTGTGTACCATCTAACGCTCCCAAAATCTCTTGCGCTTGTCAGGCGTGTTTCCAGCCCCCACTTATCTTTTCCCATGAGAGCTCAGCTAGGCGCGGGAAGGCCGTAGGAAGGCAGGCACAGCCCAGAGGGCAGGGTGCCCACCCCGCGAGGTCGGGGTGCGTGCAGGGCAAGGGGCGCTCAGCCGGGGCCCCGCACCAGACCCATGCGAGATGCTCCACATCCCGCGGCCCGGTGTCCGGCCCGCACTTCCCTCGATACGCCGGACCTGGTGCTTGTTTGCCTTCATTTTTCAATTCTGCTTCGGGTGGGGTTTGTTTTCTTTTTTTCCAGTCTTGTTTTGACTTCCCGCACAAACGGTGCCAGTGCCGGCGCCCTGACCCACTTCTCCGTCGGATAATGATATTCCGCTGCTCCAGCCCCTTCCCCCGCTGCCACTCCATTTCCCAGGGAACACGCAACCCCTCCGGTTCCCGGGGCAGGGAGCAGCCGGCAAACGGCAGCGCCTCAGAGGCGGCTCCGCTCCGAGCGCCGCCGCTGCCCCGCGCCCGTTCCCACGCGGGGCCGGTCCCGGTGCGCGCCCGCAGCCGGCCCGACCCACGGCGGGCCCGACCCACTGCCCAACAGGCTCCTGCCCTCGCTGGGCTCCGAGCGCTCCGGGCTGCGCTGACCGCTGACCTCGGAGACCTCCAGAACCCCGGAGCCACCTCCCCGTCTCCGCCTCGAAATAAACTTTTCTTCCCACGGCGAGGGGAGGCTGGCGGTGTCTGGGGGCTGCTCTCTCTCCGCCAGCGCCGGAGCGTGGCGTGAACCCCTCTCGGTCCCCAAGCCCCCGTTCCCCAGCTCCTGCTTTTTAGGAGGGGCGGGGGGATTCTGTTCCTCCCGCCCGCGGGTGCGCGCCACCGCACACGAATCCCCCATCCCCGCACCCCCCATCCACGCACACACGCACAAACACACACACAAACACACACACAAACACAAACACACACACTCACACACACACTCACACACTCACACTCACACTCACACACACACGCACTCTCTCTCTCACACACGCACTCTCACACGCGCGCACACGTGCGCGCCCGCCCAGCGGAGCGCGGTCTCCGCCCCCCCGCGCACACATACACGGCACACACAGGCACACACGGCACGCACACACAGACACACACGACAAACAGACACGCGCAAACACACGACACGCGCACTCGCGACAGGCGCATCAAGCGGACGGACACACGGCCGCCCGGGCACGCCGCACACCCCGCGCTCCCCCGCTCCGCTGGCAGCCCCGCCATGCGCTGAGCGGAGCCGCGGCCCCGCAGCTCCCAGCGCCGCTGATCCCGCCCGCCCGCGGCGTGGGGGCGGCCGCCGGGCGCGGTCGCGGCGCGGAGCCGGATCCCCGCGGGGGAGAGGTGCAGCAGCCCGCGGAGGCCGGCGGGCGGGCAGGAGGCTGAGACAGCCGGACAGGCAGGCAGGCAGGCAGGCAGTCGGAAGGAGGCGAGGGACGATTTGGACATGCTCATTCTCGGGCGCTTGGTTGCCTGCATCCAGCTCATCTGTATCCTCAGAGTGGGTGAGTGATCTCTGCATGGATTAATCTTCGGGATTCGGAGCAACTTTTCTCCCCGGGCTCCCGTGGGTTTTTGTCTCTCTGATCCCTTTTCCTTAGATAGGCAGGTGCAGTCCGTGCTGTTCCACACAGCGAAAACACGCTGTCCACAGCACGGGTGGGAGCATTTCTCCTACCCCTTTTACCTCCGCCGCCGGGCTCCGAGGATGCGCGGTTCCCCACGCCACCGCCGGCACTGGCGGGCTGCTCCGAGCGGGGCTCCCCAGCCCACCTCGCCTGTGCTCCCCCAGTGCCCCGCCGAGCCCTGCCAGGGGTCCGGCCCCGCTGGGGAGGGACCGGCTGTGCGCCGGTGACAGCGCGAGAGAGAAAATCCATGCCCAGCGATGCTGATTCCCCACTTGCTTCTCTGGGGATGCGGGATGTGAGATGTTACTTGAAGGTCTCGCATGAACTGTTCCGAAGAGAAGGGGTTGGTGCAAAATTTCGCTTCAAAAACGGACTCGTTCTCCCTGAACGAGTAACGTCAGTGGTTGCCCTAAACCGTGCAAAATACGAGTCGTTCATTCACGTGGGGCCCCGCATACGGAATATGGATTCATATATAGATGTTAGTAGGACTGCTTACATAACCAAATTCATTTTCAGCTCATGCAGACCTGTGCAACTGGAATGCATCCTAAAAATCGTGCCATTCCCTGTTCCATGATAGGATGGTTATTATAACCAGCGTGAGTCACTCAATGCTGTTAGAAGTGCTCTCTTCAGTACTTCATCAAATAAACACTAGCAGCTTGTGTGGTAGGGTGTGTATCCTGTTGGATGATGTTTCTAATTTATAAGCTGTTATCAAACAGTTCACTGGAAAATACCGGTTCTCTGCTTATATTTCAGTATGAGGAACTTGGGAGCTTCACCTCCTTGTGTACAAAACCAGTCTTACAATAGGTCTGTGGTGACAAAGTAGTCGCTAACCTACATTTGTCACCCAATAGGTGGTGCTGCTTCTGAAACCATGCAGCTCTATAAACAAGGATCGGGGTTAAGTTTCACTCTCAGTGAAAGCAATTTTGTACCAAGCTCTGCTAGTTAGAGAAAACGACTTTTTTATGTTATGGGAAAAATATTTTTGTCTCTTTTCAGAAAATACTGTGGAATGATTCAACTCTAAACGTGATGAATGTAGCTGATCTTCAGTTAAAATGTATCATCTTTGTAAGGGCATTAATAACATTTTTATGTCACTTTTAAACTAATCTATTCCTAAAAATAGGGTACTTGCACCAATTCTCTTGCTTCCAATAATTCTCTTATACTATGGCAAAGAATGGCCTGTTAAAAAACTTTTGTTAAGTTTTAATAATGTCTTTCTTACATTGTCAACCTGTTTCCTAAAATCAGATACACTCCCAAGTCTGTTTAAAGGAAAAAAATTAGCAGGTGCTTTTACATGTGTGTCAAGGTATATGAAAATACTTGAGAACAGATCAAGCATATAATGATATGATCATAATGTAATGCAGCTCAAATTTTGGAAAGAACTTCCCTGTTCAGGTGATCCTATCACACTGGAAGCAATGAAAGATATAAACATAACTCTTGTAACGTTTTTTGTTTGTTAGTTTTAAATAATTTCATCTAGCATCTTATTGGAAATAAGCTGGTTTAATGTCATGTTATGCTTAGGTTCTTGCTGTGCATATGTATGTTATATTTGTGAATTTACAAGGTCTGACAGGATGGAAAAAGGTTTTCTACTCATACATATGATGTAAGTGCAGCTGCTTTTTGTTTCCTTAGACTGATACACTATTGTTTTCAAACCTGGTCTGGAGAGGACCCCCTTTCTAGATGTGATTTGGTCTCAGTGGTGAATCATTCTGAAGACTCATGAGCTAGACTTCTCAGTGTGTTCAGGAATATGATTGTTTCCAAGAATTAATACCCTGTACAGCCTATTAGATTGATTTAATCAGATTTCATTTGAATATGTTCCTGTTTGATTACCTCTATTACAAATTGTAATCTGAGAACATTAGTTCATAGAAACAAATACTTAGAATCCTGATATAATCTGTTCTATTTTTATTAGTTTGTTTTGGGTTTTTTCATAAAATGTAAAATAAATTATTATATACCACCAATGTATGGTTCCAGGGGTTTGGTGAGAGAAAAGAACTGCATGGGACCGTCTGTTTCTTACCATTAAATATATCTGGTGCAGAAGAAATCAGACCCAGGGCTCTCCTGAATGGAAGGCAATCTGCCTTCTCATTGTGGAGCCTGTACTTGTTAGTGTGAGGCTAGGCAATATGTAGATTCCAGCTTCATTGGCTTGTACTTTCAAAAAATGTTTTTGAGTCCTTAGCTGGTCTGGTACATCCTAGGGAGTCTGATTGGGAGATTTGCTGTTGACATTGGGAGATTCATCAGGGAAATCTGTCTCATACGTGTTTGAAAAAGACAAGTCAGCCAAGTCAGCCTCACTGAGGAATAAACTGTGAGAGCAGATGGAGGCAAAAAGTTGTTCTGGGAATAACAAGACGGTGACAGCTCATTCATTACTTTACTGAAGAAATGCTTAGGAGCTTAATTCTAATACCCCTGCTGAGTTATGAACAGAACCTTCCTTCACAGTCTTGGTGAAGCCAAGGAACTGGATTACATCAAGTACTGATGTAATCATTTATGGAGCAGGGTATTATCTGAGTACTCTCAGTGAGTGCCACTCAGTGAAGTTCAATGAAACCTGGGGAGTGAGATGCTGTTCAGTCACAAGTAGGAGCTCATAAGAAATCCTATGCAATTGCTTGTGAGCACTACTGTGTGGTTAGAGATTTCCCATTAAATTCTTTCTTTTACTGAGATTAAAGGGAAAAAAACCCAACTCTATGTGGAAAATTCACTTGTTTATTTGCAGTTTTATTTTAAATGAGAAATCTATAAATATGTAATCTTCAGCCTATATCTCAGACTGAAGATACTCTTTGAAAATCTGCCCTGGCTTATTGATATGTTCCATACAACCTGAAAGACAATGAGGTGTCCCCTTTTGTCACATTGTTCCTAAGGAAATACTATCTAGAGCCTTTTCAATAAGTAGACTATTTATGAATCTGTGTAGGCAAGAAAATGTTCATAGAAAAAAGAACATATTTTTACAAATTATGCTGTAATTGAGGTTAAATTTAAGTCAAAGAAGTGTAAATATTTAGGCAAGAGTTAAAAATACTCCATGCTCTCACTAGCAAAATGTATGGGTATTTTCCCCAAATAAAGTAAAAAGTGTGTCTAGAATTTGCTAATCTGCATCCTACTGCAGTCACTGTCTGGCCTCAACTGAGGCTTTTGCCTTTCCAAATGGAACTCATTAATCTATGAATCACTTAATTAGTTGTCTCAGTTTAATTTCTCACTATGTATTAGAGATTTCTCATTTCTATTTTGTTTCTGGTGTCCCTGTGCCATAACTTTATTTGCACAAAGGTGGTAATAGTTCCCTAAATATTCTTATTTTTCTTATACAACTGACACGAGGGCAGTATTTCCAAGCTGCCTGGCAGCATGCACCTCACTATCAACATGAAAGCAACTTCTCTGTGCTCTTTACTGGATGGTCACAACTAAAAATTATGAGACTCTAAAGCAGAGAACCCCTTTGGCTTCCTAAATCCAATCACACTTTGTATTCATTCTCATGTCCACATGTTTAGACTCAGTAAACCCTTGGACTGGTAAAGGACTCTGGGATCAGATCCTTCTTTTTTACACTGACCTCTCATTTTGACAGTATTTTTGTAGGCCAGTTATTTGGCCCACTTCGAACTGAATTACCACACAGTAATATTAATGCATACTACTTCCAATGCTTTAGCACATTTTATGCTTAAGATTATATGTTCCTGTGGGTGATGATACATGGCTCCCATGGAGAAATTTAATCCTGCTGTATCTTAAACATCACAGCTAAAACAAAAAATAAGGATTTTAGAATGGATTTTAACCATCTATATTAGGGTTAAATATTTGGGGTTTTGGTTATATAACCATCTATATTATGGCCATATATATGTTTTGCATTTTTTTTACCATAAAGATTTATGTATATCAAAATCTAAATATACAGTGTGGATTTCTTTTAGGTTCAAATACTGGCAGGTATGAAAAATGATGAAATGAATGGCTTTTAAAAGTTAATGTCCATGTAGCCAAACATTTACTCAGCACACTAGTTGTCTATAGGACATAACTATCTAAAATAGTTATGTAGTTTTCAACATTGAATCAATACAATTTATAAGGAGAGTTTTCTCAGTTGCATTTGGCCTTACCTAATCTCCGAATTTAACCTTCTACCTGGATTTCTGGAAAGAAACGAAAAGATATATATATATAAATAAGATGGTAATTTGAAAATATCATTATTATCTGTATTGTAAATTAGGATGTTAATTTATGAAAAGAGGCACTTGTGCCTGTTTCTTAAGGAAGGCTGTTTCCTAGATTTTCAGTGCTCATCATTTAAGTGGCCACTTCCCACTATGAGATCTCTAATTAGGAATTTAAGGGTGAACAGATTCTGTTCTTTCCCTGACAATTTCAATTCCTCTTCAAATGTGCTGTGCTTCTCAGTATTCCCCGTCGGGCCTGGAAGTCTGTGGCAGTTCCGGAGCCCCCAGCTCCCATTTAACAGCTCCGTTCTCACAGCTTCTTGCACCATTTATGTGGCTTTCCTGTACAAGACATCCTTTGGCTATTCAATAAGCTTCTTTTCCCATAAAGACAAAAGTTACCTTTTTGAATACATGTCAAGCCTTCTGTATTAGAAAGATGAATCTACAGGAAGAAAAGGACTTACAGTATTAAATAAACACGATCCATTAAATGAAAGATAGCAAATATTTCAAAGAGGCTAGGACTATAACGAAACTTGGCTCCTACAGGTTGTTGAGGACCTGTTGGTGACAGAATACTTTTGTAGGAAGGTATGGTGCAGGTTGCTTGTTGAATACAAATTACTGATGTTCGTCCATTCAGTCTTGAGGCTAAACTGGAAATAAATGAATGTTGAGTAACAAGGTGAGGGTTTATTTGTATCAATGGCTGGTAATTATGGCACATCTGATAGAGGTGAAAGTATAGACTTTTTAAGTAAAGTAGACACTGTGTAAAAGTGTCAGATTATTCTAGATGAGGCATGTCTCTCAAAAGCTCCTATTGCCTTCTAGATCTTGTCCATACTTGACTTTGGTTTTCTTTCATCCACTGGAAGTAGCTATATTTCACCCTACAAATCAGCATTTTTCTTTTCTATTTGAGGAACTATTGTTTGAATTGGTTCATTTCAGAAATCATTATTGTGGTGAAAGTCACGAGGGTGATGAAAACACTATCCTACATCTGATGAGGAACACTGGGCAATGGAAGTAGGATGCCTGTGGAGCTTAGGTGTCTGAAGACAAAATTTTAATCAAAAGTTTCCCTGACTCAGCTCATACCTTGATGGCTTCTAGGGAAGTCTTCAGGCAGCTATAGTTCCTCTTCTGCATTTGCCTTACCTGACCTTATTGTCTATATCTCAGAGCATCTTTAACTCCAAAGTTTCATTGGATCCAAATGCAAATGTCCTTTCAGAGGACTTTCCTGAACCTGAAGTCAGTAAGGCTTCCCTAAATATATGTGCTGGCAGAATCAGGTGTCTTGGTCTGGCTGCTGCTACTTCTCTTCAGGACAAAGGACAATCACTGAAGCCTTTTACCCAGACAGTCCAAAGAGAACACCTGATCTGAGACAAAGGGATTTGAACCTGCATCTTCTGTCTCCAAACATTAGCTTTTGTCAAATGAGAAGACTTTTCACACTCCCTGTGTAATATGAAGCAATTTAGCTCATTCTTTTACATATAAAAAAAAAAAAAAAGGATTCTAGGCAAAGTCTTGAAAAAAGGCTGTTAAGCAGTTGAAAACTACATCTATTTAAGGAATTTTTGAAGCTGGAAATGGAACCTGGGAGAGTTTGCAAGAACATTTTCCAGCCTATAAATTTGCCTTTTTCTCACTGTTCCTTAAGCATCCACTTCAGGCTTCTGAAGCAAGGATTCTGAATGAGTACGATGCTACTGCAAGATAGGAAATATGAATTCTCATGCCTGCTCCTACTCAGTATTTCATTATCTACTTCCTGGACACAATGTATAAATCACTACCCCTGCCTTTTCTCTGGTTATGCTCTAAAAAAGATCAGATTTTGCTTGTTTCTCTAATAGTTTGGGATACTTATTTAAAGAAGAGAACTCTAGGCTACACTTCTGAAAGACTAACCTCTCAGAGGTGGGCAAAGATCAAATATTTTCCCACCAACTCAGCATTTTACATCAGCCATCCTGAGCACCATTTGGGCAAGCCAATTGCTTTTGGGGCACTGAGCTGCTTAGATCACCTAAAAACAGTGAAGCAGCCTTGGAGGTGTCTTAGTTTGGAGGACAGGTGTTTGTTAAGAAAGGCAGGTTTTATCTTGGTAAGAAATGTTGGGCTCTTCTCCCTAACTGGGGCAACTTCTAATGGGATGAAGTAATTTTATCAGTT
Source organism: Sialia sialis (assembly GCA_009812075.1). NCBI lineage: Eukaryota > Metazoa > Chordata > Aves > Passeriformes > Turdidae > Sialia > Sialia sialis. Next base: position 30,734,965 of record VRYO01001878.1, read on the forward strand.
GTACAGTGGGACTCAATGGGCCATTAGCAGAAGATAACTCTTTGGAGGAAGGATGGGTGGTGAAAAGATAAAGAACAATGCCCCACCTGGTTTCAATGGATGGCCCATTAGCAGAATATCTCCCACAGAGATAAGGATCACTGCCCCCACCCTGAACAGATGGTGATAGAATAGATACCTTTTATCATATCCTGTATTATAACTCAAGACAGTGACTACTGCTATTGCCTGGCAGGTGGGTAATTCTCCTAAAGCCATCTTGCACTTGAATTTTTTTCTTAGTCAAGGCTTAGAAATATACATTGAATACATCTTTTGCACCACAGTTTCAGATTCAGCAGCTGAAAACTAGGCTAGATATGGTTTGGCTACTTGCCGTATAAAAAGCACTATTTTCTTGTCTAGATTTTTACAGCATCCGGTTAGACGTACAAGGTGACATGTTTGAGGTTTTTTTTTTGCCGTCCTTTATGTTTCACTAAACTTATATTTCTATATGGAGCTAGTAGGACTTCTCACCTGACCAGTGAGAAATTTCTTTAGGAGTTTTTGGGAGCACTATATCGGTTAGTAATTTGGCTGGGAATTGTCATCCTAATTGCCAAAAAAAAATTCTGCTAAATATTGGATTACCTGAAGGCTGAAATACAAAGTAGGCAGCATTTGAAAAGATATCCATCTTCACTGCCCCATTTATGTGTTTGTTGAGATAGGATAACAGTGAAACAGGGAAGAGGTGGTTAAACAGTGACATTGAAAGGGCAAAATAAGAGACTCCAGAGTATTTTTACTGTATTAAAATCATGTTAACAAAAAAATTGGTCTTCAAAATCCTATAAATAAAGGGTGTTGCATAAAAATAAATCACATCAAATGTGTCTTAGTAAAAGACATGGTTATTTTAAAATCTGTAACAGAATGTGACAAAGAATTCCTGACTAATTTAAAATTTTCTCAGAAGACATGGTAAGTACTTTAATTACAACAGATTTTTTTAAAATAAGCTATCCAGGCCAAATGAAATATTTTCCTAAAGAAAATTGAAGGATTTATTGAATTAATTGAGATTTAGACTGGTTTGTATCATAATTCTTCAGAATACATTTTTCCAAAAAGAGTGCCATTTTTCAAAGCTGTCAAATCCTTTAAAAAGATAAATTTGTAATGTTCTGCAGGGGCAGTATATACCACAGAAACTGAAAGGTTTTTGAAAGCTAAAGCAAATATTTTGAGGAAAAATTAAGCCTTTAAAATCAGCATTTAAAGAAAAGACTTGATTCTTCAATTGCTTTATATGCTGAACTCTATGATTTCAGCAGAAGTTCCCAAAAAGAAAATCATCTGCTTGCTGTGACTAAATAGCTAATGATCAGAGTAACAGATGGCTTTATAAAAGGGACCTAATATTACTCCAGGAAATTTTTCTTCTGGCTCCATCCCCAAACTGACCAATTGTGTTTGATCTCTTTCTATCCATTTGGAAAAGTAATTTAGTTTCAAGTGTATGACAGATATTTCTGTCAGTACCTTTTGTAAGTCTTATTCTGATAGGCACATCTAAGTCTGGTAACTAACAAATTTGTCAGGCTGGGACTTCCTGGGACACCCAGGAGCCTTCTTCCAGCTTCTTGGAGCACTCCAATTACGTGTCTGTAATATGTCATTCCAAATGGTGCTCTCACCACACAACCCATCCACCTGCCATTTGCACAGAGCTTGGGGAGCATCTTGTGAGATCTGTGCCTACCTCTTTCTTCATATCTTTGAACTTTGGTTACTACTTTTGCATTTCATGCATCATGCAGTGTTGCAGAAAAACTGACTTTGTGTTGTTTTTTGGATTTTTTCTAACATACTTTCAGTTTGTGTTTAAAAAAAAAATTGAACAAAATAAACAACCAAACCCCCCCACCCAAAAAACAAACAAAAAACCAAAAAAATAAAAAACAAACCAAAAAAAGGAGAAAAAATTAAATCTATATAAGTTTTAGGATAGCACTAACACAAATACAAATGACTATAAACTGGCAATGTGCAAATTTATACTGAAAATTTGAAGAAGGTTCTTAATCATGGGAGTGGGCAAACAGGGGCGTAGTACATGTCTGAAGATGTGGTAGTGCAGTTTGCCTGGCAGTTTGTGCAGGCAGGGTTGCAGGTTTGCTGCTGCTAGTGGTGTTTTTAGTTTGTTGTTTGTTGTGTTTTTGTTGGTTTATTGGTTTTCGGGCTTTTTGTTGGTTATTACACAATCAAAAACTGCAATTAGTGCAGGTGCCACTTCAGAATGGGTATGAGGCCCTGGATCCAGAGGGTCAGCGAGATAACGTAGAAGAAAATTACAGTAATTTCATTATTATAAGCTGCACCTTTTTCATTGAAGAATCCAG
>VRYO01001878.1:30738351-30764137 GCA_009812075.1 Sialia sialis
TCAGATGGATCACCACTCTGACATTAAAAAGAAAAGGGTAATTGTGATGAGTGACTCCCTTCTGAGGGGAACAGAGGGCCCCACATGTCGACAAGACTCATCTCACAGGGAGGTATGCTGCCTCCCTGGGGGTTGGGTATGGGCTTTCACTGAGAGACTTCCTGGGCTGATACAGTCCTCTGATTATTACCCACTCTTGATACTCCAGGCTGGCAGTGAGGAGATTGAAAAGAGGAGTGTCAGGGCAAATAAAAGGGACTTTGGGGCACTGGGTCAATTGGTTGATAGGGCAGGAGTTCAGGTAGTGTTCTGCTCAGTCCCTTTAGTGGCAAAGAAAAATGATGAAAGGAACAGGAGAGCCCACGTTATCAGCAAGTGGCTCAAGGGTTGGTGTCATCAGCAGACTTTTGTGTTCTTTGATCATGGGGCAATTTTACAACAAATGGCCTGCTGGAACTGGATGGGGTCCATCTCTCTTTTAAAGGCAGAAGGATTTAAACTCATGAACTGTCAGAACTCATTGAGCGGGCTTTAAACTAGTTTTGAAGGAGGAAGGGGAGGCAGCTGGGCTGTCTGGAGGCAGACCAAGGATGGTAAGCCTGAGTTAGGGGTGAAATCAATAGCCCAGCTGAGGTGCATGTACACCAATACACGCAGCATGGGTAACAAACAAGAAGAGCTGGATGCCATGGTGCAGCAGCAGAGCTATGATGTAGTTGCCACAGCAGAAATGTGGTGGGATGGCTCACACAGCTGGAGCACTGTACTGGATGGCTACAAACTCTTCAGGAGAGACAGGAAAGGGAGAAGAGTTGGAGGGATGGCCCTTTATAGTAGGGAGGCTTTTGATGCCATGGGTATTGCAACTAATGATGATGGAGTTGAATGCCTGTAGGTAAAAATTAAGGGCAAGGCTAACAAGGCTGACATCCTACTGAGAGTCTGTTATCATCCACCCAACCAGGGAGAAGAGATGGACAATTTATTCTATAAGCAACCGGAGAATGTTTCAGGATCACGAAGCCTTGTTCTTGTTGGTGCCTTTAACCTACCAGACATCTGCTGGGAACTTAATATAGCAGAAAAGAGGCAGTCCAGGAAGTTCTTAGAGTGTGTGAAGGATGACTTTTTGTTGCAGCTGGTGAGTGAGCCTGGCAGGGGAGGGACTATGTTAGACCTGTAGCTTGCCAGTAGAGATGGGCTGGTGGGAGATGTGGTGGTTGGAGGCTCTTGAGGCACGGTGATCATGAAATTATAGAGTTCTAGATATTTGGTGAAATCAGGAGAAATATCAATTAGACATTTACACTGGAGGGGATACTTTGGCTTATTCAGGAGACTTATTCAGAGAGTTCCTTTGGAAGCAGCCCTTAAAAACAAAGGAGTTCAGGAAAGGTGGGTGTGCTTCAAAACAGAGGTCTTGAGGGCACGGAGCAGACTGTCAAAAAATGAGTTAATGAGGCAAATGTCCAGCCTGGATGGGCAACAAGGTTTTGAAAAAACTTAGGAATAAAAAAAGGATATATAATTTTTGGAAGGAGGGTCAGGAATCTCAGGAGGTATTTAAGGGAGTTGCTAGGGCATGTAGGAAAAAAAATTAGGGAGGCCAAAGCTCAATTCAAACTTAATTTGGCAGCTTTTGTAAAGGATAATATAAAATGTCTTTACAAATATATTAATGGCAAAAGGAAGAGTAAGACCAACCTTTGTTCTCTATTGGATGCAGGAGGGAACTTGGTAACTGCAGATGAGGAGAAGGCAGAAGTGTGTAATGCCTTCTTTGCCTCAGTCTTTAGTGGGAAGATAGCTTGTAGATGTAGGGGAGCCGAATGGTCCCTCTGTTATCCAGGAGAAGGCAGTCAGAGAACTGCTGAGCCACTTGAATGTTCATAAATCTATGGAATCAGATGAGATCTATCCCAGGCTGATGAGGGAACTGGCATATGAGCTTGTGAAGCTGCTCTCCGTCATTTACCAGCAGTCCTGAGACACTTCCAGATGACTGGAAGCTGGCCAATGTGACACCCATTCATAAAAAGGGTGGGAAGGAGGATCCTAGGATAGGCCAGTTAGCCTAAATAGGATTACTAGTAGAAGTATGAGGTAGGTAACCTCATTTAAAGGAAAATACAGAAATTTAACACCTAAAAGGCACACCTTTTCGACTGAAGTTTCGATCCAAACCCAGAAGTGCACCTTATAGGCCAGTGTGCCTTATATATGGACGAAGTTCAGAAATTTGCCAACCTGGAAGTGCAAGCCTACAGCAGCCCTGAACTGAGCTGAGCCCGTCCAGCCCCAAGCGGGGCCAGGGGCTGCACGGGGCCAGCCCGAGCTGGGTCGCCAGGGACGGGGGCTGGGCGGGGCCAGGGGCGGGAGGGAGTGCCGCGCGGCACAGGGAGGGCGCCTGGGGCTGCATTTGAAGGCTACACTGATCTGTGAAAACTGTTCACAAATTGAGCACCTGACAGTAATCTGTTACTAATTCGTTACTTTGTTGCACATGGATTCCTTGCTTTAAAAAAAAAAGTGCCCCTTATAGGCGGTGCGCCTTATATATGGACAAATTCCATGGGCAGTCCAGAAGTGCACCTTATAACCCGGTGAGCCTTATAACCCGGTGTGTCTTATAAGTGTGAAATTACTGTATTTGAAATTGGTCATGTGGTTGTATGACTTCAGGGGCTAGCAGGAGAGTTAAAATACTGGACAATTTGAAAATCATAGAGAACTGGCTGTGTTCTCACTCTCATACATGATACAACTATAGGAGATTTCGATTAATTTCATTTCAGTGTCAGTGACTGAATTCTGAGAGTATTCTCAGGCTCATCTACTCATTCCTCTTAATCCTCTCCACGTCCACATCTCATAATCTCGTATAAATGGTTTGGCCTCCCAGTCAGCCCGATTTCTCAATACAGCCCCATTTCTCCAAAGACACAGGCAGTTATAGGGTAGTTCACTCATTTAAAATTACTCCAGTAACTTTGTAAGGGGTTCTCCTTGCCCGGTTTCTGCACCCTTTTAAAGTGTAATACTTACATACCTGATGAAATTCTTTTCCCCTGTTTGTTCCTCTTCCTTTATTTGCGATGAAGAAAAAGGGATTTGTGTTTTGCTTACTGCTTTCTCTATATGGTAAAAAAATCAAACAAATGTAAATCAATATGTATTGGAACTAAGCAAACACCGGGTAAAAAATTTCCTTATTTTGTTTCTCTGTGAGTTTGATTTTCCACACTGTTGCCTAATCAGTTTCAAAGGTTTATTTATTGGTATGTCTTGATGAGACAAAAGATTTCTGTGTTTAGAAGTTATATATGTATTTGACCAGAGGTCAAGACATTCAACAGAATTCATTCAGGAATACTTAGACTAGAAATTATTCTTTTAATCTATTAGTGAAAAATATATCCATGATAAATTCCCAAGGATTATGCAAAGATATCCTTTAATCTGAGTATTTTTTTCAGTATTTTCTGTCTTTCACTATCTACTGTGGGATTTGTAATGCATGAATCAGCAGACAAAGTATGTTTCCATGTGATGGGAGTCATCTCTGTATGGGAAGTTCCAAACGTTTTGTGTGAGCGATAAGACTGTGACACAAAATCTCCTAAAGATTTGTCTGAGCAGTGGCTGTACTCATTAATATGGGGCATTAGATATTAGAAAAAATATCTTCACTAAAAGAGTGGTCAGGCATTGAAACAGGCTGCCCAAGGTAGTGGTGGAGTCACTGCTCCTGGAAATGTAGAAAATACATTTGGGAAAGTGGCAGTAGGGGATATGATAAAGTGGTGGACTTCATGGTTGGACTCGATCAGCTTAGAGGTATTTTCCAATCTTAAAGATTCTATGTTTCTGTGAAAAATGACAACAGGAACAAATATGTTCTATTATTTGTAATATGAGTGAATCTTACATGATCTGATTAGCTTTTGCAACTATATAAGTGTAAAACATAGTAAAACATATTGCAAGTGAAATTTAGTGCAGATTAAAAATATCCTTACTGCCCTGCTGAATAGAAGAAGACAGGTTCTGCTAAATCTGGTCAAGCTAATAAGGCAGTGATGCAAAACAAATCGTTTCAGGTCACATGCAGTCAAGTGAAATACAGTAAAATGTAGATGGAGCAACCAGAAAATCAAGTTCTGTTTTTGGTGAATAAGGTAATATGAGTTAATCACCTTTTTCTAATATGATCTACATATTCTATCACAATTGTAAAGAGTGCATTTGAACAAAACTGTAATACAGGTTTTCATGGTTTGCTTCATTAAGTAAATAATTCCTGGGATGTGCAACAGCTTTTCAAAACACATGTGACCCTGAATCTGCTGTTCACTTGAAAACAGCAGGAAATTTGACCTGCTCTGAGTATGGTTACATCAAGGAGGTTTCATCATCTTGGAACTCAAGTGGAATTCAAAATTCTGGGTGTGCATAGACTGGGACATGCAAGCTTGGCTGGTAAAATAAAGATCAGTGTTGGTAATAAAATGTGACAAAATAACTGAGACCTGTCTCTCAGGGCCACATATTGGAAATAACTGTGCTGGCACATCTTGTTTAGATGGCTGGACTTGTGAAATTCACAATAGTTAATCTTACTACCCTTAAACCAGCTATACAATCCTGATATTGGACACTTTCCATCATCATCTAATAATACAACATTTGCCAGAGAAGGAGGAGATAGTAATCCTAAACATTTACCATGTGCTGGGATTTGGAGCACAGCTGTGGAGGGCGGTGTGATCCACAGTATGACAGAGCATAGCAGCTGGGAATGGTCAACACTGCTGATCTGTACCAGGCTGAAGATGGAAATTGTAGAAAAGTTTGAAAGAGAAAACCTAGCTATCCAGTCCAATGGGTGAGATAAGGTGGTTCAGTGTAGCATTTTCAGGTGCTAGTATAGATTTTTGCCCTCTCTTCTTCACTACAGCTGCCATGTGTGAGCAGCAAATCCCAGGCAGCAAATCCCTGGTCTCCTCCTTTCTGCTGTGGCTCCCTACCATCTCCCCCTGCTGCATCCCCCAACACTGTCCCTCTGTGGCTGCAGTAGGGATCTCTCTAGTGGGATGGACACAAATGTATATTTGGCAGCCTGTACTGCTGGGAGGGCTGCTCTGTCTACAATGGGCAGTGGGAGAGAAAACACGTTCTATAGGTCAGTTTAAAGCCCTGGGTCAGGAGTTGTCCCAAGCTGGGTTAAGTCTGTCATAAAAGGAATGATACATGGGATTCCAGTCTCTGTCATATTTCTGTCTTTTATCTAGCTGCTATCCAATGTAAAAAACAGCACCATTTCTATGTCTTCTGTAGTTTTGAAATCTGATGAGGAGCGCTGCTGTTTCTCCTGGTCAGGTGCTCAGTCTGGTGCTTATCTTGCTTTTCTGGGCACCTCTGAATAGTCACCTGCTTAGCCTGCACCCATGAAGTCTCTGCATCTTTCAGTCTTGGACCAGTTGCTGATTTTATTGTGTTGCAGAAGGTGAACCAGTTAAATACAAAGGTGCGCTGTAACTCTCCCAGAAAAGTGTGTAGCTGTATCATTAGTCTGTGTAAGAAATGTGTGTATGCGTTTGCACCACACCAGTTGGAATGGCAGGAGGTTTTCTGCCACAGGCAGGTGTGGCAACTGAATGAGCAACTGCTGCAGTGCCCTGGAAGAAAATACAGCATGTGCTCCTTTTTGTAGAGAATCAGATGCTTTAGATTTCCCTGGTGAGTCACTGAGCTTCCCTAAAGCCCCACCTCCCCAAGGCTTTCAGCTGAGGTGAAGCATATTACACTGCTCCCTGTACAGTCAAAACCTTAAAGGCTTAGTCAAACCTCTAATTAATCAATGCTTATGTTAGGCTTAGAAGATATCTCACTAGATGAGCGCTAAGTCTGTTGCTAATGATTTTAAATCTATGAAGCAACTTCCTAAAATCCTTTGAAATTGGCAATTATAATGTTCTGTCTTACATGGGAAAGCTTTGATCACTCCAGAGCAGGAAATAAATGCATGACTTAAACTGGAGAGATACAGTGACAGAACAGCAGCAAACTGTGAAATACAGCACTGTGGCAGAGAGCCAGAGGAAGATTTGCTGTTGCTCCTTCCAAAACTCAATTTGAAGTCTTTTCAGTATTTCTGTGTTGCATAAATGACTGTGAAAGTCCTAGGAGGTCTGGAGTTGCATGTGCTTAGGGTCTGAAGATAAGACTTAATTGAAGAATTTTTGCTTTCATGACTTGTTCATTTTTTTTTAATACCTATGCAATTATAAGGCTACATTCTGACACAGCTCTAGAAGTGAACCTAATGAAAATCTGATTTGTTCTGTCGCAGGTACTTAAATGTGATTTTAAAAAAAAAGGTGTCAAATATATCTGAAATCCTATTGTTTTCTGTTCAACAGTAGGAATTCTTTGCAGAGAAGCTAACTGGCTCCAGCCTAGAATTTTCATTTTTACTGTGGTGTTTTCTGAGAGCAAAATATATGAAGCTATCTTCTGTGCTTGACTAATGCTTGTTGTGGGTTTAGCAATGCCATCCACCAAACCGTTTCCCTAACTTATTCAATTTTTAATGAGATCATTAAAATTAAGAAGGTTCTTGGGTATAAAGTAGTCTGGTATTTGCTTGTAAACCTTTTACCCTTCCTCAAATAACTTTCAGTTATTGATGTGTAGAAGAGAGAAAATAAGAACATTTTAAGAAAATAAAAATGCATTCTAAGAAGACTCTGCTTTAAGGATGTATGGTGTCTTTTTAAGCTGCTATAGTACTGTCACTGGCATATAATGTGCATTTGTTCGAGTCATCTTCAGAAACATTTTACGTACTTTGATTAATTGCATAATAAATTCTCCCTAGTGACTGTTTGATTAAGTAAAAAGTGCTACAAATTGCTTCTTGAAGGAGCAAATATTATTGTAAAGGTTTTATATAATAATAAAATAAAGTTATATCCAATTAAAATGAGGGGAAAGGTCTCTCTCTCTAATTGTCCATAAGCTTTCCACTGAGGGATTAAATGTTAGCACTGTGCCTATTGATGCAGTACTGGTATACTTCAGAAATTTTGCAAACATTTGGGAAATTTATAACTGGTTATTGAAAATACAGCCATTTAAAATACACAATGTATTTATTTTGTTATGTGCAGTATATTTATTTCATGAATCCTTTAACTGGGCTTTTCCATGTGTTGGATATTTATACAACAATGAGATCTCAGGTTAAACTGACATGTGGAGATGCTGTGTAATTAGGGAATTGCTACCATTCATTATTTATGTATTGACAACGTTTACGTACATCTGTCAGTGACCAGGGTTTCATTGCATGAGGTACCATATGAAGATAGAGCAGGAATATGACACCTACTCTAAGGAATTTAGAAATAACATGCAGAAAGAAAAGCTGAGAGGACAGAGAAAATGAGTGTTACTGCTAAAAAAAGTCCTATATTAGCATAAAAAGCAGTTGAGTTGGTGAAGCAGCAATTTTTCATCTTTTCTAGCTGTTCCTATGAGTACCAGTTTTCAAAGAAGTACTGAAGGGGTCCATCTCAGCTCTACATCTCTAAGGTAGAGGTAACAATACTTAAAGTTATTTTATGTGAACAGGAGTATGTTCACATTTTTGAAGCTCTTCAAGAATAAAAAGGTTGGCTTGAAGTCAGGTTATAGGGCAGTGTCCCACAGTGGGGAGGTTGTGCAGGGAGCCTTTGCAGCCTCTGAGGACCCAAGGCAGGTGTGAAGGCATCTCCGTTTGCAGCTCCCTGCAGTCCCTGGTGCAGCCCCTTGCATGCTCTGTCAGCCCCAGGCAACACTTGGAGGTGAGGAGAGGCATTGCCCTGGAGACTTACTGATGGTTCAATAGGAAGCTGAAAATCATGAGACCCTGGAACTGAACCTGGCAGTATCAACTCAAGCGTGTCACTTTGCCTTCTTTGCTTGCTTGCTTTCTGCAAGGCTGAGATGATGTCTGAGAGTAGGAGGCAAAAGCAGATCCTGGGTAATTGTCACTCACTGCCTGTAGCAAGCATCCATATCTGAGGTTATCATATAAATTCTATTTGTACAATGTACAGGCAATGCAGCTCAGGTTCTGTGAATTTATTTGCAATATTACAAGTACAGTAATTTCACGATTATAAGCCACACCTGATTATAAGCCGCACATCCGGGTAGAGCACAGGATTTGTCCATATATAAGCTGCACCTGAATATAAGCCGCATTTTTTTATTTGGGTTATTTTTTTTTTAAAAGCGAGGATCCATGTGCAACAAAGTGACGAGTTAGTAACAGAATTACGCCGGTGCGGGGTTTGGTGTCAGGTGCTCAAGTTGCAAACAATTTTCATAGACCAGCAAAGCCTTTAAAGGCAGCCCCAGGCACCCTCCCTTGCTGGCTCTCACTTCCAGGTTGGTATTTCGCTGGGATTTGTCCATAGATAAGCCGCACCTGATGATTAGCCGCACTACTGGGGTAGGCTGAATTCTTCAATGAAAAAGGTGCTGCCTATAATCGTGAAATTACTGTAAATTATTATAATAGTTGTTAGAAAGTGAGTGTTGACAGTGCTATTCAAGCTGTAATGACCACTGTAACCTAAAAACCTCCAAGGACCTTTATTATTTTCAAAAGAGAAATGTGTGTTCTTAGGCTGAAAGGTTATTTGGTTGTAATAATACATTTGATTTATAAAGAATACATCCCAAACTAATGTTTCCTCCTTGAATATTATGCAAACCTAGGATCTGAGTGTAAAACTCACTGCTCCTAAGCATGGCAGGACGTAGACAGGACATAGTTTTGCGTTACAGGTTAAACAGGGGCTGCTGTTTTTTACCAAAATGTACAGACCTTTGGTAGTAACTCTTTGCAGGAAACCTTTGAAGGGGAGGTAAAACCTTGGACTTGTAAGGATCATGTTGGGAAGAGTTTTAGCGTGCTACAGGGAACAGACAGGCTGTGGAAGTGTAAGTATATTTCAGGGAAACAATATTTAGAAATAAGCTTCATCTAAGTTTCACAATTATTTTAATTGGAGAAAACAGCTCTAAATTCTTTTTGATGCAATAACTATAATGAATACTATTTTAAGAATCCACCCAAGGCTCTAGTCATGAAGGAACATGTGCTTGACTGGGTTGCATTCACACTATAAAATAAAAGTGATGTTCTACTTGCAGCCCTAAAGAGAAGATCTCCATTCTTTATCTTTCATGCCAGAATTCCATGATGGCTGTGATGAGTATCTTAGTTTTCCATGAAAAAAAAATCAAAAGAGAAACAAGCTGTAATTACCTATGGCAAAACAAAATTATGTAAAGAAAGAAATTGGCAGGAGAGAAGGCATGCTAGTGCAAAAAATGTTGTTCTGCTCAGTTCTAAGGTGTGTCTATAACATTTTTGATGTACATCTACTAGACGTTATTATTTTCTGATGTACATTTTACAAATTAAGTTTCTAAGAGCAGGGCATTATTGGAGTGTTGTGGTTTAACCCCATCTAGCGCTTAAACCTCATGCAGCTGCTTGCTCACTCCCCCATCAGCAGGGATAAAAGTGGGAAAACTCATGGGTTGAGATAAAGATAGATTAATAAGGAGAGCAAAAGCCCCACTCACAAGCAAGACTAAACAATTTTCCCCACCTTTCCCATGGGCAGGCAAATGTTGACCCATCCCCAGGAGGGCAGGGCTCCGTCACACATAATGGGAACTTAGGAAAACAAATGCCATCACTCCAAACATTCCTCCTTTCTTCCTTCTTTCCTCCACTTTGTATACTGATCATGATGTCATAGGTTCTGGAGCATTCCTTTAGTCAGCTGGGATCACCTGCTCTGACTGTGTCTTCTCCCAACTTCCCATGCACCCCCAACTTCCTTACAAGCCTAGCAGTACTTTTTATCAAGATACCTGGCAGTATCTTTTATCAAGATAGCAGAAAAGGCTTTCATCTGCTTTCTTTGAGCAGAAAAAGAGACAAAACACAGCCAAAAATGTGGAGTAGTCAGTGTTTGCATGAGAATGACCTATTCAGCATACACTGGTGTAGCCCTTCAAGAACCGTAAATGTAGAAGTAGATATTAAGACACCAATAAAATTTTTTAAAAACAACCTTTTTTTCCTGCAGTTATATTCTGTCATTGCCTGTCCTTTGAGTGCAAATATGGAATTCATCAGAAAATTTTAGTGAACTAATAAAAATTTGATCCTAATATAAATGTACAAGTATATTGCCTGTATAAGAGCAGTGAGCCGATTGTTTTGGCAATAAGCCAGGCACTGCTGGATAAATTAAAATGCAACCCTTTCATCACTGCTTGATTTAGCAATTAGTTGACTTCAAACTAGGAAACATGCACTAGGCAGAGTACAAAATGTGATTTCTCCATATTAATATTCTAAACTCTTTTATTGCATATCGTTACAGTAGGCAGAATTAATTCTGATGGGATTTCCTGTATTTACTGAAAAACATCCCTAGTCATGTTGTTATTTTTTATGTGTTATTTTTGGAGTTGCATTCAGCATAGGTAAGATGTTCCTTCACCCTTAATGTAATTATGACAAAATTAATAATGACAAGCGTAGAGAAAATAAGTGTGTGACAATTGATTAAAAAAGCGGGTCAGATATGAGGGAGTTTGTTTGTTGATGATGACAGCTCAGCCTAAAAATCACCAGTATAAGAGGAGTATGCTGAGAAAAGACAACCATAAAGGTAAATTACAAAATCTAAATGAGACCTTGGGGACTAGGAAGATAATGATGTAAATCAAATCTGAGCTGTGGGCACAAATGTATAGGTGAAGAATGAAGCTTCAATTTGATACGAGAAAAAGGAAATGTTTGAGAAATGATCTGTAAGTTATATATGGCCTCAGAGAACAATCCATCCATCATTCAGTTAACTGCTGACAACTTGCTTTCCCTGGGGAGTTAATTTGAAGGCAACTGCCTGCCCTTAGCTGTCATTTTTATAGGAGCTGAGCAGCTTATTCCTACCCCAATCAGGCTTTTTGTGCTCACCTGACACCCAGCATGCACACAAATAGGTGTCTGCCACTCTGGGACAGAGAGAGCCCCCAAGAGTAGACCAGAGAAATCAATGTGGCCATTAAGGAAGCTCTTGGTCAGATGGCCCCAGGAAGGGGATCTAAACGCTTTGGCAGCTGAGCCATCCCTCAGCCACTGCCAGCATTGCTTCATCAGTGACACAGGAGCCTGCCCCAGCAGCACATGAAGGTATGAGCCCCTGCACCAGGCTTTGTGTGGTAAGTGTATGGGAACAGCTTATAAAGAGCAATTAAAACATTAGAAATCCGGAAACAGATGCATATGAAGTAAAAGTTGGCAACAAGGTTAAATGGACAACTTAAACTTTCAAGCTGCAAAATAAAGCAAAATTAACTGGAAAAATTAGGAATGAGAGGAAGGAGAAAAGAAATAAAATAAACTAGAAGAGAGCAGAGAACTCTGGGTCCTATTCTGAATTAACTAAGAACTTTTTTGAGAAGACTGCTGAGGTTTTTCTTTTAAAAGCTCTAGGGTTTTTTTGTACTTTAAGCTTCACGTACATGCTATAGTTTTGATTCAATTTTTTTCTGGAACGAGAGATGAAACACTTGTGTCCTGTTTTGGAAAGGTACGATCATTTGGTTCTGATATTCAGCCCAGAAGTAAATTTTACCAATGAAGAAATAAAAATGGGCAGATACACACTCTGGTCTTCTGCGTGTTGGCCTCAAAATTGAATTGGTTCAGGTATTTATAAAAGCCACAAACCTTTCGTAATGATGCAATCTCCTACAAAAACCAAGATACATTTACAGTAATTTCACAATTATAAGCCACACCTGATTATAAGCCACACATCCGGGTAGCCGAGTAGAGCACGAGATTTGTCCATATATAAGCCTCACCTGAATATAAGCCACTATTTTTTTTTTAATAATTATTTTTTTGAAGCAAGGATCCATGTACAACAAAGTAACAAATTAGTAACAGAATTGTGCCAGCGCGGGGTTTGGTGTCAGGTGCTCAAGTTGCAAACAGTTTTCATAGACCAGCGAAGCCTTTAAAGGCAGCCCCAAGTGCCCCCCCGGCTGGCTCTCACTTCCAGGTTGGCATTTCGCTGGGTTTTGTCCATAAATAAGCCGCACCTGATGATTAGCCGCACTACTGGGGTAGGCTGTATTCTTCAATGAAAAAGATGCAGCTTATAATCGTGAAATTACTGTACATAAAATTTGGAGTTTACAGTAGAAGGCTAGGCCATTCTTAGTTTTTTTTCTTTTTCATCTCAGATATAAGATGTGTTTGATTGATGCTGCGATGGGCCCTTTCCCTTGTTGTACCTCAGAGTAGAAGAGTGATAGTTAATGCTGATCCATATATTCTAGCTATTCAAGGACCAAAGATGCTCTATTGGGATGAAGATTAGAACTTCTTTTCTAATGCAGACTTTGACACAGTTATCTATTTCTTGTTGAATTCAGTTACCTATAATATGTGCCTCCTGAGAACTTTAAAATGCTGTTTGCACAAGTTGTATGTAGCCAGCACAACCCTGAGATGTGCCTTACGTTTCTAAAGAGAGCATTTACTTCCTGTTTCTGTCATATGCCAGTCTCTTAGAGTGGGTGGTGGAAGTTTAATTTCTCATTTTCTCTTCTTACTATGCTTTGGTATACTTGTGCAGGATCCTGTGCTTTGGAAAGGGACAGTACTCTTCATCACAAATTATATATAACTTCAACTAATCAACATTTCAAGCTTGGAAAATTTACATTTCTTATAAAGGAAACCATTTATAATATATATAATGCTTTTTCACAGAAAAGCTGTTTTCTTTTTTGGAAAGACATTGATGTAAGTCCGTTGAAGCTGATGGGAAAACTAAAGTTGCAATTTAATGATGCATAGTACCAGAGAATATTGTGTGAAGTATTGAATGCTGAATTGCAGAAAGCTATGTGGATATATAAAATGTATTTATTATTAGTGATATGGTGTTTATAAACTGAAGAAAGGTCATGTTTTTCACATGAGTGTCAAGATACTCGATTTCTTTAGAGATTCATTTTCAGAGTAGAACTTGAGCTACAACTTCAAGATTACCGTTGAAGCCCTAGACCAACATTAATACAGATATATGCATGTATGATTATTGATGTCATTTTAAGAATTCTAGAATTCTCTCACAGACAGAATAAATGGTTGAACAATTTGCTCTGAATAACCAATGCCTCTTATTAAATGCCCTATCTTCCTTTACTAAGAAATGTATTTTATTGTTCGTAAATAATTCTTATACCCTGTATTGGGAGAAACAGATAATTTAGAGCATAACAGGTGCTTTGCTTTAAAGGAGAATAGGGTCAGAGAAAAAATTTTCAGTTCCTTTGTGGAAATTGTGTTCAAGGTATTTGAATTGAAGAAATTTTAGATAATGAATTTTTTGTACTCTCAGATCATACCTGAACTTGACCTTATAAAAATGTGGCAATGCTTCCTTTTCTTTAATGGAGCTGCAGTTTCTTGTGGAGAGCCTTGGATGTGTAAGGGAGAGAAGAAGGAACTTTACAACTAAAACTGTTACATGGTAGTCTGACTTAAAATTATTCAGGACTTGTCAAACCAGCAATTAACTCTGAACTCTGTAAAATTTCTATCCTCAAACATAAAAGAGAGGTCTCTTCAGTTTGTAATTATCTATATGGGCTCTAAATAAATAGGCTCCAGATAAGGAAAAGCATTTCCTTTCATTAAACCCCATGAGTACTGTTAGATGGAAAAGTCTTTATTATGAAGATATTTTTCAATTTAAAACCCCAGTGGAATTCCTTCAGTAAAAACCCCACAAATATGTATTTCACTATTGAATATTCTTCCACCTGTGCATAGCAGAGTCATAGGAAAGGTTTTGGTTTTTTAGGAGCAGAAGCTGATGAAGAAGGTTTGGAAACCAGCAGAGAGAGGGTTTTTTGGGGGGGAAGACATGATGTCAATTGGCTCTAGATGGACTCAGAGGGGTGGAAGACTCAAGATTAGGCAAAAATAAAATCAGAAATATAAACTGAATCATTTGGACAGACTATGCATTCCTCAGTGCCTTTGGAGTGAGAGATTGTTCAGGTAGGACACTGACCTTCATGCTGTAACATACCCTTGACCAGAAGGTTAGCCCAACAAGACCATCGAGATTCCTCATAAAGAACTGATTTTTCTACTCATGAGGTATGTGGAACCAGCGGGTTTATTGCTGCTTTTCAGGGAAACATTCTGAAAAGGATTCATGTCATTTAAGTGCACAATATCCTTTAGTAGGAGTATTTTAATTTGGAAGTCTTAAATCTCCCAATGTATTTTTTTAAAAATTAGTTCCTAATAATGATATATTAACATAGTTACAGTAAATTCAGTATGTGGGAGACCTTTTCCTGGCCTCTCCTCTTTCAGAGTTTGGAATGCAAAATTGCAGTGATGTCTTATAGACCAAAACTGATTTCAGTGGTGTGTTTTAAACAAAAACAACAAAAAGAAGCTTCTGAGGAGAACAGAATGTTTGCATGTCTAGCAATGGCAAGGTCAGCCAAGCCAGACTGCATTGCGGACACCTTCTTGGTCAAATTGAAGGTGTTATATTTTGGTTTATGTCTGACAGATGTACTAGTGTCACTTGCAGACTTTTTTAATATAAAAAGTTTACTATTATGACATAACAGAATAACATTTTTATTGTACCTAGGATATTTCCAAGCTGTTTAAATTTTGAAGCTACTTAGTCTAAGGTAGTTGGATAGTGATTGCTTATTTTAAAAGTTCATTTTAAAGTTAACCAAAATATTTTTTTTCCTAGCTGTTTAACTAATTTGCAGGTTTTTTACTGCAAACTGTTAGGAGAAAAAAAGTATATATTGTTTGAAACTCTCATCACAATATTCATGTCACTGGAAGCTTGGCTGCCTGTTTTCTCTGAAGATTTATGTAAATTTTCAGGGACCTTGTGTGAATGGAAGGAGTCTGAATTTGTGTCCATGGTAATCTGTTCAATGTGTAGAGGAAGTTACAATGGCCTTAGCCCATGAAAAGGATCAGTTGTTTTCATGGAAAGCAGTCAAGACATGCTTTGAATTCAGATATTCAACTTAATCAGAGCTGGACTTTGTTTTGCAAGGGTTTCTCTTTGAAAGAGCTGAATGCTGGTCACCTGCTACAATCAAAATACATCATTCATCTGTAAAGGGGCATAAAAATTTAACAGTTAGCTGAAGAATGGATACATCCCTGAAACAAAGGAAAAAAAGTCCTGCAGTAATTTAGAATCTCTACTTGGCCATGTAGAAGCATGAAAATGCCACAGCTGTCCGGGCTTATTACCTGCCTTCAGCCACGGGCAGCTGAGAGAATTCATACTGTGCTTCTTTAGGAATGGGATTTCAGCAGTGCTTGTCCTCGCTGACCTCCTGGCTGTGCTGGGTGTCCTGCCTGGGCACGACTGGCCAGAACACCTGATAGTTAAGACTGAGAGGTTTGAGCAAATATGGGAATTTCTGAGCCATATATCAGCTATCAGAGGATATAACAAGAAGTCAAGTCCTTCACCTCACACGAAATGGTTTTGTGTAGTACACCTTACAGCCCTGGTAAGAAAAAGTCATTGAAACTGTATTTCTCTTTTGTCTTAACTAGAAGAAATCCTGTTATATTTGGGGTATTTTTGCCTGCATTTAAATGAAATTACAGTCCAAATGTTAGGAGTAGTATCATTAGGCAACTTATGTTTATTTGGGTATTGAGCTGAGATTTAATTTGGAAGATTGAATAATACTTGTCTCAGTTTCATCTCTTTCAGCTAATGAAACTAAAAGGTCCTTCTGCTCCATATGTTAATTAGTCTGCTGCAGAATATTTCCAGAAATTAATGGTAGATTTGTATTAGAGATGGCTTCCTTTTGATGATGAGAAGGATGACAAGGTTAAAAATACTAAACATACTATAATGTAAGAAAATAAACAGTTCAGTGTCTATTATTCACACAAGTTTTTTTTTGCAGTATCTATCCAGTGCTACTTGAATATTTTCCACATTACCAATATTAGTTAAATAAATTTGCCTATTGTTGCACAAAGCTACATTTAGAGAGCATTGTAACTACATTTCTTGGCCTTCCTTGAATATGGCATTACCCAACAGCTTAACAGTGGGAAGAGGCAGATCTTTCAATGCAGAGCTCTGAATTAAGACAGCAAGGACACCTGATACTTGCCCCAATTCCAATTTAGGAGCTGTAAATTCACAGAATTATTTTCATAAGAACTACTGTGCCCTGTGCATGTCCACCAGTAGAGATGTTTGGACAGTAAAACTGTAGCAGGAAACATATAAGAGAGAAGACCATTGGTGGACAATCACAATGTAAGCAACAACATAATCTCATCCAGGCAGAGGAAAAACACTTAAGTACTATAATGGCTGGCATTTTTTACTGGAAATTCAAGTTTTCTTTCTCCATGGGAGCAGACAATAGCAGCAAGGATTTCCTTAAAAGTTGCAACAAAAGAGCATAGGCAGAGGTATTCTGTTAGGGAATAGCTCAGATGTTTTTAAAGAGGAAATAGGGATCAATGGCCAGATTCTCTTGGTCTTCATGTCAAACAAAAATGGATAAAGCAGAATTTCTAGAAACTATTCAGAAGAAAAAGAAGTATTAACAATAAAAGTAATTTAAATACAATTTTGTACAGTAATTGGGTTGAACTGTACTGTGAGGAATCACAGAATTGGAGCATTTGAAAATGCTGCTGCCCACAATATAAAGAGTGTACTTTGCCGTGTTGGTTAGGCCAAAATCCACCCTACCCTATTCTCTTTCAAGGGTAGTGAAAGACAGTAAACCCAGCATTTGCTCTTTGAACAAAGATTGCAACACAAAAGTACAGTAATTTCACGATTATAAGCCACACCTTTTTAATTGAAGAATCCAGCCTACCCCAGTAGTGCAGCTAATCATCAGGTGCGGCTTATCGATGGACAAATCCCAGTGAAATGCCAACCCAGAAGTGAGAGCTGGCTGGGGAGGGCGCATGGGGCTGCCTTTAAAGGCTTGGCTGGTCTATGAAAACACCAAACCCCGTGCTGGCGCGATTCTGTTACTAATTTGTTACATTGTTACACATGGATCCTCACTTTTCAAAAAAAAAAAAAAGTGTGGCTTATATTCGGGTGCGGCTTATATATGGACAAGTCCTGTGGTTTACCCTGCTACCCTGATGTGCGGCTTATAATCAGGTGCGGCTTATAATTGTGAAATTACTGTAAGCATCATGTGATCCCCGTTCTATAAGGTAGCTGCAACTGATGGATCTGAGATTTTTCCTTTTATTAGGGATATCACTTCAAATGGTTTGCTTCCTTGATGGAATTTCAGAGACCTAAGGGGCACACTGCTAAAGAGCATCCAGGGACACACTCCTGTGAATTGAAGGAAGGAAAAGAGTTAGTCATGCCATTTTCTCCAGCCATCTTCTCAGAGTTAACTTCATTATTTACTTGAACATAAAAGTTGATTGTCTATCACAGAACAGTAAGTGATAGTAAGTTCAAATAGTAGTTGTATTTCATCTAGGCAAAATGCTGCCACTCTTTCAAACACCATGGATCCCTCATGTGCAGTATACAAATAGTAGGAATAACAATGTTGGGTTATTCCTGAATTCAGTATTGTGTGACAGAGGCTAATGCAGATGTTTCAGAAGAATGAGCATGAAATCATACAGTGGGTAGAAGTTAAATATTCCCCAATCTTTTCTTGTATTTCTCATCTTTGCTAGATACCTTTTAAAATGTATTGTGATAAGACTAACTATTCCTGATTTCCTTATGTTATTTCAGTCTTCATTTAGCTGTTATCCTGAGCAGGTTTTTGCAGTGATAATTGCCTAGACAGATGTAAATAAACTGAATCCTTTTACTGTTTTTCTTACTTTCAGCCTCCTCATTAATGCCCCTGGGTGTTCTTGTTCTTCCAAAGAGAAGGGAACAAAAGTTCCCAGTTTTCATCTTAGAACATTCATTATTCTTTGTATTTGTTTTCTTTCCAAAACAAGAATTCTTAACTTTTTCCATCTCCTTATCTAGAACTTTTCCATGGCCACTTTCATCAATGTTCCCTCTCACCCATGTTAATTGTGCTTAATTGCTTTCAAGAAGGCAAGGTTCAGTAGAAAATGCAGTTTTCCAGATGAAGGCACACTGATGATTTGTTTTAAGGGGCAATAATACTTTTTCATCTCCATTTCTCAGATATTTCCAAATTTATGCTTGGACTCCAGCTATACATTGAATGAAGGATTTGATTTAGCTGTACAGGGATGCCCTGGCCTATGCTATCAGCTGGTAAAGTTAATTAGAAACCTGACAAAGTAAAGCAAGGCTTTTTTCAGTGCTTTTTTTTCAATTACATTTTGCTGCTACTTATGTCAGAGCTAATCATCACATGGAATTGTTGCACGTTTTCCTTGCCTGTTACAGCTCTTTGAATTTCTTGAAACACAGTCCTACCCAATCTGCTAAATGAAATCTCAGTGCATCACAGCATCTTGCCATATGCTCTTGGATCCTGTAACTGTTTCCCTTTCTGGAAAATTAGTAGACATTTTGAAGAAGTGTTTCATTGCTATTTAAACTGGAAATATTTTTATTTTGGGGAACTCTTTATAAACTTGTGCATTTAATTACTAAAGTGTCAGTGTACAATTTTGCCACCCATGCTGTCCCTTGTCCCAATTTGAATTATGGTGCCATCATCACTGTTTAATGACTCATCTATTGTTCACTGGTAACCTGTCTGCTGTGGATATTAGAAGAAAGGCTTTGGCTTGTTTGTGCTCAGGAGGCACTTTTCAGATTTGCACCAGCAGTGTTACTCTGAGCTTTGTCCTGCTGGGCCATTTACCCATCTTATATGTGGCCATTGAAGTCATACTGATTTGTTACATTGTGCTCATTATTTCATCCTGCTCCCCGTTTGGAATTCAATTTGCTTTTCTTTGCTAGCCTTTGTGACATAGCCACATATATACATATTTATATATAAAATATGTACAGTAATTTCACAAATATGAGCCGCACCTGATTATAAGCTGCATATTCGGGTAGCCGGGTAGAGCACGGGATTTGTCCATATATAAGCTGCACCCGAATACAAGCCGCATTTTTTTTTTTTTTTTTTTTTAAACGAGGATCCATGTGCGACAAAGTAACGAGTTAGTAACAGAATCACTGCCAGCGCGGGGTTTGGTGTCAGGTGCTCAAGTTGCAAACAGTTTTCACAGACCAGCCAAGCCTTTAAAGGCAGCCCCAGGCACCCTCCCTGGCCAGCTCTCACTTCCAGGTTGGCATTTCGCTGGGATTAGCCGCACTACTGGGGTAGGCTGGATTCTTCAATGAAAAAGGTGCGGCTTATAATCATGAAATTACTGTACATATATTTTTATATATTATATATATGTATATAGCATATCTGTTATTAGGGCTCAGATTTGTTCTTTTAGAGTCAGCTGCATGTTCCTCTCCTCTCAGCAGTTTATTTTCCCCAAGGCAGTCTCCAGTGCCTAGAAGTTTAAATCTTCCTTGCTCACTTAAAGAAGTGAGTTTTAGCACTCTGTTCATTTTGTATGTTTGGGCCTGCACCCTTAAATTGAAGCGTTTATAAGAAAACAGGGAGAGTGAGAGCTTCTTCTAAGGCTATAGGTGAACTTCCAGGCTGTTCTCTATTCATAACTCTGCATTACTAGGCATGATATGTAAGTCAGGCTTCCTCCCCAGCACAATGGCAGAAGTGTCTAAATGGCCCCAGGACAAAGCACCCTAATTATGTGCCCAAGGAGCACTCACAGCACACTCTGAATCCTGCCTATTGAAGTTTTCCCCCCGTACCATAAAACCTTTATATAAATATTCATAAGAGAGAGGGAGAGAGGCAGACATGCTTCACAAGCTGCTAATTAATGCCTTTACCCATGGTGTTACTGCCCTATACATAAACCAAGGACAGGCTCTGTTTATCAAGGGCTTTGAGGATTTGAAGAGCCTGCAGTGGGAGCTCAGTGTTAAAATTCTCTTCTGCTACTAATTCTTCATCACTGAAGAGCCAAAACCTCTTAGTTCTGTTGAAAGCTGAGATCTGAACAAGCAAAGAGTTTGGGCAGGTGAATTCCCAATGGTGTAAATTCATAAGCCTCTTTAGTGCACTGAAACTTAGCTACAGGATTCAAGTATGCTCATGCAACTAGCTTACCATACATTTTTCAGATAATGTTTTCCTGATTCTTGTTGCTAATTAATTGAGCAATTAATTAATTAATTAATTGGCTATAAAAATAATTCAATCCTGGTACATGAGTAATTGCATGTTTTTCTAGTTAGGTACATTGTATTTAACTTCTTCATATTAGGTGTTTAGTTTGTAAGATAATTTTACCTGTGAACCACAGTGACATTCCCAAGCTTCCAGATTTTCGTTTCGAAGATTTAATTTCTCACTATTAGAAAGTCGCAGTCAATTTGCAGCCAGTTATTGAGTGTTGACAGCTGTCTGCCAAAGTATGAACTTTCAGTGGAGCCTAGGAGGAGTTCTGCAGTAGGATTCTCAGTTCAAACTGTGTTATACACTCAGTATAGGATTGCAAGTTAACAAGAGGTCAGAACCTCCATTTTGTGGTTCAGTGCACAAATTAAGACTTTTCATGGAGTGCCACCACCACCTGAGACCTGGGAAAATGCTTTTTACTGCTTAGCGAAAGACTGGATTATATGGGAAATGGTTATTGCAGGTAGGTGAAATTTCATGTTTACAGTGATTTTTTTCAAACCATGTTGCTGTCACCTTATGGGGCTATTATTTCCACATTTTGGGTTGAATCTTGCTTAACTCAGTTTATGTCTTCTGACAGAATTCAACTGGCATTAGAATGAAAGAATATAAAGTAACAGAATAATGTTGTGGGTTTGTTTTTCTGAAATCACAAATCTGCATTGCCTGCTATTACTAAAATGTTCATAAAGTAGACATTAAGAGGATGGGTAGGTGATGGTTGTATGCCACTGTATAGGGGTTTTGTGCTCTGTCTGCATTCACACGGGCCTTTCCAGTAAGATTTACCATCCCACTCCAAGATGAAGATGAAATGAGCCAGACACAGGACTATATAGGTGGTACAAAATATCTGATCTGAACATCTCACTCTACTTCCAAATATGATCAGTATCTGAATTCCAAAATTGTCTTTGAAGTCACAGTTTTGTAGGTGATTGGTACAGGACTAGGATGAGATTCCTATTTCCTTCATGATACCATCTTGGGCAGACTTTGACCCTAAAACTATATCAAATGGTCACTACAGAGTAAATAACAAGTAACTGAAGAGAATTAAACATGAAGTCAAGAAAGCGTGAAGAAAATAGATTTTAGATTTGCCTGCCTGACCTTATTTTATTTGATATCCAACCTCCTCCTTTTTTAAAAAAATTTAATCTGTATCAGAAAAGAAAAAAATCAAGTCTCAATATTGCTGTAGTTATCTACAATAAAAAAATCACATCCAGGAGCAATCAGTACACCTTGATTTTTTCAGCAATCTATGAAAGTAAAAATTTTGTTCTTTAGAACAATAAACCATATTTGTGTGTGTTTGATGAAGTAGGGGACCAGACACTGAGCATTTGCTTTTTAAAACACAAGTAAAACATGCTGGTCAGCAGAAGTCTAGTGTGAGCTCTCAGAGCCTGGATTGTAGGAAAATACAGCAGTGCTGTGGCACTCTGTGTGCATGGTGGAGGGAAAATACAGGGGAAAGTCCAGACCATCACCTGGGATTTCAAGCCATCCCTCTGTTTTTGGTACTCTTATTTTTGTGTAACTTCCCAAAGTAATACTAAGAAGCAAAAACAGTGTAATTTAATCTGTCCATATTGACTTTTAAATTTTTGATATGAACTTCTGAATAGCTGAAGTGAAATGATAAAATTATATCCCACCAAAAGCAGAGGCCATACTACAGTAATTTCACACTCATAAGCTGCACCTGGTTATAAGCCGCAGTTTCGGGTAGCCGGGGAGACCACAGAATTTGTCCATAAATAAGCCACACCAGGTGAAAAGCTGCACTTTCTTTTTCTTTTTTTTAAGGGAGGCTCCATGTGCAACAAAGTAACAAGTTAGTTACAGAATCACGTGATCGCGGGGTTTGCTGTCAGGTGCTCAATTTGCAAACACTTTTCACAGACCGGCGAAGCCTTTAAACGCAGCCCCAGGCACCCTCCCCATGCTGTGGGCCCCGGCTCTCCCGCCCCCGGTGCTGTGTGTCACGGCTCCCCACACCGCTCAAAAGTGCTGGCTCGGCAGGCTGGCCGAGCGAAGCCAGCAAAGTGGCTCAGCAAAGTGGCTTGGCAAAGCACAAAGGTGGCAAAGTGGCAAAGCAAAGTGGCTCGGCAAAGCGCGAAGGTGGCAAAGTGGCTCTGTGGCAGCTCCCCACCCATGCCCAGCCTGCCCGGCTGCGGCTCCGCAGCAACTCCCTCCCCGGCCAGCTTGCACTTCCAGGTTGGCATTTCGCCGAAATTTGTCCATAAATAAGCCACACCTGGTGATTAGCCACACTTCCGGGATCGGCTCAATTAGGTGCAGCTTATCAGTGTGAAATTACTGTAATTAACATTAAGACTGTGTGTTCTTGGTAGCTGTAAGATCTGGATGAGGTTTATGGGAAGTTCAGCTCTACCCAACAGCACCACACCATCATCAGTCTCTGACCAAAGCTCAAAGATCTAGGAAAAAGTCTGTCTGAGTGCACTAATTTATTTTTTTTCGGATCTATGTGACATGTGCTTCTTTTTTCCAGTAATTTTCTGGCTTAGGTTATGTCATAGAGGTTAAATTTAATATATGCAGAAATTTCACAATTATAAGCCACATCTGATTATAAGCCGCACACCTGGGTAGCCGAGTAGACCACGGGATTTGTCCATATATAAGCCACATCCGAATATAAGCTGCATTTTTTTTTTTTTTTAAGTGAGGATCCATGTGCGACAAAGTAACAAATTAGTAACAGAATCCCACCAGGGCGCCGTTTGGTGTCAGGTGCTCAAGTTGCAAACAGTTTTCATAGACCAGGCATGCCTTTAAAGGCAGCCCCAGGCACCCTCCCTGGCCAGCTCTCACTTCCAG
The DNA here is from genome assembly GCA_009812075.1 of Sialia sialis. Lineage (NCBI taxonomy): Eukaryota > Metazoa > Chordata > Aves > Passeriformes > Turdidae > Sialia > Sialia sialis. The sequence goes on from VRYO01001878.1 coordinate 30,761,611, forward strand.
GTTGGCATTTCACTGGGATTTGTCCATAAATAAGCCACACCTGACGACTAGCCGCGCTACTGGGGTAGGCTGGATTCTTCAATGAAAAAAGTGCGGCTTATAATCATTAAATTACTGTATTTCAAATATATTGTGGTGAAATCTCAGTACTTGGACTGAGGCTTAGCAGGTAGGCTTGTCTTATTCAACAATGAGTTTCCAAGGGCTTTTGTAATTTTATACAGCCAGCAGAAGTCAGACTGAAAAGTGATGCTTAGGCAAAAGACAGACATCCAAGGCCAAAATTATCCAAGTCCGGAAAATGCTGAGAATACAGATACTTCACTTCTTTCCCTGGAAGTCTCCTGAATGGTTAAAATTCCACTTTAGAGTTTGCTGAGTATTTCTTAGTCTGGATAGCAAGGAGCAGCCCGGAGTCTTTTTCATAATTAACTCATATTTCTAATTTTAAAAAAATTATGATCTTTCAGGCATCCTTTAAAAATTACATGTTATCAGAATAGGTTAGAAACCACATTTGTAGTGTTAAGCTCCATATATTGCTGACACTAATTCTTTTCGCTGCCTCCTACTGGCTTGAAAAGTCCATGAATATCTGGAGACATGTTCTTCTTCCTCTGACTGGGGAGAGGTGAATCTATGGGGCAATTACTCCTTAGTAGCACCCAAAAGACAATTACAAGGCATCTACAGGATCAGAGGGAAGGTACTACCCTGTGCTCAGGGCAAGGGGAATTGAGGACCTGTAGGGTAAAAGGCAGCATAAAATTTGTATCAATTCAGTGTTAAATAGAGTATCATGAATGAATTTTAAAGTAATTGCATTATTCTGTTTATTTTCTCTGTGATCTCCCTTATGCCGCTATACTAATGCCTGCTGAATTCTAGTAAACAAAGAAAATTATTTTTAAAAAATCACAATACAAATCCATAATTACATATCTTTGTTTTGACTTTGATTTATGTTTCCACTGTGCCAGTGTTTATCAGATTTTTTCTGTTGTCCCTATCAGTCATGAGACACTGTTTTCTTTTATAAATGATGCGTTTCTGTGATGAGTTGCGATAAAGAGAATGGCTAAAGGAAAAGAGTAAACATGAGATGTATAACATGATGTTATCATAAGGAAGATCAGTGTCTGTGTATGCATTTATATACTCCTTTTTGACAAATCCTTATAGATGAATATTTATGCAGACATACTGATTCACATATAGAATATAATTGTCAGGATTTGTCAAAAAATGGCAGGTTGTATATTGGTTTACATGTTTTTATTTGTTTTGTTTTCATTATGTTCGTATAGTTGCTATGAAATAGATATTTTTAGAGCTATGCAGTTGTTATTGGGTTCTCCTGATGAGCTTTGGAATTTTTCAGTCTTGATGTTATGGTGTTTAGTTTCCTCAAGGAAGTAGAATGATGCTGGTATTGTTTTATAAAAGGTATGTGACATAATCCCTAGACTTGTTTGAATACTTATAAGAAAATCATCCAAAGCAACCTCTTTCTTCCCCATGGTTATTGAAAAATAATTTCGTTGAGACTATAATATGACTGAAGGGATAATCGTTGAGTAGAATTTGCAATTCCAGCATCAAATAAATGGCAAAGGAAAGGAAATGGGAAAGGAAAATATATAATAATTTAAAACTTCCTCCTGCAAGGAATATCTTTCCCTCCACCAACATCTTCAAAGGAGCCAATCTAAGGCTGTTCATTCAGGTCTCCAAGATGATTTTAGTCATTGAAATATTTTGCAAAAGACAACGTTTCTAACAGCTTGACTTTACAATCCCTACTGTGTTAAAAAAACATTTATTTCAATAAATGCTCCTTTGAGGTGGCTTGCATAAGGTTTACTCTCAAGAATTTTATATAAATATTGCCAAAGATTTAGAGCTTTACTGGTTGGTAGCTGCTAATATTAACAGACATTGAAGAAACATAGTAATTTTAGAAAACCACAACTTTTCAAAAGCCAGTTTAATGTGAACTCTTGGATTTTGGATATAGGAGTTAAATTTATTTTTCAGTGCACTTTTATCACAATGTTTCTTGTTTGCTGGAAAGGGAATTGTGAAGAGTTTTGCGCTTAGGTGTGAAATATAAGAAACAAAGCACATATTCGTCATTCCTAATTTTATTTGTTACAGTACTTGATGCATGATTATGCTAGAAATTGGGGTCATTTAAGTTATTGGAACACCTAGAATGTTGAAGAGGATTATGCAAATAAAATTATGTTACCTTTACTATTTATGTTTAGATAAAGTTCAGTTGTTTTTATCTCTTTCTTACTTCTCTGTTACTACTGTAAGAGAAATAAATTAATTTTGAAATCAAATATCTATAGTTTCCCTGACTTGACTAAGTTCTTGTTTTTTTATGTCTGGTCTGGATTTACAGTAATTTTGCAATTATAAATCACACCTGATTATAAGCCGCACCTCCCGTTAGCCAGGTAGAGCACGGGATTTGTCCATATCTGAGCCGCACCTGAATATAAGCCACACCTTTTTTTTT